>WNWK01002679.1:140000-165000 GCA_009830355.1 Cherax destructor
CTTGAAATAAGATGATGCATAAGACACTTGTGATCACTTGAGAATAAGATGATACATAAGACACTTGTGTATCACTTGAGAATAAGATGATACATAAGACACTTGTGTATCACTTGAGAATAAGATGATACATAAGACACTTGTGTATCACTTGAGAATAAGATGATACATAAGACACTTGTGTATCACTTGAGAATAAGATGATACATAAGACACTTGTGTATCACTTGAGAATAAGATGATGCATAAGACACTTGTGTATCACTTGAGAATAAGATGATACATAAGACACTTGTGTATCACTTGAGAATAAGATGATACATAAGACACTTGTGCATCACTTGAGAATAAGATGATACATAAGACACTTGTGTATCACTTGAGAATAAGATGATACATAAGACACTTGTGTATCACTTGAGAATAAGATGATACATAAGACACTTTTGTATCACTTGAGAATAAGATGATGCATAAGACACTTGTGTATCACTTGAGAATAAGATGATGCATAAGACACTTGTGTATCACTTGAGAATAAGATGATACATAAGACACTTGTGTATCACTTGATAATAAGATGATGCATAAGACACTTGTGCATCACTTGAGAATAAGATGATACATAAGACACTTGTGTATCACTTGAGAATAAGATGATACATAAGACACTTGTGTATCACTTGAGAATAAGATGATACATAAGACACTTGTGCATCACTTGAGAATAAGATGATACATAAGACACTTGTGTATCACTTGAGAATAAGATGATACATAAGACACTTGTGTATCACTTGAGAATAAGATGATGCATAAGACACTTGTGTATCACTTGAGAATAAGATGATACATAAGACACTTGTGTATCACTTGAGAATAAGATGATACATAAGACACTTGTGCATCACTTGAGAATAAGATGATACATAAGCACACTTGTAGTATCACTTGCTGAGAATAAGATGATACATAAGACACTTGTGTATCACTTGATAATAAGATGATGCATAAGACACTTGTGTATCACTTGAGAATAAGATGATGCATAAGACACTTGTGTATCACTTGAGAATAAGATGATGCATAAGACACTTGTGTATCACTTGAGAATAAGATGATACATAAGACACTTGTGCATCACTTGAGAATAAGATGATACATAAGACACTTGTGTATCACTTGAGAATAAGATGATACATAAGACACTTGTGTATCACTTGAGAATAAGATGATACATAAGACACTTGTGCATCACTTGAGAATCTTTATTCTGGAACTCTTGGCCAGCCAGTGGCTTCGTTAGTCCATTGCAGAGAATGCAGGGAATTTTTCAAAGTTTGCCTATCCTATAGGCCGGAGCTATTTCCGCTAGTGAGTTGTTTTTCCCACTGGTGACTCCGCCTACCGCTGCTCCATCTCCCATCTCCGCGAATATGCATTTTTTTTTGAAGATTAATGGACTGAACACATGGACTCCAGGCTGAGGGACTGATTACCTCATTTTCCACCATTCTCTGCCTCGGACTGAAGAAGTCACTGGCTGACGAAGCGCTTCCATAATAAAGATTCCCCAGTGTTCAATAAGTGTCTTATTTATCATAATCATAAATAACAGATCCAGTAAGACAACTGCAAAACTAAACATCTGTGTGACAGTTTGTTGAAGACTCACCATACAACAACCAAAGTCTATTGATTGTCTGAAAATGGGTTGAGTAAGTATTTTGCTTAGAGGATTTGGGATTGAGAAGGACCTACCTAGTACAGCCCAGTAGGCCTGGTGCCGTGTTCTGCACTACGTCTGTTCTTAGTTGGACTGAAATTCTTTAACTTCTTTTATATTTTATTGTTTTATTTTATTGTCATTTTCATCAAATATTATTATTCCATATAACGCAAGACCAATTGCATACTATTTTTTTAGCCATACAGCGAAAGGCATGTATGAGGCTCGATCCTACGTCCGAATTTCGTGTTTTTACTCCCTAGTAAATTTTTTTTCCCTTTATTGAATTTACTTTGTACATTAATGCTTTGAAAATTTGTCCCTC
The DNA here is from genome assembly GCA_009830355.1 of Cherax destructor. NCBI lineage: Eukaryota > Metazoa > Arthropoda > Malacostraca > Decapoda > Parastacidae > Cherax > Cherax destructor. The sequence goes on from WNWK01002679.1 coordinate 142,055, forward strand.
TCGTCAAGGGTTAATGGAGATGTTATTTACGATTGCTGTATATCTCATATACAACATTACTGATATAACATTACATTAAGGAAATCCGCATGAAACGAATACCTCAACATTGCTATCTATATGTAATGCTTCTTCAGGATGTGGAGTACCTGGTGGTAGAGATGAGCGCTGTGAGTTACACAGACTCCAGCGGTGGTAATCTACTGTCACAGTTGTCTAAGGAATACCAGGAGGCTGGTATTACTGTGTGTCTGGCTGCACTCTCAGGTACGTTCAGTGGCTTTATACACGGTGCGTTGTGGGAGACAGAGAGTGGCTGTTAATTCAGTGTTTTGTAAAAAAAACACATGTAGTGTAGAACGGCTGTATACAAGGTGTGTATGGTAAACAGAGAGTGTGGAGTGGTTGTATACAAGGTGTGTATGGTTAACAGAGAGTGTGGAGTGGTTGTATACAAGGTGTGTATGGTTAACAGAGTGTGGAGTGGTTGTATACCATGTGTGTATGGTAAACAGAGTGTGGAGTGGTTGTATACAAGGTGTGTATAAAATATAGGGAGGTGTTACAAAATGACACGATATCTATTAGTAATAGACATCTCCAGTGAACACTAGAAAGGATAGCCCTTCTAGCATCCAGCCTGTTACTGGGCTTTTGCAACAAAGTCAGTATCCTGGTCCAGTTATCCGATATATTCAATAGTCTCCATGAGGATTACAACCGGTAGTGTACTAACCAAAGCATAAGATTTAATATGTTTATTAACAAAGTTAATGTCTAGGGTTTCAAAGTAAATAAATGTACATATGATCAGGATGTTCATTAAGTAATGCATTAGGAGGTTAATTAGGAGGTTAGCTCCTACACTGCTCTCATATACAATAATGCTGTGCTGAGGGCACATATATCTAAATGACTCTAAAGTACCATCAGGTACAATGTCAGTAAGAACAATAATATAGATGTATGCAAATAAGAATATACGTGTGTATGAGTGAGCTCCAGGTAACTCTAAGACTCAACCAGTGTCCGACTGAACTTCTCAATAGCTAGCTTCTCTAACAAACTGACAATCAGAACAGCTTGACTGACCAGTAAAATGACCAATTCGCAGAAAAACCAATATAACAAGCAACAGCAACACAGCGTCTGGAACCAGGAGATAGAAAAACGACCCTAACTGGGGGCCATCAATAGATCCTCCAAAACAGTCACAAAACTCCCTTTCTACTGAAGCTAGGTTCAGCATAAACAATCCCAAACTGTGACGGTGCACAGATGCCTTATCGAATTAGGTCAGGAGCTGTAGCTAGAGACCTGAGTTATCTCAGAGTGTCAATGTGACACACAACCCAGAAAAACGTCGAAAATCACTGTCTAGTCTATCCTCTGTGAACAGAGTTACACAGAGTCCTGAGAAGTATGTTTCGTCTCACCACCGAACACATACTCTACCCAAACAGAGTCTAAATGGCGAGAAAACAAGCAGAGAAAGGAGAGAGGTGTTGACTCAACGATGTCCAGCTGCGTAGTGCTCTTGAGGAAGGAGCAGCAGCCACCCACCTCAGGTGGAATCACGTGACTCCCTCCCAGCAACTAAACGCCGGCAGTATAACTAGCGTAGTGTCATAATCGGTAGTTTGCCAACTCCAAGGCAGTTACTACAAACATGAGTACAATATATAATGTTACATCCTACTTAAATAAAAGCTAAGTAAAATATAAGTCCAATATGGAAATATACATCAATCACATATAAACAGATATATACATTGGGGGCCCATTCTGGGGACGCAATAGGAGGTACCACTTCCGGAACTGTCCTGGGGACCCTCATCCTCAGAGAAAAGAATGAACTTGTTTCAGGGAAAACTCAAGGTTCTCCCTGAAGCTGTTTGAAAATTGTTTTCTCCTTCCACACCCTATATTTTATATAGATTTTATTTAAAGACAAAATACATAGACAAAGATACAATACGGAGTAGAACAACATAGATAACAACTCAGAGCTACATCTCGAATACTTCGTCAAGCTCCCCGGTGGTTGGCCGCGTGCCCAGAATGCTACAGGCATTTCCCCTCTGGATCGCAACACTGAGTCTCTGAAAGAGGAAGCTGGCCGCCCTGTGGTCCCTGGTTTCTATGATGAGTTTTTCACCCAGCTCTTTGAGGAACTTTAGAGCACACTTGCCGCATGCTCCAAGGGTCTCTGACCCTATTGGGATGAAATTATAGCAAGGGGGAAGGCCTTCATATTTGCGGGTCTTCTGGATCTCCCTGTGGCTGGCAGCTCTACCCCCTTCGGCTAAGGAGTGTGGCAGGTAGGTGTCTGCCAATGTGGCAGCACAGGTGTAGTCCCAAGCAATCTGCTTACCATCCTTCCAGGGTAGCATGGTGGCTCCATCAGGACGCTTTTGACTTCCGTCAGACCTCTGCACTTGGGGTTCCCGTTGAGCTGGGCAACGGGCTGTGGCGAGGCTTCTCTTTATGATGTCGTTGACCTCCTCATGTCTGGCATACTTCATATTTTTAAATAAGTACGAATGAAGCAACTGGACTCTGCGCCATCACTCTTCACACAGTACACACAAGTTACTTGCTTCTGACGGCACCGGAACATAACTAGTGCAGTGCAGTGTAGATAACTACTTTTCTGATTAATAAATATTTAAGATTAATTTTAGTTAAAGTTATAAAACCTTTGTTTAAAATGATCGAATAACAGAAGATAATAAAACGAAAATACGAACAAGAAAAAAGTGTGTTTTAACGAATAATTGTAAGGCGATTTTTGCTTTTACTGTTAAGGGTGAAAAGGCTGTGTGCCTTATCTGTCATACAACCATAAGCCACTTTAAAGCCAGTAATTTAAAGCTTCACGATCAATGTAACCATAAAAAATTTGCATCTGAATTTCCTCCTAAATCAGAACTGCGAAAAAATTAGATAAAAATTTTTCAATCTAATTTAGTTACACAACAAGAGAGCCAATTTTCCCTCTGTAAGCAACGTGATGTGGCTACTGAAGTTGGTTTTGTTATAATTTGTAATATTGCTCGAAGTAAACACATTTTGATCTTCCGCCACACTACCGAGAGACGCATTTCCGAAATTAGTTTCACAATCGTATGTTCACTGCAGAGTGATCTGAGAAGCTGCGTCGCTTCAGCTTAGCATTAGATGAATCTATATTTGTTAGTTATGTTATAAACGATGGAAATGTAAAAGATCTGATAAGCTTAAAAACCATAAAAGTTATTGACAGCAAAAATGTATTTAACAAAGCTTTATTAAATGCTCGACTTCCATTGCATAAAGTTGTTAGCATTGCAACAGACGAAGCACCAGCTGTGGTAGGTCAAAACACTGGCCTGTTTCGGCAACTGACACATGATCTCAACTATCCATTGTATAATCCACCATGAACATTTAGTAAGCAAACACTTCAAATTCAGCAATGTTATAAGTTGCCTTTTAAAAGTTGTGAATTTCATTCTGACAAGTTCAAAAACAGGGAATTTAGAATTTTTATTGAGGAGCTGGAAATTGAAGAAAAGTAAATTGAATTCCATTCCACTGTACTGTAAGATGACTGTCAACTACTGTAAGATGACTGTCAACTACTGTAAGATGACTGTCAACTACTGTAAGATAACTGTCAATTACTGTAAGATGACTGTCAACTACTGTAAGATAACTGTCAATTACTGTAAGATGACTGTCAACTACTGTAAGATAACTGTCAATTACTGTAAGATGACTGTCAACTACTGTAAGATGACAACTACCAATCTTTTGAATAAGTTTGTTTCTCTTTCTGAACCAATCTTTACTTTCATGAAAGAAAAGAAAAAGAAATACCCACAACTTGAAGATCAAGAGTGAGAACAAGATCTGATGTTCTTTACCACAACTTGAAGATCAAGAGTGAGTACAAGATCTGATGTTCTTTACCACAACTTGAAGATCAAGAGTGAGAACAAGATCTGATGTTCTTTACCACAACTTGAAGATCAAGAGTGAGAACAAGATCTGATGTTCTTTACCACAACTTGAAGATCAAGAGTGAGTACAAGATCTGATGTTCTTTACCACAACTTGAAGATCAAGAGTGAGTACAAGATCTGATGTTCTTTACCTCAACTTGAAGATAAGAGTGAGTACAAGATCTGATGTTCTTTACCACAACTTGAAGATAAGAGTGAGTACAAGATCTGATGTTCTTTACCACAACTTGAAGATCAAGAGTGAGTACAAGATCTGATGTTCTTTACCTCAACTTGAAGATCAAGAGTGAGTACAAGATCTGATGTTCTTTACCACAACTTGAAGATCAAGAGTGAGTACAAGATCTGATGTTCTTTACCTCAACTTGAAGATCAAGAGTGAGTACAAGATCTGATGTTCTCTACCACAACTTGAAGATCAAGAGTGAGTACAAGATCTGATGTTCTTTACCACAACTTGAAGATCAAGAGTGAGTACAAGATCTGATGTTCTTTACCTCAACTTGAAGATCAAGAGTGAGAACAAGATCTGATGTTCTTTACCACAACTTGAAGATCAAGAGTGAGTACAAGATCTGATGTTCTTTACCACAACTTGAAGATCAAGAGTGAGAACAAGATCTGATGTTCTTTACCACAACTTGAAGATCAAGAGTGAGAACAAGATCTGATGTTCTTTACCACAACTTGAAGATCAAGAGTGAGTACAAGATCTGATGTTCTTTACCACAACTTGAAGATAAGAGTGAGTACAAGATCTGATGTTCTTTACCTCAACTTGAAGTCAAGAGTGAGAACAAGATCTGATGTTCTTTACCACAACTTGAAGATCAAGAGTGAGTACAAGATCTGATGTTCTTTACCACAACTTGAAGATAAGAGTGAGTACAAGATCTGATGTTCTTTACCTCAACTTGAAGATCAAGAGTGAGAACAAGATCTGATGTTCTTTACCACAACTTGAAGATCAAGAGTGAGTACAAGATCTGATGTTCTTTACCACAACTTGAAGATCAAGAGTGAGTACAAGATCTGATGTTCTTTACCTCAACTTGAAGATCAAGAGTGAGAACAAGATCTGATGTTCTTTACCACAACTTGAAGATCAAGAGTGAGTACAAGATCTGATGTTCTTTACCACAACTTGAAGATCAAGAGTGAGTACAAGATCTGATGTTCTTTACCACAACTTGAAGATAAGAGTGAGTACAAGATCTGATGTTCTTTACCACAACTTGAAGATCAAGAGTGAGTACAAGATCTGATGTTCTTTACCTCAACTTGAAGGTCAAGAGTGAGAACAAGATCTGATGTTCTTTACAGATGTAATGCAACATCTTCAATAAATAAGTTTGGCACTTCTAGGAAGGAACAAAGTTATTACACAACTTGACCAATCAGTTTTCAGTTTTCAGAATAAAATAAAACTTTCTCAAACACATCTGGAAATTAAGAAATTTGACCAGTTTGCCAACCTTAAACTAAGAATAACTGCTTTTCTTGGTGTTGAAATTAAAGACAGTAAACTTAAACAATAAGAAGGAAACTTAGAAACACTTTATAAAGTTAAAGACATGTTTTGAGTTTCTTGTGAATCCTTTAGTTATTGATGTCATCAATGATGGATGTCCTGTTGTTGCACCTTTAGTGATTGATGTCAACAACGATGGACGTCCTGTTGTTGCAACTGTTGCCTCTGGTGTTTCTTCAATATAAACAGAGCTTATTGAGCTGCAGGAAGACGTGGGTTTGAAGCTAATATATGAAAGCTCATCTCTAACTGACTTTTGTAAACAAATCCCAGAAACAAAATATCTCAATCTTCAGAAAACTGACGTCCGACTACTCTGTTTTTGGGACAACTTATTGCTGTGAATCTCTCTTCTCTGTAATGAAATTTATCAAGTCAGAACATGGTGCTATCCTCACTAACAGTCACCTCACTGAGCTTCTTAGAACAGACCATACCACGGGCGGGGATAGAACCCGCGGTCAGAGAGTCATAAAACTCTCCCCGCCCGTGGTATGGTTTGTTTTCAATCGTGTCATTACGAGTTCTTAGAATAGCTTTGACATCTACCAGCCAGATTTTAAACTATAAACTGTTGAGTAGGACTGTTATATAGTTATATTTGTTTATTTATAAATACATTTTTAAAATAATATTTTCTGTGGCTCTTGAGGATTATAAAAAATGTATGAAAAGTCTTATATATAGCTCTTCTTATATAATAACTTTCCCACCCTTTGTATATACACTAGTAATTTACTTTTATTCTGTCTTTAGGTATTAAAGTTTTGTTAACTAGCAGTGAACAATTGACTTGTGGTCCTCATGATCTTCGTGTATATGATAGGCGTCAAACCAATTTATCTAAATATACTCAAGTGGCTTTTTCATCCATAGAATCCAGGTGATTGGTGTTATATGCTCTCCTCAGTGACTCAAATAAATCATTCTTTCTTTGTCATTTAATTTTATCTTATTTTTAAATTATAAAAAGAGAGCAATAAACATTTGGAATTATTAGACTTTGAATTATCAATTTTTTTTTTCAGATTTTTGGAAATATTACTGTAGATTATCATTAAAACCAACATTTATTAAATGGACGTTTATTTTGGTTTCAGAAAGTGTTCTTCAAACCCTAGACGCGTGTGGAACACTCAATGTTATTCCAGCAGAGAACATCTTTCACTCGGTGCACGATGCTGTTGTTGCCCTCACTCATCTTGACCCAACTCTAGGAGTGCATGATGTCTGTACTCAGTTGTAGCTCCTTGCTACATGTACTCAGATGTCTGTACTCAACTGTAGTACCTTGGTAGACGTAGTAATGATGTTTGTACTCAGATGTTTGTACTCAACTGTAGTACCTTGGTAGACGTAGTAATGATGTTTGTACTCAGATGTCTCTACTCAACTGTAGTACCTTGGTAGACGTAGTAATGATGTTTGTACTCAGATGTCTCTACTCAACTGTAGTACCTTGGTAGACGTAGTAATGATGTCTGTACTCAGATGTCTGTACTCAACTGTAGTACCTTGTTAGACGTAGTAGTGATGTCTGTACTCAGTTGTAGCTCCTTGCTACATGTACCCAGATGTCTGTACTAGTTGTAGCTCCTTGCTACATGTACCCAGATGTCTGTCTACCCAACAGTACCTTGGTAGACGTAGTAATGATGTCTGTACTCAGATATCTGTACTCAACTGTAGTACCTTGGTAGGCGTAGTTGTGGAAGATATCTGTACTTCATTATTGTTTCTTGATGGGTATGAGAGTGGATATTTGTAGTCATTTCTAAAATATACCGAACACGGGAGAGTGACACTTACGACGACGTTTCGGTCGGTCTTGGACCATTAATTGTGACTTGTTAATGGTACAAGTCTCCTATGTGTGGATTATTTGTGTATTGTTCCAGTCACCTTATTGGGCCTTTTTTATTCTTTGTAGTCAGTTATGGTACCTTGGTAGGTATAACACTAGAAATATGTGTAGTCAGTTATGGTACCTTGGTAGGTATAACACTAGATACATGTAGTCAATTATGGTACCTTTTTAGGTATGGATGGTATTTATATGAATTTATTGTAATGTTCTCTCAAGTTGCTACACATAACACTTGTACCAAACTATATCACTGATTTAATGTCTACTTACACTAACACTGGAGATAAACACAAGTTTCAACCCACATTTAATGTCTACTTACACTAACACTGGAGATAAACACAAGTTTCAACCCACATTTAATGTCTACTTACACTAACACTGGAGATAAACACAAGTTTCAACCCACATTTAATGTCTACTTACACTAACACTGGAGATAAACACAAGTTTCAACCCACATTTAATGTCTACTTACACTAACACTGAGATAAACACAAGTTTCAACCCACATTTAATGTCTATTACTAACATGAGATAAAAAAGTTTCAACCACATTTAATGTCTACTTAACTAACACTGGAGATAAAACAAGTTCAACCCACATTTAATGTCTACTTACACTAACCTGAGATAAAATGTTTCAACCACATTTAATGTCTACTTACACTAACACTGAGATAAAACAAGTTTCAACCCACATTTAATGTCTACTTACACTAACACTGGAGATAAACACAAGTTTCAACCCACATTTAATGTCTACTTACACTAACACTGGAGATAAACACAAGTTTCAACCCACATTTAATGTCTACTTACACTAACACTGGAGATAAACACAAGTTTCAACCCACATTTAATGTCTACTTACACTAACACTGGAGATAAACACAAGTTTCAACCCACATTTAATGTCTACTTACACTAACACTGGAGATAAACACAAGTTTCAACCCACATTTAATGTCTACTTACACTAACACTGGAGATAAACACAAGTTTCAACCCACATTTAATGTCTACTTACACTAACACTGGAGATAAACACAAGTTTCAACCCACATTTAATGTCTACTTACACTAACACTGGAGATAAACACAAGTTTCAACCCACATTTGCAACATATATCAAGTGCTACATAGAAATATTAAATAAATCTTATTTGTCTATTTATTTTTGTTATTCGCTTCGAACATAAAACTTAACAGAAGAAATGAAGTGAAGACTTCAACGTCATAAGAGAAAATATTGTTAGGAATATATCTACATATATATGTCGTGCTGAATAGGTAAAAACTTGCAATTTGGGATTAAATAGCAACGCTCTTCTTGCCGAATAAGACAAGCGAAAATTTGTGTATGCAATAATTTCGTAAAAATCATTCTGAAAATAACGAAACAAAATATATTTCATTTTGTTTGTATATTATTAAATTAGTGTAAACTTATCAAAAATATATTTAGTTTGATTAGGCTAAATTAAATTGCGCTTTTTCAAAGGTTATTTTGGTACAAAATTATAAATTTTTACATTACCTGGAGTATACCTGGAGAGAGTTCCAGGGGTCAACGCCCCTATGGCCCGGTCTGTGACCAGGCCTTATATTGGATCAGAGCTTGATCAACCAGGCTGTTACTTCTGGCCGCACGCAGTCCAACGTACGACCCACAGCCTGGCTGGTCAGGTACCGACTTTAGGTGCCTGTCCAGTGCCTGCTTGAAGTCTGCCAGGGGTTTGTTGGTAATCCCCCTGATGTATGCTGGGAGGCAGTTGAACAGTCTTGGGCCCCTGACACTTATTGTGTTGTCTCTCAACGTGCTAGTGGCACCCCTGCTTTCGTAGGGAGTGACCCTCGTGTGCAAGTTTGGTACTAATCCCTCGAGAATTGTCCACGTGTATATAATAATGTATCTCTCCCGCCTGCGTTCTAGAGAGTACAGGTTTAGGAACTTCAAGCGTTCCCAGTAGTTGAGGTGGTTTATCGCACTTATGCGTGCAGTGAAGGTTCTCTGCACATTTTCAAGGTCAGCAATTTCACCCGCCTTGAAAGGTGCAGTTAGTGTGCAGCAATATTCCAGCCTAGATAGAACAAGCGATCTGTAAAGTGTCAACATGAGCTTGGCATCCCTGGTTTTGAAGGTTCTCATTATCCATCCTGTCATTTTTCTAGCAGATGCGATTGCTACGGTGTTATGGTCCTTGAAGGTGAGATCCTCTGACATGATCACTCCCAGGTCTTTCTTCTTCTTGTAGGTTCGCCGGTATGTCCGGCCCGGGTCTTCTCCAAATGGTGACCCGGCCAGGTCTTTGACATTAGTTTTTCGCTCTATTGTGTGGTTGGAATTTGTTTTATACTCCGATGAGATTTTAATTTCCTCACGTTTTCCATATCTGAGTAATTGAAATTTCTCATCATGAACTTCATATTGTTTTCTGCAGCCCATTTAAAGATTTGGTTTATGTCTGCTTGGAGTCTTGCAGTGTCTTCAATGGTGGACACTGTCATGCAGATTCGGGTGTCATCTGCAAAGGAAGATACGGCACTGTGGCTTATATCCCTGTGTATGTCCGATATGAGGATGAGGAACAGGATGGGAGCGAGTACTGTGCCTTGTGGAACAGAGCTTTTCACAGTAGCTGCCTCAGACTTTACTCTGTTGACTACTACTCTTTGTGTTCTACTTGTTAGGAAATTATAGATCCATCTACCAACTTTTCCTGTTATTCCTTTATCACGCATTTTGTGTGCTATTACACCATGGTCACACTTATCAAAGGCTTTTGCAGTCTGTATATATATATATATATATATATATATATATATATATATATATATACTATATCTTTAAACGTATAAGAGAAAAGTTTAGAAAGGACTTAATTTTAAATGAATTCTTGCTAATTGACCAAATTTTACCTATTCGGCACGACATATATATATATATATATATATATATATATATATATATATATATATATATATATATATATATATATATATATATATATATGCTAGGAATTCGCAGGAGCAGGCGAAATATTCACAAACACTGATCTCTGGCCGAAGGAGACTCGAACCTACGAACTTGCAACACACACACATATATATATGTATATATATATATATGTGTGTGTGTGTGTGTACTCACCTATTTGTGGTTGCAGGGGTCGAGACTCAGCTCCTGGCCCCGCCTCTTCGCTGTCCGCTACTGGGTCTCTGCTCTCCCTGCTCCATGAGTTTTATCATACCTTGTCTTAAAACTATGTATGGTTCCTGCCTCCACTATGTCGTTCGCTAGACTATTCCACTTCCTGACTACTCTGTGGCTGAAGAAATGCTTCCTAACATCCCTTTGACTCATCTGAGTCTTCAGCTTCCAGTTGTGTCCCCTTGTTTCTGTGTTCCCTCTCTGGAACATCCTGTCACTGTCTACCTTGTCAATTCCCCGCAGTATTTTGTATGTCGTTATCATGTCTCCTCTGAACCCTTCTTTCCTCCAGTGTTGTTAGTCCTATTTCCCTCAACCTTTCTTCGTAGGGCATTCCCCTGAGTTGTGGAACTAACCTTGTCGCAAACCTTTGCACTTTCTCTAATTTCTTGACGTGCTTGACCAGGTGTGGGTTCCAGACTGGTCCTGCATACTCTAGTATGGGCTTGACATACACGGTGTACAGTGTCTTGAACGATTCCTTGTTAAGGTAACGGAAAGCTAATCTTAGGTTTGCCAGTCGCCCATATGCTGCCGCAGTTATCTGGTTGATGTGTGCCTCTGGAGACGTGCTTGGCGTTATACTCACCCCAAGGTCTTTCTCCTTTGATGAGGTTTGTAGCCTTTGTCCACCTAGCCTGTACTGTGTGTGTGTGTGTGTGTGTGTGTGTGTACTCACCTATTTGTGGTTGCAGGGGTCGAGACTCAGCTCCTGGCCCTACCACTTCCCTGATCGCTACTAGGTCCTCTCCTTGCTCCATGAGCTTTATCAAATTTCGTCTTAAAACTGTGTTAGTTACCATTTTGTCCTAGGCACATGTAGATTAGACACTAGGCCTGTTGTATATATGTGTGTGTGTGTGTGTGTGTGCGTGTATGTATGTGTGTGTGTGCGTGTATGTATGTGTGTGTGTGCGTGTATGTATGTGTGTGTATATGTATATGTGTATGTGCTCGCCTAGTTGTTGTTGCAGGGGTCGAGATATAGCTCATGGCCCGAGTTGTATGTGTGTGTATGTATGTGTGTATGTGCGTGTGTGTGTATGTGTACTCACCTAGTTGTACTCACCTAATTGTGGTTGCATGGGTCGAGTCACAGCTCCTGGCTCCGCCTCTTCACTGGCCGCTACTAGGTCACTCTTCCCGCTCCATGAGCTTTATAATACCTCTTCTTAAAGCTATGTATGGATCCTGCCTCCACTACATCACTTCCCTGACTATTCCACTTTCTGACAACTCTGTGACTGAAGAAATACTTCCTAACATCCCTGTGATTCATCTGAGTCTTTAACTTCCAACTGTGACCCCTTGTTGTTGTGTTACATCTCTAGAACATCCTGTCTCTGTCCACCTTGTCGATTCCTCTCAGTATTTTTTATGTCGTTATCATATCCCCCATATCTCTCCTGTCCTCCAGTGTCGTCAGGTCGATTTCCCTTAACCTCTCCTCGTAGGACATACCCCTTAGCTCCGGGACTAGTCTTGTTGCAAACCTTTGCACTTTCTCTAGTTTCCTTACGTGCTTGGCTAGGTGGGGGTTCCAAACTGGTGCTGCATACTCCAATATAGGTCTAACGTACGCAGCGTACAGGGTCCTGAACGATTCCTTATTAATAATTAAGATGACGGATTGCTGTTCTTATGTTTGCAAGGCGTCCGTATGCTGCAGCAGTTACACTCACCCCAAGATCCTTTTCCTTGACTGAGGTTTGTAGTCTCTGGCCCCCTAGACTACTCCGCTTGGGGTCTCCTTTGCCCTTCCCCAATCTTCATGACTTTGCACTTGGTGGGGTTGAACTCCAGGAGCCAATTGCTGGACCAGGCTTGCAGCCTGTCCTGATTCCTTTGTAGTTCTGCCTGGTCCTCGTCCGATTGAATTCTTCTCATCAACTTCACATCATCTGCAAACAGGGACACTTCGGAGGCTATTCTTTCCGTCATGTCGTTCACAAATACCAGAAACAGCACAGGTCCTAGGACTGACCCCTGTGGCACCCCGCACGTTACAGGCGCCCACTCTGACACCTCGCCACGTGCCATGACTCTCTGTTGTCTTCCTGACAGGTATTCCCTGATCCAATGTTGTGCCTTTCCTGTTATCCCTGCCTGGTCCTCCAGCATTTGCACTAATCTCTTGTGTGGAACTATGTCAAACTCATTTTTACAGTAAAGAAAATTGCAGTCTATGCACCCCTCTCTCTCTTGTCTTACTGCTGTCACGCTGTCATGGAACTCCAGTAGGTTTGTGACACAGGATTACCCGTCCCTGAAACCGTGCTGGCTGCCACTGATAAGCTCATTCCTTTCTAGGTGCTCCACCACTCTTCTCCTGATAATCTTCTCCATGACTTTGCATACTATACATGTCAATGACACTGGTCTGTAGTTTAATGCTTCGTGTCTGACTCCTTTTTTAAAAATTGGGACTACATTTGCTGTCTTCCATACCTCAGGTAGTCGCCTTTTTTCGATAGATGTGTTGAAGACTGTTGTTAGTGGTACACATAGCGCCTCTGCTCCCTCTCTCAAGACCCATGGAGAGATGTTATCAGGCCCCATCGCCTTTGAGGTATCTAGCTCACTCAGCAGCCTCTTCATTTCTTCCACGGTTGTATGTATTGTGTCCAACACTTGGTGGTGTACCCCACCTCTCTGTCTTTCTGGAGTCCCTTCTGTCTCCTCTGTGAACACTTCTTTGAATCTCATGTTGAGTTCCTCACATACATCGCGGTCATTTCTTGTGACCTCCTTCCTTCCTCAGCCTGATCACCTGGTCCTTGACTGTTGTTTTCCTCCTGATGTGGCTGTACATCAGCTTTGGGTCAGATTTGGTTTTCGCTGCTATGTCATTCTCATACTGTCGTTGGGCCTCCCTTCTTACCTGTGCATATTCATTTCTGGCTCTACGACTGCTCTCCTTATTCTCCTGGGTCCTTTGCTTTCTATACTTCTTCCATTCCCTGGCACACTTGGTTTTGGCCTCTTTACACCTTTGGGTGAACCATGGGCTCATCCTGGCTTTTTCATTATTCCTGTTACCCTTGGGTACAAAGCTCTCCTCAGCTTCCTTGCATATTGTTGTCACATATTCCATCATCTCGTTTACTGACTTCCCTGCCAGTTCTCTGTCCCACTGAACCCCGTTCAGGAAGTTCTTCATGCCCACGTAGTCCCCTTTCTTGTAGTTTGGCTTCATTCGTCCAGCCCTTCCTGCTTCCCCCTCCATTTGTAACTCTACTGTGTATTCGAAGCTCAAAACCACATGATCACTGGCAACGAGGGGTCCTTCATATGTGATGTCCTCAATATCTGCACTACTCAAGGTGAATACTAGGTCCAGTCTCGCTGGTTCATGTTCTCCTCTCTCTCTCTGGTAGTGTCCCTTACGTGTTGGTACATGAGGTTTTCCAGTAGCACCTCCATCATCTTAGCCCTCCACGTTTCTGGGCCCATATGTGGCTCCAGGTTCTTCCCATCGATTTCGTTGTGGTTGAAGTCACCCATGATCAGCAGCTTTGCCCTACTCTCATGAGCCCTTCTGGCCACTTCATCCAGTGTGTGTGTGTGTGTGTGTGTGTGTGTGTGTGTGTGTGTGTGTATGTGTGTGTATGTGTGTGTGTGTGTACTCACCTAATTGTGGTTGCAGGGATCGAGACTCAGCTCCTGGCCCCGAGTGTGTGTGTGTGTGTGTGTGTGTGTGTGTGTATGTGTGTGTGTGTGTGTTGGTGTTGTGTGTGTGTAACGAAATCAGTATAGAACTCTTATTAAAAAAAATTGCTTTAGGATAAATAAATACACCATAAATAATATATACTTTAATATTATTTAAATAGGAAATACTTCTGGGTATATGCCAGGTTATAAAGTATTTATAAGTTTGAGTATTAAAGACTCGTAGTTTAATATATATAAGGTTTATTCCCTTCTCAGAGGCTGTGGGTCCCTAATCAATACCATTTGTGGTACCTCACTATACGGTACACACACACACACACACACACACACACACACACACACACACACACACACACAATGGATCAGAGAATACCTGACAGGGAGGCAATAACGAGTCATGGTACGTGAAGAGGTGCCAAAGCAGGCTATTGTGACGAGCGGGGTCCCACAGGGGTCAGTCCTAGGACCAGTGCTATTTTTGGTATATGTGAATGACATTACGGAAGGGACAGACTCAGAAGTGTCCCTGTTTGCAGATGATGTGAAGTTAATGAGAAGAATTAAATCAGATAAGGACCAGTTAGGACTACAAAGAGACCTGGACAGGCTTTGACACGTGGTCCAGCAACTGGTCACTCGATTCAACCCCGCCAAATGCAAAGTCATGGAGATCGGGGAAGGGCAAAGAAGACCGCAGTCAGAGTATAGTGAGTATAATACCGAGCACATCCCATGAGGCGCACATCGACCAGATAACTGTTGCAGCATATGGGTGCCTGGCAAACCTGAGAATAGCGTTCCGATACCTCAGTAAGGAATCGTTCAAGACTGTACACCGTGTACGTCAGGCCCATACTGGAGTATGCAGCACCAGTTTGGAACCCACACCTGGTTAAGCACGTCAAGAAATTAGAGAAAGTGCAATTGTTTGCAACGAGACTAGTTCCAGAGCTGAGGGGGAATGTTCTGATGACACTGGAGGACAGGAGGGTTATGGGAGACATGATAAGGACATACAAAATACTGCTAGGAATTGACAAGGTGGACAGAGACAGGAAGTTCCAGAGATGGGACAGAGAAACAAGGGGTCACTATTGGAAATTGAAGACTCAGATGAGTCAAAGGGATGTTAGGAAGTATTTCTTTAGTCATAGAGTTGTCAGGAAGTGGAATAGTCTGGCATGCGACGTACTGGAGGCAGGAACCATACACAGTTTTAAGACGAGGTATGATAAAGCTCATGGAGCAGGGAGAGAAAGGATCTAATAGCGACCAGTGAAGAGGCGGGGCCAGGAGCAATGCCTCGACCTCTGCAACCACAAATAAGTGAGTACACTCACACACATACACATTATTTGCCTCTTAACATTGTTCCAGACTATGGAACAAAACTCTTCCCCAGGCTGAGGGACTGACCACCTCAACACTACGTCTTCAAGGCTGATGGACTGATGACATCGTCCTCACATCTCTACTGCTCTGCTAACTCTTCTGCACTCTACTGAAGAAGCCTACTGTGTACGAGAAAGGTTTCGGAATAAAGATATCTAACTGTTGATCAAGACCTTACTGGAATAACATGTCTCCCTGTTTACAGTATTCGTAAGTTATGAAGAAGCTGTGTTTATACTGGAATGTTGTCCTGCATACTATTGTTTGTGTCCAGACACGCAGAGTGTGTTGTCCTGCATACTATTGTCTGTGTCCAGACACGCAGAGAGTGTTTATCCTGCATACTATTGTCTGTGTCCAGACACGCAGAGAGTGTTGTCCTGCATACTATTGTCTGTGTCCAGACACGCAGAGTGTGTTGTCCTGCATACTATTGTCTGTGTCCAGACACGCAGAGAGTGTTTATCCTGCATACTATTGTCTGTGTCCAGACACGCAGAGAGTGTTGTCCTGCATACTATTGTTTGTGTCCAGACACGCAGAGTGTGTTGTCCTGCATACTATTGTCTGTGTCCAGACACGCAGAGAGTGTTGTCCTGCATACTATTGTCTGTGTCCAGACACGCAGAGAGTGTTTATCCTGCATACTATTGTCTGTGTCCAGACACGCAGAGAGTGTTGTCCTGCATACTATTGTCTGTGTCCAGACACGCAGAGTGTGTTGTCCTGCATACTATTGTCTGTGTCCAGACACGCAGAGAGTGTTGTCCTGCATACTATTGTCTGTGTCCAGACACGCAGAGTGTGTTGTCCTGCATACTATTGTCTGTGTCCAGACACGCAGAGTGTGTTGTCCTGCATACTATTGTTTGTGTCCAGACACGCAGAGTGTGTTGTCCTGCATACTATTGTCTGTGTCCAGACACGCAGAGAGTGTTGTCCTGCATACTATTGTCTGTGTCCAGACACGCAGAGTGTGTTGTCCTGCATACTATTGTCTGTGTCCAGACACGCAGAGAGTGTTGTCCTGCATACTATTGTCTGTGTCCAGACACGCAGAGAGTGTTGTCCTGCATACTATTGTCTGTGTCCAGACACGCAGAGAGTGTTGTCCTGCATACTATTGTCTGTGTCCAGACACGCAGAGAGTGTTGTCCTGCATACTATTGTCTGTGTCCAGACACGCAGAGTGTGTTGTCCTGCATACTATTGTCTGTGTCCAGACACGCAGAGAGTGTTGTCCTGCATACTATTGTCTGTGTCCAGACACGCAGAGAGTGTTGTCCTGCATACTAATGTCTGTGTCCAGACACGCAGAGAGTGTTGTCCTGCATACTATTGTCTGTGTCCAGACACGCAGAGAGTGTTGTCCTGCATACTATTGTCTGTGTCCAGACACGCAGAGAGTGTTGTCCTGCATACTATTGTTTGTGTCCAGACACGCAGAGAGTGTTTATCCTGTATACTATTGTCTGTGTACAGACACGCAGAGAGTGTTTATCCTGCATACTATTGTCTGTGTCCAGACACGCAGAGAGTGTTATCCTGCATACTATTGTCTGTGTCCAGACACGCAGAGAGTGTTATCCTGCATACTATTGTCTGTGTCCAGACACGCAGAGAGTGTTGTCCTGCATACTATTGTCTGTGTCCAGACACGCAGAGAGTGTTTATCCTGCATACTATTGTCTGTGTCCAGACACGCAGAGAGTGTTGTCCTGCATACTATTGTCTGTGTCCAGACACGCAGAGTGTGTTTATCCTGCATACTATTGTCTGTGTCCAGACACGCAGAGAGTGTTTATCCTGTATACTATTGTCTGTGTCCAGACACGCAGAGTGTGTTTATCCTGTATACTATTGTCTGTGTCCAGACACGCAGAGTGTGTTTATCCTGTATACTATTGTCTGTGTCCAGACACGCAGAGAGTGTTGTCCTGCATACTATTGTCTGTGTCCAGACACGCAGAGTGTGTTTATCCTGTATACTATTGTCTGTGTCCAGACACGCAAAGAGTGTTTATCCTGTATACTATTGTCTGTGTCCAGACACGCAGAGAGTGTTTATCCTGCATACTATTGTCTGTGTCCAGACACGCAGAGAGTGTTTATCCTGCATACTATTGTCTGTGTCCAGACACGCAGAGTGTGTTTATCCTGTATACTATTGTCTGTGTCCAGACACGCAGAGAGTGTTTATCCTGTATACTATTGTCTGTGTCCAGACACGCAGAGAGTGTTTATCCTGCATACTATTGTCTGTGTCCAGACACGCAGAGAGTGTTTATCCTGCATACTATTGTCTGTGTCCAGACACGCAGAGAGTGTTGTCCTGCATACTATTGTCTGTTTCCAGACACGCAGAGAGTGTTATCCTGCGTACTATTGTATGTGTACAGACACGCAGAGAGTGTTTATCCTGCATACTATTGTCTGTGTACAGACACGCAGAGAGTGTTTATCCTGCATACTATTGTCTGTGTCCAGACACGCAGAGAGTGTTATCCTGCATACTATTGTCTGTGTACAGACACGCAGAGAGTGTTGTCCTGCATACTATTGTCTGTGTCCAGACACGCAGAGAGTGTTATCCTGCATACTATTGTCTGTGTCCAGACACGCAGAGAGTGTTATCCTGCATACTATTGTCTGTGTCCAGACACGCAGAGAGTGTTGTCCTGCATACTAATGTCTGTGTCCAGACACGCAGAGAGTGTTATCCTGCATACTATTGTCTGTGTAAAGACACGCAGAGAGTGTTTATCCTGCATACTATTGTCTGTGTCCAGACACGCAGAGAGTGTTATCCTGCATACTATTGTCTGTGTAAAGACACGCAGAGAGTGTTATCCTGCATACTATTGTCTGTGTAAAGACACGCAGAGAGTGTTATCCTGCATACTATTGTCTGTGTTCAGACACGCAGAGAGTGTTATCCTGCATACTATTGTCTGTGTCCAGACACGCAGAGAGTGTTGTCCTGCATACTATTGTCTGTGTCCAGACACGCAGAGAGTGTTTATCATAGACGTATGAAGCTGCGTTCCACAGGGACATAATCACCTGCCATTGGACTAACATTTTCAGGGCAAAAGCTGAGGCATTTCCACATTTTTTTTTTTTTGGGGGGGGCGGGGGGATGGGGAGAGCAGATTGTTTGATAATGCCTTGATTATTTGTATTTGAAATAGATTAGTTTATCTGATTTTGTATATAAAAAACGAATATAGCACACGTCCGTAACTATTTTTATGTTCCATAGATTGTTCCTGTCTAACTGAAGTCACTCAATTATACAAGCTATGATGTTTTTATGACATCAAGAGCACGTCTCTGTTGTCGTCTACGACTCACATAAGAATGGAAGGCTTCTGGTTTATGTTAAGACGGTTGTATGTATAGCAAACAATGCAAACTACGAATATTTCTCAGACAAACTAAATGCTGAAGACGAGACACAACCAGCATAAATCTGATCCTGTAATCACTAACACAATTATTATAATAAAAACATTTCTCACCAAGTTACAAACATTTTGATAGTTACTGTCGAAACTGGAAAAAAAATGTTATTCCTAAAACATTGGTACTTACAGCAAGTTTTAAATATGATGAACACCAAAATTCTTCCACCATATAGAAAAACATTAATATTTTTTTTGTTATGACAAAAACAAATTCTTGAAAAAAAATTTTTTTATGTATATCATATACGGTACAATGATTGATATAATAATCTGATTTTCCTTTATAATGAAGCGTCATGATACAACATGTTTCTTACCTGTAATACAGTGACAAGAATCACTATATTACTTATTTTAGAGTAACTGTCACTGTATCACTAGTAATACAGTAATTGACAGATAATACAGTGACAGGACTGGCTCTCACTGTAATTATGATAGAGTAACTGACATGTGATACAGTGATATGGCTGGCTGTCACTGTATCGCTTCTGATACAGTGATATTGTATCTCTTTTTCTTAACTATATGAGTACAGTTAACAACTGAAAACTTGACTCATACATCTAGTCACAAATGGTGAATGACTGCATAGCTCACAACACTGGCTGCATAGCTCACAACACTGGCTGCATATCTCAGAACATTAGCTGCATAGCTCACAACACTAGCTGCATAGCTCACAACACTAGCTGCATAGCTCACAACACTGGCTGCATAGCTCACAACACTGGCTGCATAGCTCACAACACTGGCTGCATAGCTCACAACATTAGCTGCATAGCTCACAACACTAGCTGCATAGCTCACAACACTGGCTGCATAGCTCACAACACTGGCTGCATAGCTCACAACACTATCTGCGTAGCTCACAACACTGGCTACATAGCTCACAACACTGGTTGCATAGCTCACAACATTGGCTGCATAGCCCACAACACTGGCTGCATACCTCACAACATTAGCTGCATAGCTCACAACACTGGCTACATAGCTCACAACACTGGTTGCATAGCTCACAACACTGGCTGCATAGCTCACAACACTGGCTGCATAGCTCACAACATTAGCTGCATAACTCACAACACTAGCTACATAGCTCACAACACTGGTTGCATAGCTCAAAACACTGGCTGCATAGCTCACAACACTGGCTACATAGCTCACAACACTGGCTGCATAGCTCACAACACTGGCTGCATAGCTCACAACACTGGCTGCATACCTCACAACACTGGTTGCATAGCTCACAACATTAGCTGCATAGCTCACAACACTGGCTACATAACTCACAACACTGGTTGCATAGCTCACAACACTGGCTGCATAGCTCACAACACTGGCTACATAGCTCACAACACTGGCTGCATAGCTCACAACACTGGCTGCATAGCTCACAACACTGGCTGCATAGCTCACAACACTGGCTGCATAGCTCACAACACTAGCTGCATAGATCACAACACTGGCTACATAGCTCACAACACTTACTACATAGCTCACAACACTGGTTGCATAGCTCACAACACTATCTGCATAGCTCACAACACTGGCTACATAGCTCACAACACTGGCTGCATAGCTCACAACACTGGCTGCATAGCTCACAACACTGGCTGCATAGCTCACAACACTGGCTGCATAGCTCACAACACTGGCTGCATAGCTCACAACACTGGCTGCATAGCTTCACAACACTAGCTGCATGATCACAACACTGGCTACATAGCTCACAACACTTACTACATAGCTCACAACACTGGTTAGCATAGCTCACAACACTATCTGCATAGCTCACAACACTGGCTACATAGCTCACAACACTGGCTGCATAGCTCACAACACTGGCTGCATAGCTCACAACACTGGCTGCATAGTTCACAACACTGGTTGCATAGCTCACAACATTAGCTGCATAGCTCACAACACTGGCTACATAGCTCACAACACAGGTTGCATAGCTCACAACACTGGCTGCATAGCTCACAACACTGGCTACATAGCTCACAACACTGGCTGCATAGCTCAAAACACTGGCTGCATAGCTCACAACACTGGCTGCATAGCTCACAACACTGGCTGCATAGCTCACAACACTGGCTGCATAGCTCACAACATTAGCTGCATAGCTCACAACACTGGCTACATAGCTCACAACACTGGTTGCATAGCTCACAACACTGGCTGCATAGCTCACAACACTGGCTACATAGCTCACAACACTGGCTGCATAGCTCACAACACTGGCTGCATAGCTCACAACACTGGTTACATAGCTCACAACACTGGCTGCATAGCTCACAACACTGGCTGCATAGCTCACAACACTGGCTGCATAGCTCACAACACTGGCTGCATAGCTCACAACACTGGCTCATAGCTACAACACTGGATTACATAGCTCACACACTGCTGCAAGCTCACAACACTGGCTGCATATCTCACAACACTGGCATGCATAGCTGCAAACACTGGCTGCATAGCTCACAACACTGGCTGCATAGCTCACAACACTGGCTGCATAGCTCACAATACTGGCTTCATAACTCACAACACTGGCTATATAGCTCACAACACTGGCTTCATAGCTCACAATACTGGCTTCTTAACTCACAACACTGGCTACATAGCTCACAACACTGGCTACATAGCTCACAATACTGGCTTCATAGCTCACAATACTGGCTTCTTAACTCACAACACTGGCTACATAGCTCACAACACTGTCTATATAGCTCACAACACTGTCTACATAGCTCACAACCCTGTCTATATAACTCACAACACTGGCTACATAGCTCACAACACTGGCTACATAGCTCACAATACTGGCTACATAGCTCACAATACTGGCTTCATAACTCAACACTGGCTACATAGCTCACAACACTGTCTATAGCTCACATACCTGGCTGCAAGCTACAACACTGTCTACATAGCTCACAACACTGTCTATATAACTCACAACACTGGCTACATAGCTCACAACACTGGCTACATAGCTCACAACACTGGCTACATAGCTCACAATACTGGCTTCATAGCTCACAACACTGTCTACATAGCTCACAACACTGTCTATATAACTCACAACACTGGCTACATAGCTCACAACACTGGCTACATAACTCACAACACTGGCTACATAGCTCACAACACTGGCTACATAGCTCAAAACACTGGCTACATAGCTCACAACACTGGCTGCATAGCTCGCAACACTGGCTCTGTAGCACCTACCACAGTGGCTGGAACAATACACAACTAACTCACACTACCGTGACTGGAACAATACACAACTAACTTACACTACCGTGGCTGGAACAATTCACAACTAACTTACACTACCGTGGCTGGAACAATACACAACTAACTCACACTACCGTGGCTGGAACAATTCACAACTAACTCACACTACCGTGGCTGGAACAATACACAACTAACTTACACTACCGTGACTGGAACAATACACAACTAACTTACACTACCGTGACTGGAACAATACACAACTAACTTACACTACCGTGGCTGGAACAATACACAACTAACTTACACTACCGTGACTGGAACAATACACAACTAACTTACACTACCGTGACTGGAACAATACACAACTAACTTACACTACCGTGGCTGGAACAATTCACAACTTACACTACCGTGACTGGAACAATACACAACTAACTTACACTAACGTGACTGGAACAATACACAACTAACTTACACTACCGTGGCTGGAACAATTCACAACTAACTTACACTACCGTGGCTGGAACAATTCACAACTAACTCA
>WNWK01002679.1:170000-199197 GCA_009830355.1 Cherax destructor
GGCTCTACGACTAATCTCCTTATTTTCCTGTGTCCTTTGCCTTCTGTACTTTTTTCATTCTCCAGTGCACTTAGTCTTTGCCTCCCTACACCTTCGGGTAAACCAAGGGCTCGTTCTGGACTTCCCATTATTTCTGTTGTCCTTGGGAACAAACCTTTCATCTGCTTCCTTGCATTTTGTTGTTACCTAGTCCATCATTTCGTTTACTGACTTTCCTACCATGTCTCTTTCCCACTGAACCTCCTGCAGGAAGTTCCTCATACCCGTTTAGTCCCCTCTTTTGTGTGTGTGTGTGTGTGTGTGTGTGTGTGTGTGTGTGTGTGTGTGTGTGTGTGGATTGACGAACAACATACAGACAACATACCTGAGAGAGAAGCCAGACACAGAGTAACACCAGCCTCCTGGTATTCTTTACACAGCTGAGAGAGTAGGTATCCACCACTGGAGTCTGTGTAACTCACAGCACTCATCTCTACCACCAGGTACTGTACCTGCTGCAAAAAAATTATATACTGTAACCATTATTATATTTTGAAATATAAATATTATAATTGCCAATGCAATATTTAGATGTTTAGTTTAACATTGACTGTAATTACCTAAAACAACGTTCATACAAGCCACATAACAAGTGGGGCTCGAAACCATGGCAGGTGTCTCCTAAAACTGGCAAGTCTACCATTGGTTCGAGTCCCACCCGTTCTCTGATTTGTTTGCTATCGTGTTATTACGATTTCGTGAGTTACAACGTTAGTTCAGCTTTGTCTTATCACCGGCGACCAGGATGCGAAGAAGGCGTCCACGAACTCTGCTTCTCCAGATGTTAATTTTACATCTTCGGCGAATTTGCTCTTCTACGTCTACATTTGGTTTAAAAAGACACTTAAACAAACACTAGGACATATTATTAAAAGTTTCGGATCCTGGTACATTGATCACTTCAGAAGTGATCAATTCCTTCCTTCCTTCAAAAGTGATCAATTCCTCCCTTCCTTCAGAAGTGATCAATTCCTTCCTTCCTTCCTTCATTCCTTCCTTCCTTCAGAAGTGATCAATTCCTTCCTTCCTTCAGAAGTGAAGGAAGGTTCCAGGACCGAAACGTTTCCTAATAAATATGTGCCAGTGTTTGTTCACGTGTCTTTATAAACCAATTTGTCGGTATCTATTGCCAAGGTTTATACCATCTAATTTTCTATCTTTGTAGTAAACCTTTGAAGGAGAGTGAGGGAGAAGTGAGATAACCTGATGTTCCAGTGATAACACCGTACCAGGTAACATGACACCTTACCAAGTAACATGACACCTTACCAGGTAACATGACACCTTACCAGGTAACATGACACCTTACCAGATAACATGACACCTTATTAGGTAACATGACACCTTACTAGGTAACATGACACCTTACCAGGTAACATGACACCTTACCAGGTAACATGACACCTTACCAGATAACATGACACCTTACCAGGTAACATGACACCTTACCAGGTAACATGACACCTTACCAGGTAACATGACACCTTACCAGATACCATGACACCTTACCAGGTAACATGACACCTTACCAGGTAACATGACACCTTACCAGGTAACATGACACCTTACCAGGTAACATGACACCTTACCAGGTAACATGACACCTTACCAGGTAACATGACACCTTAACAGGAAACATGACATCTTACCAGGTAACATGACACCTTAACAGGAAACATGACACCTTACCAGGTAACATGACACCTTACCAGGTAACATGACACCTTACCAGGTAACATGACACCTTACCAGGTAACATGACACCTTACCAGGTAACATGACACCTTACCAGGTAACATGACACCTTACCAGGTAACATGACACCTTACCAGGTAACATGACACCTTACCAGGTAACATGACACCTTAACAGGAAACATGACACCTTACCAGGTAACATGACACCTTAACAGGAAACATGACACCTTACCAGATAACATGACACCTTACCAGGTAACATGACACCTTACCAGGTAACATGACACCTTACCAGGTAACATGACACCTTACCAGGTAACATGACACCTTACCAGAGAACAAGACACTTTACCAGGCAACATGACACCTTACCAGATAACATGACACCTTACCAGGTAACATGACACCTTACCAGATAACATGACACCTTACCAGGTAACATGACACCTTACCACAGAACATGACACCTTACCAGGTAACATGACACCTTACCAGGTAACATGACACCTTACCAGGTAACATGACACCTTACCAGAGAACATGACACCTTACCAGGTAACATGACATCTTACCAGGTAACATGACATCTTACCAGGTAACAGTCAACCTTACCAGAGAACATGACACTTTACCAGGCAACATGACACCTTACCAGATAACATGACACCTTACCAGGTAACATGACACCTTACCAGGTAACATGACACCTTACCAGATAACATGACACCTTACCAGGTAACATGACACCTTACCAGGTAACATGACACCTTACCAGGTAACATGACACCTTACCAGATAACATGACACCTTACCAGGTAACATGACACCTTACCAGGTAACATGACACCTTACCAGGTAACATGACACCTTACCAGGTAACATGACACCTTACCAGGTAACATGACACCTTACCAGGTAACATGACACCTTACCAGGTAACATGACACCTTACCAGGTAACATGACACCTTACCAGATAACATGACACCTTACCAGGTCACATGACACCTTACCAGGTAACATGACACCTTACCAGGTAACATGACACCTTAGCAGGTAACATGACACCTTACCAGGTAACATGACACTTTACCAGGTAACATGACACCATACCAGGTAACATGACACCTTACCAGGTAACATGACACCTTACCAGGTAACATGACACCTTACCAGGTAACATGACACTTTACCAGGTAACATGACACCTTACCAGGTAACATGACACCTTACCAGGTAACATGACACCTTACCAGGTAACATGACACCTTACCAGGTAACATGACACCTTACCAGGTAACATGACACTTTACCAGGTAACATGACACCTTATCAGGTAACATGACACCTTACCAGGTAACATGACACCTTACCAGGTAACATGATACCTTACCAGGTAACATGACACCTTACCAGGTAACATGACGCTTTACCACGTAGCATGACACTTTACCAAAGAACATGACACCTTACCAGGTAACATGACACCTTACCTGATAACATGACACCTTACCAGGTAACATGACCCCTTACCAGATAACATGACACCTTACCAGGTAACATGACACCTTACCAGGTAACATGACACCTTACCAGGTAACATAACGCTTTACCAGGTAGCATGACACTTTACCAGAGAACATGACACCTTACCAAGTAACATGACACCTTACCTGATAACATGACACCTTACCAGTTAACATGACCCCTTACCAGATAACATGACACCTTAGCAGGTAACATGACACCTTACCAGGTAACATGACACTTTACCAGATAACATGACACCATACCAGGTAACATGACACCTTACCAGGTAACATGACACCTTACCAGGTAACATGACACCTTACCAGGTAACATGACACTTTACCAGGTAACATGACACCTTACCAGGTAACATGACACCTTACCAGGTAACATGACACCTTACCAGGTAACATGACACCTTACCAGGTAACATGACACTTTACCAGGTAACATGACACCTTATCAGGATATATTGACTTAGGCCTTGATATATTGAATGTTAATAATAACAGTCAGGGAGTAACACTGGGTAATGGTAATTACAGAAATTGTGTAAAAGCAAAGGTGAATAGGAAAAAATTGCAGAAGAAAAAAACGTATGACTATTTTATGCTGACAGTCGAAGTGCAAGAAATAAGATTAATGAATTATGTTTGGTAGCGATGTGACAGACCGGGCCGCGGGGGCGTTCACCCCCGGAACTCTCTCCAGGTAAACTCCAGGTGTGTGAGGGCAACTTTGATGTCATTGCAATTACTGAAACATGGGATGATTTAAAGAGTCGGGATATGATTGTTGAGGGTAATATTCCAGATTTTAAGTTTGTTCCATGTGGATAGATATAATGAGAAGGGGGGGGGTGGAGTTGCATTATATGTACCAGAAAATATAAATTGTTGCATAAAAACCCGTATAAAAATAAATGGATTAGTAACAGAATCTGTTTGGGTAGAGTTTGTAGAAGGTCAAGAAAAACTAATTCTAGGTGTAATATACCGACCTCCAGGCTTGTAATATACCGACCTCCAGGCTTGTAATATACCGACCTCCAGGCTTGTAATATACCGACCTCCAGGCTTATAATATACCGACCTCCAGGCTTGGATCACGATAGAAGGAGACTTCTTTGGGACGAAATTGTTAAGGCTTCTAGGCACAATAACGTAGTGATAGTAGGGGATTTTAACTTAATCAAATTGACTGGACTTCTTTGACCGGTAATCTGGAGTCCAGTGACTTTATGGAAGTAGTTCAGGACTGTTTTCTGAAGCAGTGTGTGACAGAGCCTACCAGAGGTAATAATTTGCTCGACCTAGTCTTGTCAAATAAAGAAACCCTTGTAAATAATCTGGAGATCACTGAAGAGCTTGGAGCTAGTGATCACAAATCCATTACTTTTAGCATTAACTGGGAATACGAGAATAATGATAATACGGTAAAAGCCCCTGATTTTCGTCTTGCCGATTATAATCGACTTAGGGAACACCTGTCTAATCTCGATTGGGGTAATCTAGCTAATAATTTTATTGACGATGATCATACGATTACGATGGGATCTGTGTTTATGATATTTTTTTTAATAATGTACAACGTGCGCAGAGTATATACATTCCCCACAGAGAAATTCGGTCTAATAATAACGATCTAAAATGGGTTAACAGGAGGCTAAAACATCTATTAGGGGAGAAAAGAGGAATTTATAGGCGCATCAAGAGAGGAGAGGTTTAAAAGAGAAGTAAAAAAAGGGGGATTAGAAAAGCCAAACGTGACTATGAAATTAGAGTTGCTAATTAATCAAAGACTAATCCTAAAGGGTTCTTTCAAGTGTATAGGACGCAGGTGAGGGAAAAAGTAGGACCTCTGGAAATTGGGAATGGACAGCTGACGGATAACGAACTGGAAATGTGTTCCCTATTTAATGACTATTATTTATCAGTTTTTACACAGGAAGACGTAAATGAGATTCCAGAAATTAACAATTATTCAGTTCCTGAAGAATTCAAATTAACTAATATTACTGTCACGAGGGACATGGTTATCAAACAGATAGATAAACTGAAGCAAAATAAGTCCCCGGGACCCGACGAGTTGTTTTCCAGGGTACTTAAAGAATGCAAGATGGAACTTAGTCAGCCATTAACGAATGTGTTTAATACGTCCATCCTAACTGGTGTTGTTCCAGAGATGTGGAAGATAGCTAATGTAGTTCCTATATTCAAATCAGGGGATAAGTCCATTCCTTCAAATTACCGCCCAATAAGCCTCACGTCTATAGTAGGCAAATTATTAGAATCAATTATAGCTGATATTATTAGAAGTCACCTTGAAGAACATAATTTGATTAATGAATCTCAGCATGGGTTCACGAGAGGTCGTTCCTGCCTGACAAATTTACTGACGTTCTTCAATAGAACATTTGAGGCAGTAGACAGTGATAAAGAATATGATATTGTTTATTTGGATTTTAGTAAAGCCTTCGATAGAATACCTCGCAAGAGACTTAAGAAAAGTGGCAGCTCATGGTATAGGAGGAAAAGTTCTAGAGGCAAGGCTTACCAACAGAAATCAGAGAGTTTCCATTAATGGGGTCAAATCTGAATGGGGATTAGTTACTAGTGGCGTTCCACAAGGATCAGTTTTAAGCCCTCTGTTGTTCATAATTTACGTTAATGACCTTGATGAAGGAATTACAAGTGACATGAGCAAATTTGCTGATGATACAAAAATAGGCCGTATGATTCATTCTGAGGAGGATACCAGTGAACTCCAGGAGGATTTGGACAAATTAATGTCTTGGTCTGAAAAATGGCAGATGAAGTTCAATGTGGACAAGTGTAAGGTACTAGTCCTTGGTAATGAAAATAATCCTCGAATTTATAAACTAGGTGAAGTAGAGCTTGATCATACAGAATGTGAAAAAGACTTGGGAGTCATGGTAAGCAGAAATCTAAAGCCAAGACAACAGTGCCTAAGTGTGCGCAATAAGGCTAACAGATTACTAGGATTTATTTCAAGAAGTATAAGTAACAGAAGTCCGAAAGTTATTTTACTGCTCTATACATCACTAGTGAGACCTCATTTGGATTATGCAGCTCAGTTTTGGTCTCCTTACTACAGGATGGATATAGATTCATTGGAGAACATACAGAGAAGAATGACTAAAATGATTTACTGTATCAGAAATCTCCCGTATGAAGATAGACTTAGAGCGTTGAATCTCCACTCTCTGGAGAGACGTAGTATGAGGGAAGATATCATAGAGGTGTATAAGTGGATGATGGGCATAAACAAAGGTGATATTAATAAAGTACTGAGGGTGTCAAACCAGGTAAGAACCAGGAATAATAGATTTAAGTTGGATAAATTTAGAAAGGACAGAGTTGTAGATGCGTGGAACAATCTTCCGAGTAGGGTGATAGAGGCTAGGACCTTGGGTGGCTTTAAAAAGAGATTGGACAAATATATGAGTGGGAGGGGCTGGGTTTGATTGGTGTCGTGAGTACGGGAGTAAATTCTTAAGTAGTTGTGGTTTTGATAAGGACGTGCCTTGTATGGGCCAGTAGGCCTTCTGCAGTGTTCCTCCATTCTTATGTTCTCTCTCTCTCTCTCTCTCTCTCTCTCTCTCTCTCTCTCTCTCTCTCTCTCTCTCTCTCTCTCTCTCTCTCTCTTGGATCTTCTGATGAGGACCTGATGTGAAACGTCTGATGTGAAACGAGAGGTGAAGTCCTCAACATCACTGCGTCTGATGTGAAAAGAGATTACTACATTGGATGTGACACATTCCGTAAATATAGTACCTAGTAATCTCACTCTTACGTGACACATCACAGAAATAACATCACCAGTCCTACAGTGAGTGATGTGATGTATACACAAGGTAACATCAAACAGTAACATCTTCAGTAAAGATGTGGCACAAGTGTCTCGTTCTTCAACTTGTGGATTTTCAAAGCCATTTTGATCAGCCATCACAAAGTTCATCAAACACTAATATAAAATACAAGTGGAAATTCTTCCTGCTAAGAGCACTCGACGGATGGCGGTCACAATCGAAATCAATCCTCTCGCCTTGTTCAAACTCTAATATTAGCTGAATTCAATTCTACTTTGGGGGGATATTATTATTTTAAGAATGTTTCCTTATTCCCTCTCTCAAGGAAGCCACCAAGTTTGAGTTTTCCTGTACAAGCCATTCATGTCCCATTCATGTTCAGGTAGACAATGATTTAAGATGAATACTACCTTGGTCAGCTGGGTGGTGAGGTCAGCCTCCAGTTGCTGTTGTTTCTCAGCTGGTGACTTGCTAGCAGCAACAGTGACTGGGTTCACACCAGTCACAGATATCAACTCCCGACGGAAATATTCACTGTTAGCAAAGTGTAGTGGGCCAGTGAACTGGAAGATACTCACTGTCGGTACTTCTAATGTCTGGATAAAAAAAATAAAGAATCCATAAATTCATGGTATGTACAAGACGTATTTAAGATTCATTGATATAATAAAAGAAAGTAGATGGATGGTTGGTTGATTGAGTTGAAAGTAAATCGACTACTTGAGTGTCATCAATTAAAGTTGCATGTAATGTGTTCACCACCACTCGAGACTACTTTTAACATCAAGAAATAGGGATTAAAATAACCTTTCAGTGTAAATACACTGAGAGATATATTCATCTCAGATTACGTATTCTTTGTATTAAAGATATTTATAGACACAATTATTCATTTCTTTTTCACAATATTTGTAATAATCTTTTATATAAAATATATTCAGCTAATATAAAAATTAGAACTTTAGAAACAAAACAAGGACCAAGAAGTTCGTATCTTTCAGTGTATATATATACATCATGAAGTGTGTATGATCTAGTAAATGTTCACAACTTGTCTTCTAAACTCCCATACGAAATCTAAGTGGCTTTCTCAAACGTTTTCAGCAAATTTCTCGGTTAGGTTAGGCTAGATTAGGTTAGGTTAGGTTAGGCTAGATTAGGTTAGGTTAACTTAGAATATTTTAGGTGAGGTTAGTTTGGGTTATCTTCTATCCATTAAAAAAATCCAATTATAATATCTCACAACGTAAAAAATAAGAATGTAAGATAAAGGCGATAAAAGTTCTTACAAACACAAAACTGAGAGCCACTGAGCGCGGTAGAGAAAGTAAGTGAGATTCAGACTGTTTAAGGGGATTTCATCAGTCCTCCGTTTGACTGTCTTTATAACAGTCAAATTTTGTGTGTTAGTAAGAGGACGGACTTATATACACCGAGAAGCCTGTACATTTCAGTGTATATAGACCAAAGGAGTGCGTACTTTTCAGTATGTATATACACACTGAGAGGTTATTGTAATCCTTGTTTTAAGAGATTAAAGTGTTGAATGGTAGTGAACAAGCGACATTCATCCTTATTTACCTTCAAGTAGTCTATAAGCTTCAAACCTGACAAACGATGCGCATAATAAACAACAATAAAAAAAGTTACTGTGATAAAAAACAGGAGATGGAAAACTTACCATGGAATATTTGTTGACGTTTAAGTAAACATCGGTGTTGGGAACGCGTCCGAGACGAGCAGTTCTGGGTTGTTGTGAACGATAGAGCAGAACCAGCAGTGATGTGACGATACCCAACAACAAGCCATAGTCTATGTCTATAATGACAACACCGAGGAAGGAAGCCAGCCATATGATTGCGTCGGGGCGAGACACACCCCACACCCTCTTCAAGTCTCTGACTTGCATAAACATTCCCTTCAGTGCCACTACGATGATGGAAGACAGGACAGCCTGCAAAAAACGGGAAGAATGTGTAAAGGAAGGGAAAAATTGTTCTAATTCCTTGAATTAAGAGCCCATCGCCGCCTTTCTTCCTTGACAGACAGTTTTAGACGACTCGATAAATTGATCATATTTTGTGTGTCTAATTATTCCATCCTGAACATTTATTCAACTTCTTATAAACTTATGGTAATGGCAAACTCTTTCCTGACAACCATCTAAATACAACTTTTCTTTGAAACATATACTGTATATATATATATATATATATATATATATATATATATATATATATATATATATATATATATATATATATATATATATATATATATATATATATATATATATATATATATATATATATATATATATATATATATATCTGGAGTCTGGATAATACCTTCATCTACTGCATCTCATCTGATTCCAGTAAACAAGCACCAATCTTCCTGCCTGTATTTCAGATTCTTAAGACTAGGGTGCTCAGCACCTGCTCCCAGGATGACGGACTGATTACATCGTCTTTCACAGTATTCTGTATATATTTCTAGTCTTCAGATTATGTCCATATGTTGTATTGATAAAGCCACAGGATGGTGAAACGTCTACAAAATGAAGATACCCAGATGTTTCACATGTGCTTAATTCATCAGTATGTGTTATGAAACGTTGAAAAACATTATAGATGCCCATGTTGAATGATAGGAGATATAATGACCACATAAAGTCTTGAAAGGACTAGAAATAATAGAAAAAGAACACTTCCTTGCACCTGCAACAGGGACAACAAGAAGTCACAGTTAAAATTTGAGAAAAAGTAGAGTGGAAAGGGTAATACAAAAATTTCCTTCTGGAATCGAGTGGTTGACCAGTGGAATGTATTACATGAGGAATTAGTAAGTGATACACCCAATAGAAGTTTAAAATAAATATATGACGAACAGAATAATTGCAGGTAATTATAAATAGGCAAGTACACATGGAGCACGTGGAGCAGGGAGAGAGTGACCTAGTAGCGACCACTGAAGAGGCGGAGCCAGAAGCTGTGACCCCGACCTCTGCAATCACAATTAGGTGCACTTATTATAAACACACATACACACACACACACACACCAGTCCCAGGGTCGTGATTTGCAACAATGATACTTGAATATTGGCAGTTCTTGGTTGCTTCCCAACCAAGAACTGCCAAGTTATAACTGACTCAGACAGAGCCCAAATAACCAGTTAGGTAAACTAGAGGATGACAACAACAGTTAGATAAACATAATACTCACGTTTGGGAGAGTTTCAAAGACGGGTCCAATAAACAATAAGACGAACAGGAGTAGGAAGCAACAGACGAAGGAAGTTATCTGTGTCTTACCACCGGCAGCTTCCTGTATGAGGGAGCGAGCCAGCGACACAGCGATGGGAGCACAGCCGAAGAACGACCCAAACACGTTACTGGCGCCCTGCAGGAAGTACAGTAAATATGAGGTGATTTTAAATTTAAGCTTTACTGAGCATAAAAGAAATCTATTCATCACTTTATTGAGTGGAAAGCAACAAAGGATCAACAATCCTGGATACCCACTTAAGCTTTCATTATATCAAAAAGAAATTAGAAGGATATACCAGCTATCATGTACTTTGACTAGGGGTTTTAAACAGGGTTCTGCATATTCCTAAGTTTCCTTGAAAACCTGTTTGAGTTCAATAAAAATCCTTCAAAATTAGATGCAAGAAAACTTTCATTGTATATATGCTTGCCTACTTTTGCCACTGTTCCCATGTACCTAGTTCTTAAAACATATTTCCAAAAGCGCAGAGCAAGTCTTTATCAGCACTCGGTTATTCTGACACGTAAGCGGATCTTGCCCAAGTAAAGGACACCAGTGCAAGACTCCCTCTTGCAATGACTTATTACAGTACCTGCAAGGTCTTAATGCAGGATATCAGTTCAAGGTCCAAGTGGTGGGCATCAGTGCAAAAATTTGAAGCTGGTGAATCCTGTTTCACGAACCAAATAGTTTCTTATTAAAACTAGATGTAGATGCTGTTTTTATAACTACGAGACTACAACAGCCTTGTTCACTCGGCTTTGCCTCACTTACAGACTAGTTCTTTTCTTTGCATAGAGAACTGTTTATTTATCTTCATCAAGTGGGAGTTGGCCCCTAAAGCTGTGTCCCCTGTCAATACATTTCTAACAATTATAGTTCATATATAATATTACGACCCCATGGGAAAGTGGAGAAAAATCCTTCCTGCGAAAGCCATGCTTGTCGTAAGAGGCGACTAAAATGCCGGGAGCAAGGGGCTAGTAACCCCTTCTCCTGTATAAATTACTAATGTAAAAGGAAAGAAAACTTCCATATCTAGTTTTTTGGGTCACCCTGCCTCGGTGGTCACCCTGCCTCGGTGGTCACCCTGCCTCGGTGGTCACCCTGCCTCGGTGGTCACCTGCCTCGGTTGGTCACCCTGCCTCGGTAGGTCACCCTGCCTCGGTGGTCACCCTGCCTCGGTGGTCACCCTGCCTCGGTGGTCACCCTGCCTCGGTGGTCACCCTGCCTCGGTGGTCACCCTGCCTCGTGGTCACCTGTCGTGGTCACCCTGCCTCAGTGGTCACCCTGCCTCAGTGGTCACCCTGCCTCGGTGGTCACCCTGCCTCGTGGTCACCCTGCCTCGTGGTCACCCTGCCTCGGTGGTCACCCTGCCTCGGTGGTCACCCTGCCTCGGTGGTCACCCTGCCTCGGTGGTCACCCTGCCTCAGTGGTCACCCTGCCTCGTGCACGCCTCGGTGGTCACCCTGCCTCGGTGGTCACCCTGCCTCAGGTGGTCACCCTGCCTCGGGTCGCCTCGTGGTCACCCTGCCTCGGTGGTCACCCTGCCTCGGTGGTCACCCTGCCTCGGTGGTCACCCTGCCTCGGTGGTCACCCTGCCTCGGTGGTCACCCTGCCTCGGTGGTCACCCTGCCTCGGTGGTCACCCTGCCTCGGTGGTCACCCTGCCTCGGTGGTCACCCTGCCTCGGTGGTCACCCTGCCTCGGTGGTCACCCTGCCTCGGTGGAAGACGGCCGGTGTGTCAAAAAAAATACATAATTTTACAAGCAGATCCAGCACAAACAAATGCAGTTTAAATCCCTACCAGAGCATATAGTTCTTGATTAGCATCAATACTGTAGTTGTGTCTCTTGGCAAATATCCTGGCCATGGAGAAGGAGACTACGTAGGCCACAACACTGATCACTATAGAATCCACTAACACTGTTGGCATCAACTCAAAAGGTGGTAACGAAGGTTCTGGTAACCTGAAAGGAAATATAAAAATTATTTTACTACCATTATTCCTGACTTTGAAAGTAATTACGGCTCTAAATACCAGATAAAATAACTATATAGTGTAGTGCTGAGAGTATTGGTTTAAAATGGCGTAGAAAAAACAAGATTAAAATAATAAAAAAATGCTCTCTGAAATGCATTAAAAGTGGAAAAAATTAAAAAAAAAAAATTAAAATCAGATAGAAAATATAATTTTTTTTATTAACACATCGACCGTTTCCCACCAAGGCAGGGTGACCCAAAAAAGAAGAAACACTTTCATTATCATTCGCTTCATCACTGTCTTGCTAGAGGCGCGCCTACACTACAGTTAAAAAAATGCATCGTATCAACATCCCTCCTTCAGAGTGCAAGCAATGTACTTCCCACTTCCAGGACTCAAGTCCGGCTAACCGGTTTCACTGAATCCCTTCATATATATTACTTTGCGCACACTCCCTCAGCACGCCAAAACCTGAATATTTTTGCAATTATTGTCCTCATCAAGGCTTGACCTGTGAACTTATGTGAGCAATACTAAACCCAAACTAGCAGCAACTATTGTCTGCTTAACGTAGCCTGTGAGACAACAGCCCCTCAATATTATTCTTTTGATCCTTGGATATACACCGGGATGTGTGTATATATATGCACTGAGAATTTACTTTTAATTCCAATCTTATACTACATGAACGCGTATTCTTGTCTGATGGTGTACAGGAAATGCGCAGCCATAATGACCTTCATGAAGTAGATAGGTTATAAACCCCCATTAATGACTCGTTTAGTAGATGGGTTATAAACCTTATTAATGACCCTCGTGTAGTAGATAGGTTATAAACCCTACTAATGACCCTCGTGTAGTAGATAAGTTATAAACCCCATTAATGACCCTCGTGTAGTAGATAAGTTATAAACCCCATTAATGACCCTCATTAAAAAGATAGGTTATACATCTGATAATTAATATTTTTTTTATATTGAACATTTTATAAATCTTTAATTTTAATTGAAATTTAATTATGGCCAATTCATCTTTTTCATTAATTTCCATACTTGATTACTACTTTTTTCCATTATTTTAATTCATTCATCCTCATTAATAAGATTTTTATATAAATTTCCTGAACAAAATACTAAAGAATTGTGTTAATGTCACTTACATCAGCCTCTGGAATTATCTACCCTCGTCTATGCTATCGATGTCGTGGTATGTATGTGCACCTCTGGCGATGTGCTCGGTGTGATGTTCACCTCAAAAACTCTCCAAGTAGCATATTTATAGTTCCTCACCACTAAGGCTCATCTTCGTCTCGGATGTTTTTCCCTCTAGAATTCATTTTTTTTCTGCATTTGCAGTGACTACATGTTTGACACAGTAATTGGAGTCTATCAAACACTTCGTGTAGTCTGTTTCAATTCAGAGCCGATGTTTCGCACCCATACAACAGTGTTGGTACCACTATACTCTGGTATATTCCCTCTTTTTGCCTCAATGGATAAAATTCTTTGTCTCCACAGACTCCTCAGTGCACCACTCTTCTTCCTTTCTCCTCGTCAGTCTTATGGACCCATTTGTTGACAAGTTCACTACTAAATATCTGAACATGTTCACTTCCTCCATACTCCCTCCCTTCCATCTGATATCAAATTTCTCACTGCCTAATTTTGTTCTTTCCTAAGTTCACTATTAATTTCTTTCTATTACATTCCCTACCAAATTCGTCGACCAACCTCTGCAACTTTACATCAGAATCTCCCTCAAGCATCGAGTCATCGCCAGAAAACAACTGTGATAACTCCCACTTTCTATCAGATATTTTATTTTTTAATCTCACACCTCTCCCTAACATTCTGCATTCACTTCTTTCACAACCACATCTATAAATATGTTAGACAACAATGGTGATATCACGTATCCCTGTCTAAGGTCTACTTTTAGCCGGAAATAATCTTCCTCTCCTCTACGTACCCTAGCATGAACCTCACTATCCTTATAACTCTCTACTTCTTTAAAGCAAGTAACCTACTATCTATTCCATACACTTGCAACATCTGCCATATTGCTCCCCTATCAACCCCATCATATGCCTGATCCAAATCCATAAATGCAATGAAGAGATTCCTTTTCTAGGTATTGTTCACTTCTATACTACTATACTAGGTATTGTTCACTTCTATACTACTATACTAGGTATTGTTCACTTCTATACTACTATACTAGGTATTGTTCACTTCTATACTACTATATAGGTATTGTTCACTTCTATACTACTATATTAGGTATTGTTCACTTCTATACTACTATATTAGGTATTGTTCACTTCTATACTACTATATTAGGTATTGTTCACTTCTATACTACTATACTAGGTATTGTTCACTTCTATACTACTATATTAGGTATTGTTCACTTCTATACTACTATATTAGGTATTGTTCACTTCTATACTACTATATTAGGTATTGTTCACTTCTATACTACTATATTAGGTATTGTTCACTTCTATACTACTATATTATGTGAACCAGATGTTTCATCTGTGTTAATTCCGAGTCTTTATCGTCTGTTTATCATCTGTTAACACTGTAGGAATTTTACATCTACTATTTTCATGTGAGATTCTCACATGAGCATGCACTATGTGCACTATGTGTGCGTGCGGGCGCGTGTGTACTCACCTCTTTGTACTCACCTGTTTGTTGTTGCAGGAGTCGAGACTCAGCTCCTGGCCCTGCAAAATCACTGATCGCTACTAGGTCCTCTCTCTCCCTGCTCCATGAGCTTCATCATACCTCGTCTTAAAACTATGTATGGTCCTGCCTCCACTACACCTCTTGCCAGACTATTCCACTTCCTGACAACTCTATGACTGAAGAAATACTTCCTAATATTCTTTTGACTCATCTGAGTGTTCCAGTTGTGACCCCTTGTTTCTGTGTCCCCTCTCTAGAACATCTTGTCTCTGTCCACCTTATCTATTCATCGCAGTATTTTGTATGTCGTTATCACGTCTTCCCTAACCCTCCTGTCCTCCAGTGTCGTCAGGCCGATTTCTTCGTAGGACATTCCCTTAGCTCTGGAACTAGCCTTGTTGCAAACCTTTGCACTTTCTCTAATTTCTTGACGTGCTTAACCAGGTGTGGGTTCCAAACTGATGCTGCATACTCTAGTATGGGTCTGACGTACACGGTGTACAGAATCTTGAACGATTCCTTAATAAGGTATTAGGAACGTTATTCTCAGGTTTGCCAGGCGCCCATATGCTGCACCAGTTATCTGGTTGATGTCTGCTTCTGGAGACGTGCTCGGTATTATACTCATCCCAAGATCTTTCTCCTTGAGTGAGGTTTGCAGTCTTTGACCACGTAGACTATACTCTGTCTGCGGTCTTCTTTGCTCATCCTCGATCTTCATGGCTTTGCATTTGGCGGGGTTAAATTCGAGGAGCCAGTTGCTGAACCACGTGTCCAGCCTGTCCAGGTCTCTTTGTAGTCCTGCCTGATCCTCATCTGATTTAATTCTCCTCATTAACTTCACATCATCTGCAAACAGGGACACTTCTGAGTCTATCCCTTCCATCATGTCATTCACATATACCAAAAATAGCACTGGTCTTAGGACTGACCCCTGTGGGACCCCGCTCGTCACAGGCGCCCACTGTGACACCTCATCACGTACCATGACTCGTTGTTGCCGCCCTGTCAGGTATTCTCTGATCCATTGCAGTGTTATACGTGCCTGATCCTCTAGCTTCTGCACTTAATCTTTTGTGAGGAACTGTGTCGAAGGCCTTCTTGCAGTCCAAGAAAATGTAATCAACCCACCCCTCCCTCACGTGTCTTACTTCTGTTACCTTGTCATAAAACTCCAGAAGGTTTGTGACACAGGATTTGCCTTCCATGAATCCGTGCTGGTTATCGTTTATAATCTTGTTCCGTTCTAGGTGCTCTACCATTCTCCTCCTGATAATCTTCTCCAAGACTTTGCATACTATACACGTCAGTGACACTGGTCTATAGTTTAGTGCCTCGTTTCTGTCTCCTTTCTTAAAAATGGGGACAGCATTTGCCGTCTTCTATACCTCAGGTAGTTGCCCAGTTTCAAGGGATGTGTTAAAAATTGTTGTTAGTGGCACACACAGCGTCTCTGCTCCCTCTCTAAGGACCCACGGAGAGATGTTGTCCGGTCCCACCGCCTTTGAGATATCAAGGTCACTTAGCAGCTTCTTCACCTCCTCCTCAGTTGTGTGTATGTCATCCAACACTTGTTGGTATATTTTTTGTTGGTGTCCCCTTCTGTACTATCTTCCCAGAGTCCTTCCTGTCTCCACTGTAAATACTTCCTTAAATCTTGTGTTGAGTTCCTCACATACCTCTTGATCGTTTCTTGTGAGCTCCCCATTTTCTTTCCTCAGTCTGATCACCTGGTCTTTGACTGTTGTCTTCCTCCTAATATGGCTATACAGCAGTTTCTGTTCAGACTTGACTTTCGATACTATGTTATTTTCTTTCGTACTGTCGCTGGGCCCCCCTCCTTGTGCATACTCGTTTCTGGCTCTTCGACTAATCTCTTTATTTTCCTGGGTCCTTTGTCTTCTGTACTTTTTCCATTCTCCAGTGCACTTAGTTTTTGCCTCCCTACACCTTCGGGTAAACCAAGGGCTAATTCTTATCTTCCCATTATTTCTGTTGCCCTTGGGAACAAACCTTTCCTCTGCCTCCTTGCATTTTCTTGTTACGTATTCCATCATTTTGTTTAATTACTTTGCTACCAATTCTCTGTCCCACTGAACCTCCTGCAGGAAGTTCTTCATACCTGTGTAGTATCCCCTTTTATAGTTTGGCTTTTCCCATTCTACTCCTGTTACCCTCTCCATTTGTAACGCTACTATGTATTCAAAGCTCAGAACCACATGATCACCAGCTCCAAGTGGCCTTTCATATGTGATCTCAATGTCCGAGCTGCTCAGGGTGAATACGAGGTCCAGCCTTACTGGTTCATCCTCCCTTCTCTCTCTGGTAGTGTCCCTAACATGTTGATGCATGAAGTTTTCCAGTACCACATCCATTATCTTGGCTCTCTATATTTCAGGACCCCCGTGTGTCTCCAGGTTTTCTCAATCAATCTCCCTGTGGTTGAAATCGCCCATAACCAGTAACTTTGCTCTGCTTGAGGGAGTTCTTCTGGCCACCTCAGCCAGTGTGTCCAACATTGCTCTGTTGCTCTCGTCATATTCCTCTCTTGGTCTCCTGCAGTTCTGTGGTGGGTTATACATTACTGCAATGACTACCATATGTTCCCCCGACTCAATTGTACCTACTATGTAATCCCTCTCTCGAATCTCGTCTATTCCTTGTGTGTGTACTCACCTAATTGTGGTTGCAGGGGTCCACAATTAGGTGAGTACACCTAATGAGTGTGTGTGTGTGTGTGTGTGTGTGTATGTGTGTGTGTTTGTTTGTGTGTGTGTATGAACGTTTATAGATTCTTACCGACTCGTTGACTTACCCAGTTGGAATCTCCCCAACAATTCTTATATGATAGGCTTCATAAAGATTGGCCAGATAGGACACTGTGGTTCCTATGGACACAACAATGAGCTCGATGGGGATGGGTATCTTCGTCTTGGTGCTGATCCAAGGCTGTAGAAACACAAGCACAAAATTAACAGTCTTTATCATCCAAGTTCAGCCAGATTAAAAAATATACAACGTTTATTGACAGCAATACCTAATGCTGAGCCCTCCACAATGTCAGCCACGAGGATCGTCTCCCAGAATGTCAGCCACAAGGATCGTCTCCCACAATGTCAGCCACGAGGATCGTCTCCCAGAATGTCAGCCACGGGGACTTCCTTCCAAGATGTCACCCACAAGGATTACCTTCAAGGATGTCACCCCCACCAGTACCTAATTAAAACTCAAGTTACATATTTACTGGAGGTGTATGTACGCTTGACCACTCACCTGGCGTGAACCTTGAACTTCAACCCAGAAACTTTACTGACAGTGAACAATTAATCCTGAACCATGAGTCCTGAACCATGAGTCCTGAACCATGAGTCCTGAGCAATGAGTCCTGAACCATGAGTCCTGAACCATGAGTCCTGAACAATGAGTCCTGAACCATGAGTCCTGAACCATGAGTCCTGAACAATGAGTCCTGAACCATGAGTCCTGAACCATGAGTCCTGAACCATGAGTCCTGAACCATGAGTCCTGAACCATGAGTCCTGAACCATGAGTCCTGAACAATGAGTCCTGAACCATGAGTCCTGAACCACGAGTCCTGAACCATGAGTTCTGAACAATGAGTTCTGAACAATGAGTCCTGAACCATGAGTCTTGAACCATGAGTCCTGAACCATGAGTCCTGAACCATAAGTCCTGAACCATGAGTCCTGAACCATGAGTCCTGAACCATGAGTCCTGAACAATGAATCCTGAACCATGAGTCCTGAACCATGAGTCCTGAACCATGAGTCCTGAACCATGAGTCCTGAACCATGAGTCCTGAACAATGAGTCCTGAACCATGAGTCCTGAACCATGAGTCCTGAACAATGAGTCCTGAACCATGAGTCCTGAACCATGAGTCCTGAACCATGAGTCCTGAACCATGAGTCCTGAACCATGAGTCCTGAACAAAGAGTCTTGAACCATGAGTCCTGAACCATGAGTCCTGAACCATGAGTTCTGAACCATGAGTTCTGAACCATGAGTCCCGAACAATGAGTCCTGAACCATGAGTTCTGAACCATGAGTCGGGAACCATGAGTCCTGAACCATGAGTCCTGAACAATGAGTCCTGAACCATGAGTAATGAACAATGAGTCCTGAACCATGAGTCCTGAACAATGAGTCCTGAACCATGAGTTCTGAACCATGAGTCCTGAACAATGAGTCCTGAACCATGAGTCCTGAACAATGAGTTCTGAACCATGAGTCCTGAACAATGAGTCCTGAACCATGAGTTCTGAACCATGAGTCGGGAACCATGAGTCCTGAACCATGAGTCCTGAACAATGAGTCCTGAACCATGAGTAATGAACAATGAGTCCTGAACCATGAGTCCTGAACAATGAGTCCTGAACCATGAGTTCTGAACCATGAGTCCTGAACAATGAGTCCTGAACCATGAGTCCTGAACAATGAGTTCTGAACCATGAGTCCTGAACAATGAGTCCTGAACCATGAGTCCTGAACCATGAGTCCTGAACCATGAGTTCTGAACCATGAGTTCTGAACCATGAGTCCTGAACAATGAGTCCTGAACCATGAGTTCTGAACCATGAGTCCTGAACCATGAGTCCTGAAACATGAGTCCTGAACAATGAGTCCTGAACCATGAGTCCTGAACAATGAGTCCTGAACCATGAGTCCTGAACCATGAGTCCTGAACCATGAGTTCTGAACCATGAGTTCTGAACAATGAGTCCTGAACAATGAGTCCTGAACAATGAGTCCTGAACCATGAGTCCTGAACCATGAGTTCTGAACCATGAGTTCTGAACCATGAGTTCTGAACCATGAGACCTGAACAATGAGTCCTGAACAATGAGTCCTGAACCATGAGTCCTGAACCATGAGTCCTGAACCATGAGCCCTGAACTATGAGTCTTGAACCATGAGTCCTTAACCATGAGTCATGAACCATGAGTCCTGAACCATGAGTTCTGAACCATGAGTCCTGAACCATGAGTCCTGAACCATGAGTCCTGAACCATGAGTCCTGAACCATGAGTTCTGAACCATTAGTCCTGAACCATGAGTCCTGAACCATGAGTCCTGAACCATGAGTTCTGAACCATGAGTCCCGAACCATGAGTCCCGAACCATGAGTTCTGAACCATGAGTCCTGAACAATGAGTCCTGAACCATGAGTCCTGAACTATGAGTCCTGAACCATGAGTTCTGAACCATGAGTCCTGAACCATGAGTCCTGAACCATGAGTCCTGAACCATGAGTTCTGAACCATGAGTTCTGAACCATGAGTCCTGAACCATGAGTCCTGAACCATGAGTCCTGAACCATGAGTCCTGAACCATTAGTCCTGAACCATGAGTCCTGAACTATGAGTCCTGAACCATGAGTCCTGAACCATGAGTTCTGAACCATGAGTCCTGAACCATGAGTCCTGAAC
Source organism: Cherax destructor (assembly GCA_009830355.1). Taxonomy (NCBI): domain Eukaryota; kingdom Metazoa; phylum Arthropoda; class Malacostraca; order Decapoda; family Parastacidae; genus Cherax; species Cherax destructor. Next base: position 190,496 of record WNWK01002679.1, read on the forward strand.
CATGAGTCCTGAACCATGAGTCCTGAACCATGAGTCCTGAACCATGAGTTCTGAACCATGAGTCCTGAACCATGAGTCCTGAACCCCGAGCTCCGTCTACTAATAACGTTGCACTGAAGGATAATATTGCTTTGCCGAATAAAAAAAATATTTCTGATAATAAAAATAACAAATTTAATCAATTTTTTGCCTAATAATAACCTAATAATAATGTTTATTTAAATGATAATAAAATTTAACTTAATAATAAAGTTGTAAATAATAATAATAATGTTTTACATAAGCTTTTACTGGGTCACAGTGTGGGTAGCAGTGTGGGTCACAGTGTGGGTCACAGTGTGGGTCACAGTGTGGGTCACAGTGTGGGGTCACAGTGTGGGTCACAGTGTGGGTCACAGTGTGGGGTCACAGTGTGGGTCACAGTGTATGTCACAGTGTGGGGTCACAGTGTGGGGTCACAGTGTGGGTCACAGTGTGGGGTCACAGTGTGGGGTCACAGTGTGGGTCACAGTGTGGGGTCACAGTGTGGGTCACAGTGTGGGGTCACAGTGTGGGTCACAGTGTGGGGTCACAGTGTGGGTCACAATGTGTGCCACCTGGAGTTTACCTGGAGAGGGTTTCGTTGGTCAACGCCCCCGCGGCTCGGTCTGAGACCAGGCCTCATGGTGGATCACGGTCTGATCAACCAGGCTGTTACTGCTGGCCGCACACAAACTGACGTACGAACCACAGCCTGGCTGGTCAGGTACTGACTTTAGGTGCTTTTCCAGTGCCTTCTTGAAGACAGCCAGGAGTTTATTGAGCCAGTGTGGGTCACAGTATGAGTCACAGTGTTAGTCACACCTTGGGTCGCAATGTGTGCCACAATGTTGGTCAATCTAGGGGTCACAGAATGGACCACAATGTGTGCCACAGTGTGGGTCAGTGTATGGGTTCACAGTGTGTCACATTGTGGATCCCAATGTGTGCCACGGTGTGGGTCACAGGCTTTGCCACATAGTGAGTCACAGTGTGGGTCACAGAGTGGATCTTTGTTGGGCTAGTGTGGGTTACAGTGTAGGTCACAGTGTGGGTTACAGTGTGGCATACAGAGTGGATCACAGTGTGAGCAAGTCTGAATCACAGTGTAGGTCGAAGTGTAGGTCACATTATAGGTTACTGTGTGGGTCAGCATAGATCACAGTGTGGGTCACAGTATAAGTCACAGTGTGCGTCAGAGTGGATCAGAGTGTTGGTCACAGTATAAGTCATAATGTGGGTCACAGTGTTGGTCACAACATAGGTGAAAGTGTGAGTCACAGTGTGAGTCACAATGTGTGCCAGAGTATTGGTCACATAGCAGGTCACAGCGAAGGTTACAGTGTGGATCATGTGTGCCACAGTGTGGGTCACAATGTGGATCACAGTGTGTGTCACAATGTGGATCACAGTGTGTGTCATAATGTGTGCCACAGTGTGGGACACAGAGCAAGTCACAATATGGGTCACACTGTCTGATACAGGGCAGGGCACAATGTAGTCAAAGAGTGGGTCACAATGTCTGATACAGTGTGAATCACAGGACAGGCCACAATGCAGAGTCACAGTGTGGGTCACAATGTGTACCGCTGTGTAGGTCACAGTGTGCATCACAATATATGCCACAATGTAGGTCACAGTTTGGGTCACAAATTGTGCCATAATGTATGTCACAGTGTGGGTTACAGTGTGTCACATTGGGGGGTCCCAATGAGCGTCACAGTGTGGGTCACAGACTTGGTCACATAGTGGGTCACAGTGTAGGTCAAAAAGTGGATATCAATGTGTGCCACAGTATGCGGTCATATTGTGGGTCAGTGTGGGTCACAGCGTGGGTCTCAATGAGTAATACAATGTTGGGTCACTCTGTGGGGTCAGCATGGGTCACAGTGTAGATCACAGTGTTGGTCACATTGTGGGTTAGAGTAGGTCACAGTGTAGGTCACAAAGTGGGTCACATAGTAGGTCACAGTATGGGTCACAGGGTAAGTCACAGTCTTGGTTACAGTGTGCGTCATAATGTAGGTCACAGTGTGGGTCACAGTGAAGGTCACAGTGTAGGTCACAGTATGGGTTACAGGGTAGGTCACAGTGTGAATCAAAGTGTGCATCATAATGCAGGTCACAATGTGAGTCACAATATGTGCCACAGTTTGGTTCACAGGCCCTTTCACAGTTTGGATCACAATTTAGGTCACATGTGAGTCACATTGTAGGTCACAGTGTTGGGGTTACAGTGTGGAGTCACAGTGTGGATCGCAATGTATGTCACAGTGTGGGTCACAGGGCAGGTCACAGTGTGGGGTCACAATGTGTGCCATAGTGTGAGTCACATGGCAGGTCACAGTGTAGGTCACAATGTAGAGTCAGTGTGGGTCACAATGTGTTCCACACTGTAGGTCACAGTGTGAATCACAATGTGTGTCACAGTGCATGTCACAGTGTATGTCACAGTGTAGGTCACAGTGTATGTCACAGTGTAGGTCACAGTGTATGTCACAGTGTAGTTCACTGTGTGTGCCACAGTGTATGTCACAGTAGTCACAGTGTAGGTCACAATGTGTGCCACAGTGTATGTCACAGTAGTCACAGTGTATGTCACAATGTGTGCCACAGTGTATGTCACAGTAGTCACAGTGCAGGTCACAATGTGTGCCACAGTGTATGTCACAGTAATCACAGTGTAGGTCACAATGTGTGCCACGGTGTATGTCACAGTGATCACAGTGTATGTCACAGTGGTCACAGTGTATTTCACAGTGTAGGTCAAAATGTGTGCCACACTGTATGTCACAGTGTGAATCACAATGTGTCATACTGTATGTCAGAGTGTGGGGTCACAGTGTATGTCACAGTGTAGTTCACAGTAGTCACAGTGTATGTCACAGTGTAGGTCACAGTCTGGGTCACAGTGTATGTCACAGTCTGGGTCACAGTGTATGTCACAGTCTGAGTCACAGTGTATGCCACAGTCTGGGTCACAGTGTATGTCGTAGTCTGGGTCACAGTGTATGTCACAATCTGGGTCACAGTGTATGTCACAGTCTGGGTCACAGTGTATGTCACAGTATGGGTCACAGTGTATGTCACAGTCTGGGTCACAGTGTATGTCACAGTATGGGTCACAGTGTATGTCACAGTCTGGGTCACAGTGTATGTCCCCTGAATGGGTCACAGTGTATGTCACAGTCTGGGTCACAGTGTATGTCACAGTCTGGGTCACAGTGTATGTCACAGTATGGGTCACAGTGTATGTCACAGTCTGGGTAACAGTGTATGTCACAGTCTGGGTAACAGTGTATGTCACAGTCTGGGTCACAGTGTATGTCCCCTGAATGGGTCACAGTGTATGTCACAGTCTGGGTCACAGTGTATGTCACAGTCTGGGTCACAGTGTATGTCACAGTATGGGTCACAGCGTGAGAGGATGAACAAAAGTGGATCAAGAGCCCTTCTCTGGAAGAGCACATCACTATTAAAACAAAACATGAAAAATTGCAACAAAAGCCGAAAAACAGTGAAAAAAACTTCCTTTGTAGATGCGAACGAATATTTGTGATCCTCTATCAATAAATATTAGTTTGTTTTCGTCTCTCATCTATACCTATTGAAACAAAACTATTTGGTATAACCAGGGCCGGATCTACTATGAAACTAATGAAACTCTTCAGGGCCCCTAATCCCGGAGGGCCCCCGGAGGGCCCCCTGAAGAAACTTTAATCCACATTGCTTAAAAGTTTTGGGTCTACTGTATGAGAAGAAGTTCTTATAAAATAATAATAATAATAATATAGTGTAATTCAATACAAAATAATAGTTAAAATAAAAATAAAAGGTGATTAAAGTATCATGAAGGAACAGCTGTTGCTGGTTGTGTAATTGACCCCATTACACTTCAACCTTAATTGGTACACCATAATTAGAAGAGTACCTGGAGTTTACCTGGAGAGGGTTTCGGGGGTCAAAGCCCCCGCGGCTCGGTCTGAGACCAGGCCTCGTGGTGGATCAGGGTCTGATCAACCAGGCTGTTACTGTTGGCCGCACACAAACTGACGTACGAACCACAGCCTGGCTGGTCAGGTACTGACTTTAGGTGCTTGTCCAGTGCCTTTTTGAAGACAACCAAGGGTCTATTGGTAATCCCTCTCATGTATGCTGGGAGGCTGTTGAACAGTCTTGGGCCCTGGACACTTATGGTGTTGTCTCTCAGTGTACTCGTGGCGCTCCTGCTTTTAATTGGAGAAATGTTACATCTCCTGCCGAGACTTTTGCTTTCATATGGAGTGATTTTTGTGAACAAATTTGGTACTAATCCAGGGAATACAGATCAAGGGCCTTCAACTGTTCCCAGTAATTTAGGTGCCTTATCGTACTTATGTGTGCCGTGTTCTTTGTACATTCTCCAGGTCAGCAATGTCGCCAGCCTTGAAGGGGGCTGTTAGTGTACAGCAGTATTCCAGCCTAGAGAGAACAAGCTTGGCGTCCCTAGTTTTGAAGGTTCTCATTATCCATCCTATCAATTTCCTAGCAAATGCAGTAGATACATTGTTGTGGTCTTTGAAGGCGAGATCCTCTGACATTATCACTCCCAGGTCCTTAACATTACTTTATCGCTCTATTGTATGGTTAGAATTTGTCGTATACCTCGATACAGTTTTAATTTCCTCTAGTTTTCCATATCTGAGTAGTTGAAATTTCTCTTCATTGAACTTCATATTGTTTTGAGTGGCCCATTTGAAGATTTGGTTTATGTCCGCTTGGAGTCTTGTGGTGTCACTGTCATGGCAATCCGGGTGTCATCCGCAAAGGAAGACACGGAGCTATGGCTTACATCTCTGTTTATGTCAGATATGAGGATGAAGAATAGAATGGGAGCGAGTACTGTGCCTTGTGGAACAGAGCTTTTCACCGTAGCCGCCTCAGACTTTACTCTGTTTACGATTACTCTTTGTGTTCTATTTGTCAAGAAGTTATAGATCCATCTACCAACTTTTCCTGTTATTCCTTTAACACGCATTTTGTGTGATATTACACCATGGTCACACTTGTCGGAAGTTTTTGCAGTCTGTGTATACTACATCTCTATTTTGTTTATCCTCTACAGCATCCAGGACCTTGTCATAGTGGTCCAGTAGCTGGGACAGGCAGAAGCGACCTGCTCTAAACCCGTGTTACCCTGGGTTGTGTAACTGATGGGTATCTAGATGGCTGGCGATCTTTCTTCTTCTGACAAGATCTGGGTATCTCCATTTATTAATAAAGATACCTAGGTATCTAAATACATCAATGAAGATAGATTGGTACCTCTATACATGAATAAAAATAGATGGGTATCTCCATACATCAATAAAGATAGCTGGTAATCTCCACTCATCAATAGAGATAGCTGGGTATTTCCACTCATCAATAAAGACATCTGGTTATCTAAATACATCAATAAAGATACCCTGATGAGTAGTTACCTTGAGAACCTCGCTGTTGATCACCATGACAGATATCGTGATGGCAGAAATCACTACCTCTGCTGGGTTCGAAGATAATATTTGACTGAAGATTCCTCCATATGTCTGGAAAAAAAAAGAATAAATATATTTATAAGTATTTTTTTTATTTTACGTGAGCTTCAGTTTTTGTAATTTTGTGAAAGAAAAATAAATAGGAGAAAATGTATATTGTACAACTAATTATAAATAGTTGAAACCCAAGAATATGAATATTTGTCTAAATGTAGAATATCTTCCATGTTAAGATACTTGTCCAGTTTCCTCTTGAAGACTTCCACACTTGTACCAGCAGTGTTTCTGATATCTCCTGGTAAGATGTTGAATAATCCCCTGCTTTTCACTGGGTTTATTTTGTACTTCCTCCATTATCTCTCGCTCCAGTATGTTGTTATGGCAGTGTGCAGATTTGGGACCAGGCCTTCGAGTACTTTCCAGGTGTATATTATCATGTATCTCTCTCTCCTCCGCTCCAGTGAGTACATACTGGCTCTAAGTGGAGATTATCTCTGTATTTGTTCCAGATCTGATATTTCTCATGCCCTGATTGGGGCAGTTAACACTGAACAAAATTCCAGATGAGAGAACACTAGCGAATTGAAAAGTGTCACCACTGACATTGTTTACCTTGTTTTAAAAGCTTTCATTTTCCACCTCGTCATTCTCCTGGCTGTCGTGACCTTTGTCTTGTGTTCTTTGAAAGGAGGGTCAGCTGACATAATTGTTCCCAAGTCTTTCACGTGTTCCTGTCGTTCTACTTGACTACCTTCTTGAGTTTGGTATACAGTGTTACTTTTGAGTTCTTCATTCTTTCCATACCTAAGTAGCCAGAACTTATCACCACTGAACGCTATGTTCTCCACTGCCCACTGGAAAACACTGCTTATATCTTCATGTAATTTTTCAGTGTCTTCTACTGAAGTGTTTTGCATGCTTATTTTAGTGTCATCTGCAAATGATGATACAAAAGTGTGCTGGGTGTTTTTATCTATGTCTGTTATGAGGATGAGAAACAGCAGAGGTGCCAGGACAGTATCTTGTGGAACCGAGTTTTTTTTACCTCACGGAAGCTGGATTTTGCTTTATTTTCTACTACTTTTTGTGTTCTGTGTGTTAGGATCCCAAAAATCCATTTGTCTACCTTCTCCGTAATGCCTATGACCCTCATTTTGTGAACAATCACCCCATGATCACATTTGTCAAATGACTTTGCAAAGTCTGTGTATATCACATCTGCATTTTTGTTGTCTTCCAAAGCCTCAGTAATTCTGTCATAATGGTTCAGCAGCTGTGACAGGCATGATGGTCCTGCTGTAAACCCATGCTGGTTTAGGTTATGTCGATTGTGCTGTTCCATGAAACCTGTAATGTGGCGTCTCATCATTCTTTCCAAGTTTTTTATGATGTAGGAAGTTAGGGCTACAAGTATGCGATTTTTTAGCTAGTGCTCTACTGCCTCCCTTATGTAAAGGAGCTATGTCTAGGTTCTTTCTCCAGAGAATACTGAGGGCTTTTGCTAGTGGTACTTTGCACTTTTTTTTTTTATAAATACAGCATTCATGAATTTGGTCCAAGTGCTGAGTGAGTGGGCATGAATTCAATGTCTTTTACGAAAGCTTTGGGATTGGTACTAATGTTAGTTGGTCTGCGTGGCCTTCCCGTAGAGTAAGAAATATTTCTGCATTCCCTACCCTGCTGTCATTTAGTGGATTCCTGAACACAGACTCATACAGTTCACACACAACCCGCACATATAAAAGAGAGGAGCTTACGACGACGTTTCGGTCCGACTTAGACCATTTACAAAGTCACACTAACACACAGAGACAGAGGAAGGGTATTTATAGGCAGGCAGACAGGGGAGGGTACAAGAGAGTGGGGAAATGTAGGAGTAGTGGTAGTAGTGGTAGTAGTAAAGGTAGTAGTAAAGGTAGTAGAGTAGACAGTCATATGGGAAGGAGCACTGCAATGAGGCTAGCGGCCCGCAAGGGGGGTACGAGAGGGAAGAAAAGCGAAAAAAAATGAAGGAAAATACAAGGCGAAAGAAAGAACAGAAAGAAAGGAAAACCCAAGGAGAAAAAAGAAGAAGGGGGAAGATAAGAAAGGGAAGGAATCAGGTTAAGTCACGGGTGTTCTGAAGTTTAGAGCATTTAACAATGTAATGAGAGAGGAAAGCATCAACAGAGACAAAGCCAGGGCTAAGATTCATACACGGAAAGTTGTGTATAAGGGAGGATTCAACCAGGCGGCGACTATGAAAGTTAGACGTAGGGTAGACAGTTTTAGCAGAAGACCAATCAATGGGATGACTGTGATCTCTGACATGACAGAAAAGAGCATTATTAGTGTCGGCAAGCCTAACACTATTTTTGTGCTCCCTGAGTCTGTCAGAAAGAGATCGGCCAGTTTCTCCGAAGTACTGAAGAGGACAGGAGGAGCAAGCAATAGAGTAGACACCAGGAGAATCTGTGGAGGTAGGGGAGGTATGAACTAGATTAGTGCGAAGAGTGTTAGTTTGGCGAAAGGTAAGTTTGATGTCTAAGGAACGGAGAGAGTTGCTGAGATTAGAGAGACCAGAGATGTAGGGAAGGCAGAGGACTGGAGAGTTCTCAGGAGTAGAGGGTTTAGGAGAGAAGAAAGTCCGTTTAGCACGAGAGAAAGCTTTCAACAAGAAACTTAAGACTCTCTCCGACCTCTGCCCTTCTGACTTTAACCTTGTTCATCGTTTTCGTGTCATCTGTCCCTCTCTGCCCTATTTCTATGGCCTTCCCAAAACTCACAAACCTGATATTCCTCTACGTCCCATCATATCTTCTAGAGGTTCTGTCTCTTATTCTCTTGCGTCCTGGCTAGCCAAAACCCTCACTCCTTTTCTTGGTACTTTTTCTCCTGCCCACCTTCGTCACTCTCAAGACTTCATCGAACGTGTTCGCTCTCTCCCGACCTGTAAGATGCTTAGTCTTGATGTCGAGTCCCTCTTCACTAATGTCCCTCTGGATGATGTCCTTAATTTTCTCGGAGAGAAGGCCAATGAAGGGTTACTTCATCTCCCTATACCTACTGATGTCTTTCTTGATCTTATCCGACTTTGCGTGGATTCTAACTCCTTTTCCTTTCAAGGTAAATATTATTCTCAAACCTTTGGTGTCGCTATGGGCTCTCCTCTATCTCCTGTTCTTGCTA
>WNWK01002680.1:0-30000 GCA_009830355.1 Cherax destructor
CGTAGTCTCCTTTCTTGTAGTTTGGCTTTATTCTTCTGGCCCTATCTGCCTCCCCCTCCACCTGTAACTCTACTGTGTAATCAAAGCTTAAAAACCATATGATCACTGTCCCCGAGGGGACTTTCATGTGTGATGTCCTCAACATCTGCACTACTCAAGGTGAATACTAGGTCCAGTCTCGCTGGTTCATCCCCTCATCTCTCCCTAGGAGTATTCCTTACGTGTTGGTACATGAAGTTTTCCAGTACCACCTCCATCATCTTAGCCCTCCACGTATCTTGGCCCCCATGTGGCTTCAAGTTCTCCCAGTCTATTTCCTTGTGGTTGAAGTCACCCATGATCAGTAGCTTTGCCCTGCTCGCATGAGCCCTTCTGGCCACTTCAGTCAGTGTATCAACCATCGCTCTATTACTCTCATCATACTCTTGCCTTGGCCTCCTGCTGTTCTGTGGTGGGTTATACATCACGGCAATTACCACCTTGGGACCTCCAGACTGTAGCATTCCTACTATGTAATCTCCTGCTTCTCCTCTGTGTGTGTGTGTGTGTGTGTGTGTGTGTGTGTGTGTGTGTGTGTGTGTGCCTGTGTGTCTGTCTGTGTGTCTGTCTGTGTGTTATTCAGTATAATTTAGAGGTCTGAGGTGGGGTTGTTGAGGTGGTTTCGGTACTTATAGATGATGGAACAAAACAGGATGACTGGGAGGGTATATAAACCTGAGATAGAGGGAAAGAGGGGGTAAGGGTCGTCCTAGGAAGGGTTGGTGGGAGAGGGTAACTAAGGTTTTGAGTGCTAGGGGCTTGAACATCCTGCAGGATTGAGAGAACATTTGGATCAGAGTGGACGAAAGCGGTTTTTATGACCTGATGTGCTGCTAGAGTGAAACCACTCTGAAGGAGAGGGTGGGGTTGTGGACGTCACATTTCAGAGTCATCCGAACTCTGTTGTCGACACTCATCCGACAAGACAGTGATTAAATGAATGGCGGTGAATGTGTTTCCTTATTTTTGTAGGGGGAGGGGATTACATTACCTCCGTGGGGGACAGCCTGGGTGTTAATAAAAAAATAATTCATTTCTCAACATTCTTTTACAAAGAGCTGATTGCCTAACCAGATACTATAGTGATTTATAATTGACAATAAATTATTTACAAAGCAATTGTAATAAGGTAAATTATAATTCTAATACAAATAATAATAATAATAATAATAATAATAATAATAATAATAATACAAAAATAATAATAATAATAATAAAATAATAATAATAATAATAATAATAATAATAATAATAATAATAATAATAATAATAATAATAAGACAATAATATTATTATTGAAATTTTCATTATTATTATCATCATTATAATCCTGAAACCCAATTACTAAGTGCAAACATCAACATTATGCGTAATTACATAATAGAATTACAGCCAAAAATCATCACCCAAATTACAGAAGAAAAATTATTTCTCTCTGCCACTCACGTGAAGCACAAAACAGCTTTTATTTTCTATGACTTTTTTTGCCTCCTGGGTTTTATTTCACCATAAAAGTGATAGAAATATTTATGTAAATTTTTTCACTGTCATTTTGGCAGACGGTGCGAGTGAAAAATTCTGTAATGGCATTAAACAATTGATATTTCTTTCCGCTTAAATTTTTATTATATTGGGGTACGGGGATATTGTGTTTTTTTTCTGGTGCTTTTGTGTGTTCATATATGTTGATATACCTGGGGTCACCCATCCACTTGCTGCTCAATAACACGGAGTTTTAACCTGGGCACTAGTGATGAAATTGCAGGTAAGAGCTAGTTGTCTTCATGGTGTGTGTGTGTGTGTGTGTGTGTGTGTGTGTCTGTGTGTGTGTGTGTGTGTGTGTGTGTGTGTGTTGTATGTGTCCGTGTATGTGTGTGTTTATTCGCCTAGTTTTAGCTGCAGAAGGTCAAAGCGCATCTCCTGGCCCCGTCTCCTGTCTACTAACGAACGGTCGCACTATTCCTTGCCTCATCGTGCCTTACCATATCATACATACTCTTGAAACTGTGCATGGACTCCACTTCTACTACTTACCAAAGGCACTTCCACTTCTCAACCACTGTCACAATAACGAAGTGTTTCCTAACATCCCAACGACTCGTTCGCACTTTTAATTTTCATCTATTTCCCCTTGGTCCCTGATTCCAGTTTGTCTGTCTTCCTTATAGAATACGCTGAGTATGTTGTACGTTATAATTTTGTCTCTCTTCCAGTGTTGGATGCTGGGTCGGTGTTCTCACCTTGTTGTATTTACAAGATTCGATCATAGACCCTTGCCTTACAAGTTCCCGTCTCCTTCAAGGCAAGAGATGCCAAGCCAATGTCAATAGTCTTCAGGTATTTCGTTCTCGCTAGGCAGCGGGAGTCTTGCTGCATTCTAACGGCCCCCTTCAAGGCAGGCGAAATTGCAGAGCTGGAAAATGTACAGAGAATCTTCATAGCTCGCATAAGCTTACTCAGTCAAGCACCAAAATTACTGGGAACACTTCAGGTCTCTGGAACTGTATTCTTGAAACGTAGGCGAGAGAGGTACATCATAATTTACACCGGGAAGATATTGGATTAACTGGTTCCAAACCTGCACTAAAAAGCAGGGAGATATGCGTACATCGAGAGAACTTATTAAGTGTTAAGTGACCTCGACTCATCAGTACCTTCCCTTCATACATAAGGGGATTACCAATACACCCCTAGCCGTCTTCAAGAGGGAACTTGACAGATTGCTCAAAACAGTTCCTGATGATGCGAGTTGTGGTGCATATGTTGGACTGTGGAATGCGGGCACTAACAGCCTGATCTATCAGGCCAGTAACCAGGAGGCCTGGTCTGGGACCCAGCCGCGGGTGCGTTGACCTCCGGAAGCGACTCTTCCTATACTTTGTTGTAGACTCTACTCAGAGGCTAAAATAAAAACGCCCCTATGGATCACTTAGGTCTTTAGCTCCTATCTACGCCCTCTGGCTCCTCCTGCTGTTTCAGACTCTCCCTTTCCAATATCTAGTCCCATTACCCTTAAGTGGTAGCCTGAAATTTAAGTGGTAGCCTGAAATTTAAGTGGTTGTCTAAGATTTAAGTGGTTGTCTGAAATTTAAGTGATAGCCCGAATTTTTTTATTCAAGGATTTCGTTTATAACTTGAGAACGTCTCATCCGAGCGGCTTCAAACTTTTAACGTTTGTGTACTCTAACCAGTGCAAATGTTCATGCAACTATTGGCAGGTGCTGGCGCCGTCTCAAACTTAAGAAAGAAAACTTGAGATTGTTATCGGCATGTATAGGCGCCATTTTACCCATTCTGTTTTTAAAGTGGAGAGGTATTATTTGTGTGTGCGTGTGTGCGTGTGTGCGTATGTGTGTGTGTGTGTGTGTGTGTACTCACCTAGTTGTGGTTGCAAGGGTCGATTCATAGCTCCTGGCCCCGCCTCTTCACTGGCCGCTACTGGGTCACGCTCCCTGCTCCATGAGTAGGCTTCTTCTCAATTGCCTCAGTGTGTATTATATGTCGCATCTTATCAAGAGGACGGTACGAATACGTCTTGTTATTGATGTTATTTATGTGGGTGTTTATTGATGTTACGACAACACAGGTGCGACGTTTCTGGCTCGTTTCTTCCCTCACTCTTCCTGGGAGCTAGGCTCTTTTTTTTTTTCCCCTTCACCCTCGTCCCCTGCTTCAATTCCCCTCCGCCAGTTGCCATTACCCTGGGGTGAGCCTTCAGTGTTGCCTCCTCCAGGAACCACAACAATCTCACGTTGAAAATCTCGCACCGCGTTCCCAGCCTGTAATAAATCTTTGCAGGTGTGCTCACACTCTCCTACCTCCCCTCTCCCCGTCTCCCATCTCCCCACGCCTCTATCTCTTCCCCTCACCCACCACCCCTCTTCCCTCTCCCTCCCATCACTCCCCTCTCCCATCCTATAACCCCCACTCTGTCTCTCTTTCTCTCTCCTCGCAGCTCCTTAGCCCCTACCCTCCCACAACTAAACACCCCTTCCCCTCTCACCCCTCCCTCCTCCAACCTCCCAATTTCTCCTCTATCCTTCCCATCTCTCCTCTAGCCCTCCCCTTCTCCCCATCACCCACCCCCTCCCCTCCCCTCAACTCCCACCTCTAATTCTCTACGGCCTCCACTCTCCACACACTTCCATAGATTTTTTCTTCTGTTTATTCTTCCGGCCACTTTTATGGTGTTTTGAAGCCTCATTGGCTGAGATTGATCGTGGTAGTTATGGTTGTGCTAGTTGTGATGGTAGTAGTGGTGGTGATGGTGGTGATAGTGATGGTAGTAGTGGTGGTGGTCGTAGTAGTTGTGGTGGTGGTCGTAGTAGTTGTGGTTGTGGAAGTTATGGTGGTGTTAGTGGTGGTGGTACTCGTGGTTGTGGTAGTTGTAATGGTGATGGTAGTGGTGAGGTGGTAGTGGAAGTAGTTTTAGTGGTGGTGGTTGAATAGTGGTTGAATGGTGATGGTTGGATAGTGGTGGTGGTTGGATGATGGTGTTGATGGGATTTTGATGGTGGTTGGATGGTGGTGGTGATGGGATGGTGGTAGTGGTGGCTGTGGTGAAGTGATGGTGGTTGAGTCGTGGTGGGTTTACCACCCGTCACTCTTTTATCAAACTTATCCTTCACCCATCACTCACCCATAAAACACCCATATCTCACTCATCACACACCCAGCAATCACACATCCATCACTACACCCAATATTCAGCCATCTTCCACCCATCATTTAGCCATCTTTCACCCATCATTCACCTATCACACTCACCACTCACCCATCCCTCACCCACCACTCACCCATCCTTCACCCACCACTCACTCATCCCTCACCCACCACTTCATTCTTAATTAGTGGTTAAGGAAGTCAAGTGAGGATCCTTGTTAGTGTCACTTTTTCCTGAGATGTTTTCTCCCTCTCACATTATTGACGACGCTGTCAGTGTTCCTCCACGGTTTTTCAAGATGACCATTTCTTCTTATTATTTTTTTTTCTCCTACAACGTCAGTGTCTCACCAAGGTCGAGTAACCCAGAAAATGAAACACACATTCACCATCATTCAACAGCTTCCTTACTACCTAATAAAAATAAATTATAATATATATATATATATTATATATATATATATATATATATATATATATATATATATATATATATATATATATATATATATATATATATATATATATATATATATTGTCCACTTCTTGTGCATTATATGGAAACCCTTAGCCTCGGAGAAGTAATTAAATGTCTTCTAATAAGAGTCTAAAGACCCTTCCTAGGATCCACGTGAGCACTAGTTTTTTCCTATCACTCCATGGGTGTTTTGTTTTTTATCTCTCTTTTCCTCTCCTATTACTGTGCTGCTTACGGCTGCTTTGTTCTGCTTTTGGCTGTTCGACCAACTAATCGCTTCACTGTTCAAGCAACCTGTGCTTTTAAAGCCTCTCTGATGTTAGAAGTTAGATAATTTAGGGACTTGCTAACTTTGTCAGTCACATACGTTACTTATTTTGGCATTATTAAGTACTCTCATATATAGAGTAACGTGTCCAGTGGTACAGTTAATTACTGTTAGAATTTTAAGTATCTTAAATATATATAATAATGTGCCTACGAGGTACAGTTAAAGGTGATTAATTACTGTTCATTTATTAGAGATATAAAACATATGCTAATAGTAAGTTCAATTTAAGCACTGAGACGTGTGTAGGAAGCTATACAATTCTAACTTTACTATTAATTTTATTGTAAATAATGTTACCTCTAGACAAATTTGGATTATTGGAACTCTTAAGCCTTTTGTAGTAAGTTTCAATTCTTCCAGTTGTATTATGAAACCCAGCTGAAAAGCACTTAGAAAAAGCAATTGTTTTTTCTCCAATGAGCTGACGAGTCTTTCCTTGGCAATTGTTACAAGGCAGACACCGGCGAGATGCAAGAAAGGTGTCAGGAAGTTGACTTAGAATTGATAGATAATTTCGTCATACTTTACAGCTCTTGTAACATAAAGGTCCTCTCCTAAGTGTGGTTGTTTTGGTGAACTGGGGCTGTGATTTCATGTAAAGGTGACATTTACTAAAGACACCCTTAAGAAACTCCTGATTAAGAATTTACTTTAAAAACCATAGCTACATTTCGTTCCACTATGTAAAGGTTCCAACTCGTTTCACATCGATTAAATTTGATAGCTTTTGACATCAAGGACAAATCTGAACAAATAGTCTGCTAGAAGGGCGCAAGAATCTGATGTCTTGTCTCTTCATTTCATTTTTTCCCACCAGTCTCGTTGGGTCAATAGTATTAATAATTGAATTGTGAAAAAAATTCCCCTTGTTGAAATCTGTCTTGGCTTTCGTAGAAATTTCTGATGGGAGCGAAGTAAACATCAGGGTTTATTCATCATTGACTTTGAGAGAAATGGACACGAATGCATTCACTTGGGACACCCAAACTGAAGGCGTTTCGGTCCTTGGACCTTGATGTTATTCAAATAGATTTATATGCTTTCTTACCACAAATTCTCGACTGTCTAGTGATTAGCATGTTCCCTGTTGACTCGTTGTTAATACACACACACACACACACACACACACACACACACACACACACACACACACACACACACACACACACACATACACACACACACACACACACACACACACACGGTCATATCAATTTTTCCAAAGCAGTTTTATCATAAAGTCAATTTCAACATTACAGGAACCACTGAGGACAGTTTCTGTACCCCTACGATATATTCCGCCTTAAACAAGAGACGCACCGGTATTTCTGCGCGAGGAAAAAATAATTGTGTATGTAAAGAGAATAGGGGCAAAAATAATTATTGTAGAAATGGTATTGCCATCAGGAACACAATCAACAAAGGGCTTTTGAAATAGAGATTGCTGTCATTAAAAAAGCGTATTATTGGGCCTCTTTTGTGCTGTTGTATTGAAGAGTAAAAATTTATTTGCATGTAATTGGTTGGGATTTTGTTATTGTGTGTAGGGATATGTGTGTGTATGGATTCGTGTTTGTATGGCTGTGTGTGTGTGTGTGTGTGTGTGTGTGTGTGTGCGCGTGTGTGTGTGTGTGAGTGCGTGCAGCAAACGTTGCACCAGACTGGACAGTGCCCAGAGCAACAAGAGTAGCAACAACAGCAAAACCAACAGTGGTAACATCACGCCCCTCAACAGGAGCAGTGACTGCAGGTCACCAGCATCAACGGGAGCAACATCAACAACGGCAACATAATCAACAAAAATGCAGCAAAGGAAAATACTGAAACAGCAGCAGGAGCAGCAGCAACACCAGCAACAAGTGAAACAACAACAACAACAATAGTGATATAATCAATTTGAGCGCTAAACCCGAAAGGGTAATTGAAACAACAGCAGCAGCAGCAACAACAACAACAACAGCAGGCGGGACACCCTCACTATCAGTTCCGGAAGCAACAATAACAGCAGATGCAGAAACAACAGCAGTATCAACATTATCAGAAACAACAACAACAGTGGAAACAGCAGCTGCAGTACTAACAGCAGGTGGAATAACTTCAGCAGCATCAATATGAGAAGCGACAACAATAGCAACTAAAACAGCAACTGAAGCAGTAGAAGAAGCTGAAACAACTGAAAAGTAAAAGCTGAAACAGTAGCGGCAACAAAAACACCAACAACAGCAGCAGCAGTAACAACAACAGCAGCAGCAGCTGAAAGAGTAGCAGCAACAGCAGCATCTGAAACAGCAGCAGCAACAGCAGAGAAACGAGGCAGCATAGTCAATGTGCCTTTAGAGCGAGCCGGTATTAGCCCCTAAGTCTGTTTACGGAAGCCCAAGGTAGTCCAAATAAGCCCGAAAAAAAAGCCCAAGCAAGCCTAACTAAGCCCAAGAAAGCCTAGGTAAGCACAAGGAATTCCCGATATACAGTATACATGACAGCAGCGGCTGGCTGGCTTTATTCCCAGTGAAAACGTTCTTTTGCTCTGCAGAACGCACCTTCGGGCCTCCAGCCCCTTAGTAAACAGTCTCGTTAGGTGGCAAACCCTATCAAGTACTCGAGGGTCGTTAAAGCTGCTTATCACCTGCGCAACACCAGTGGAGGATACTTTAATCCCTAAAATATTAGTTAAGGTGAGCTCTCCGTATATGTACACTGAGAGATGCACAAATATCCAGGCTGGGGGACTGAGTACCTCAAAATCCTTCTCATCTACCACCGCGTTTCTCTGTATTCGACTGTAGAAAGCCACTGGCTGGCGAAACGTTTCCCCGATAAACATTCCCAAATATTGTACAGGTGTTTCATTCTCCACACTAAGAGATACAGACTCCTCAGTATATATACACAAGCACGTGCACCTCTAGGTACATACACAGATATTCTCTAGGTATACATATATATATATATATATATATATATATATATATATATATATAGAGAGAGAGAGAGAGAGAGAGAGAGAAGATAGATAGATAGATAGATAGATAGATAGATAGATAGATAGACAGACAGACAGACAGACAGACAGACAGACAGACAGACAGACAGATAGATAGATAGATAGATAGATAGATAGATAGATAGAGAGATATACAATATTTGGCTACCATTTTGGGGAAGAAATTTAACAGCAAAATTATAGCTTAAATGTGGAAGTATTTTAGTACAAAAAAAAAAAATCCGGGAGAAGAAACTGTTGCGCAAAATTTTTAAAGTTTTAAACAAGAGAATAAGCGTAAAAAATATTTAGAGAGATTTTAGGCATTTGTGAACGAGATATAATTTTGACATTTTTTTTATTTGTTTAAAAAAATTGGACTAGGCTTACGAAAACAGATTTATATTGTTAAATTTGAATCTTTTTTTGCTCGCTTAGTACATTTCTTTACGCGATTAAGCATAAAACTCTTCGTTATGCAAATATTTGTTGTATTTTTGAAGCTGGTTAGTTTATTGGGTTTAAACCCTATCGACTACATGAAGGTCACTGAGGTGTGTATAACTTGTCGAGATATATTAGTTATGTTATATATTTTTTTTATCTAGGCGTGACGTCAGTGGTCTTAAAAACAGTATTTTATATACTTTTAAATTAGTCTGAAAAGCAAAATTATTTTAATATATATAATAAATATTCCGAATTTTTCAATTATATGAAAAACTAATATCTAACATTAGATGATTTTTAGTGTTTTTATTGAGAGATATTAACATTTCTGGTTTTCCAAAGAATTATCTATTAAACTGTTTGAATATTTTTTAGTAAAATGAATTAATATCAAAGTTGGAAGTTAAAAAAAAATAATTAAAAATTATATATTTTTTTTAAACGTGGATGGGTCATTAAATAACGAGAGGTCATCTATAATGATCAGCAGCGCCATTACCAGCACTGCCACCACCGCTGCTACCACCACTGCCACCACTGCTGCTACCACCACTACTGCCACCACCGCTGCTACCACCACTGCCACCACTGCTGCTACCACCACTACTGCCACCACCGCTGCTACCACCACTACTGCCACCACCGCTGCAGCGCCAGTACTACCACTATCACCAGAAATATCATTGTTACTGACATCAATAATGCCACCATTATTACTCTTAATATCATTGCCTCTATTACCTCTACCAGCACCACCACAACATCTACCACTACCAGTCACCACAACACCTACCACTCAACCATGACTACTACCAGTCACCACAACCACCAATACATCCACCATTACCACTGCCAGTCACCACACTATAGCCTCCACTGTTGCCAACAGCACCACAGAGCATCCACCATCAAAACTGTCACTACCACCGTTACCACCACCATCCAATTACTCCCCCACACCTCCACAACCAAACTCTCTCCATTGCCACTACTACAATCACCACCACAACTGTTACCACCACCCCTGCTGTACACTGCTACTACGACTACCACCACTGTAACCACCTCAGGCACGCACCTCTTACCTTAATGTGACAACAAATCACTCTTGGAGTTTTTACAGATTAATTACACATTGAAATGATGGTTTCCTTGATATTGTTGTTAACTTACGAAGTGTTCAACTTATGTCCAGTGAACTTTGATCCACTTTTATATATACACAAGTGAATATTATTCTATTATTACCTGTGTGTGTGTGTGTGTGTGTGTGTGTGTGTGTGTGTGTGTGTGTGTGTGTGTGTGTGTGTGTGTGTGTGTGTGTGTGTGTGTGTGTGTGTACTCACCTATTTGTGATTGCTGGCGTCGATACATAGCTCCTGGTCCCGCCCCTTCACTGATCGCTACTAGGTCTTCTCTCTCCCTGCTCCATGAGCTTTATCATACCTCGTCTTAAAACTATGTATGGTTCCTGCCTCCACTACGTCACTTGCCAGACTATTGCACTTCCTGACAACTCTGTGTGTGTGTGTGTACTCACCTATATGTGGTTGCAGGGGTCGATTCATAGCTCCTGACCCCGCCTCTTCACTGGTCGATACTAATTCACTCTCTCCCTGCTCCATAAGCTTTATCATACCTCTTCTTAAAGCTATTTATGGAACTTGTTTCCACTACTTCACTCTCCAGATTATTCCACTTCCTGACAACTCTAAGGCTAAAGAATTACTTCCTAACATCCCTATGACTCATCTGTGTGTGTGTATGTGTGTGTGTGTGTATGTGTGTATTTTTGTGTGTTTACTCGCCTATATGTACTCACCTATACGGAATTGCATGGGTCGTGTCTCAGTAACTAGGTTCACTATCTCCTATCTTTGAGAGCTTTACCGTACCTATTCTTAAAGCTATGCATGTGTGATCAAATATCTGTTGTTACAGGAATAGAGTTTTTGCAGCAACACAAACCAGAAGATACGAGCTTTAACCTGAACTATATAAACGAGAGATGAAACACCACCACCGCCACCGCCACCACCACCACCACCACCACCACCACCACCACCACCACCACCATCATCATCACCACCACCATCACCACCATCATCACCTCTACCACAACCACCACCTCTACTACAACCACCACCACCTCTACTACCACCACCACCACCGCCTCTACCACCACCACCGCCACCTCTACCACCACTACCACCACCACTACCACCACCACTACCACCACCACTACCACCATCATAATCCAGTAAACCATCCACAGTGCAACTGCTACTGAAACTGCCAAAAGGCTTACATATAACAGACTATAACCTCCTGTGGTAAGGAAACAGAGACAACAGATGCCCTAGCAGGCTCGACGGCCGCACCAACAGACAACAGAAGAGGGTGAGACAACAGGTAAACCACAAGCCTCTGCCATCAGCCAGAGTGGCCTGGTGTCCGCCACCAGTCCCAGTTGAAATTACAAGCCAAGGCAAATTTGTTACACTGCAGGGGGATGGGCGGGGCGGGGATGGGCGTGGCGGGAGAGTAAGGTTGGTCGGGGATGGGTCTGGGCGTGGGGTGGAGGGTGGAGTGGTCGTGGTAATAGGGGAAGGGGGTTAAGAGAGCGGGTAGGGACTGTCTGAACAGGGTGAGGCTGGGGCGTGGTTGAGGGGGGTGTTAACGGGTGGGGCGGGGCGGGGTAGAGCGGGTGGGGGCGGGTTTCGACGGGGCGGGGCAGACACTGCGGCCCCGGCAACCCCCCCAAAAAAAATGGGGCCTCGGGGGGCAGGGAAAACTCACACGGTAAAAAATAATGACCCCAAGTTTTATAATTAGGGAGATGCAGTGGGGCCAGCTCCCTGGATGAGTGGGATGGATGAGTGGGTTGACCGGATGGATGAGTGGGTCGGCCGGATGGATGAGTGGGTCGGCCGGATGGATGAGTGGGTCGGCCGGATGGATGAGTGGGTTTGCCGGATGGATGAGTGGGTCGGCCGGATAGAGAATGTAAATACAACATCAACTAACCCCCTCCCCGGTCTCTATAAACAATACGAACAATTTAAAAGTTAAACAAATAATCACAATATACAAAACAAATAAATCCTAACATAATTTTCTTATTAAAAATACAAAATAAAATTTGAGGAACACCAAGAATAATAAACTAGACGATAATAATAATAATAATAATAATAATAATAATAATAATAATAATAATAATAATAATAATAATAATAATAATAATATGATAATAATAATAATAATAATAATAATAATAATAATAATAATAATAATAATAATAATAAATACCACTGTATTTACAGAATTAGTTGATGGTGAGGGGTGTGTGCTTTATGGTCTGTACAATCTCTACAAGGTCTGTACAAACTCTTCAAGGTCTGTACAAACTCTTCAAGGTCTGTACAAACTCTTCATGGCACTTAAAGTCAGTACCTGATCAGCCGGGCTGTGGTTGGTACATCGGTTTACGTGCGGCCACCAGTAACAGCCTGGTTGATCAGACCCTGATCCACCACGAGGCCTGGTCTCAGACCGGGCTGCGGGGGCGTCGACCCCCGAAACCCTCTCCAGGTATGGTATGTACAAACTCCAGACAATGATACACTCCAGACTAAGCCAAGATGCTGGATAAGACACAACTCTTGGTTACCTTGATCCTGGAAGCGTTACCGCCAACCAGCGGCTTTATCAAGACTGCACAGAGAATAATATTGCTGACCGTAGAAGATATGAAGAAGTGCTTTGAGGAGATCAGTCTCGCAGCCCAGAGGAACCACCTGAAGACTTGAAGAATAAGTTCGAGGTGATCAGACCTTAGTGTTATATAAATGACCTCTCCATTAATTTCCGACCTTGCAAGCCATTAATAGTTAATAGTAGGTCACTGTTCCTGGAGATGACGCGGGTACCAATACTCTCAGATATATATATGAATATATATATATATATATATATATATATATATATATATATATATATATATATATATATATATATATATATATATATATATATATATAATATATTGTAAAATATTTCAAGCCTCATGGGAAATGAAAAATAAAATCTGGGACATCGCTCAAGGCAGAGGAGTAGAACTATATTTTCGTTTTCTGTGAAATATATTAAATGGAATACACAACTGTGGAAAGGAAATTGATATAACAGCCTGGGTTGACACATGATAATAATGGGAATAATAATAATTTTTAAAATTATCTTGATTTTGTGTATCATAGCAGCGTTTAGCGACTAAATCTCATTAACTCACTATATGATGTAAATTCGCATCTGCCTCGTCCAATTATAATGCAGCCTGGGTTGTTTACACGAGCGTGATTGGCTAGGGTTATGCTCAGCTGTACTGAATCGAGTATTAAGTGTTTATGAGCCAGTGATTGGCCTGGCAGACGAGTTGAGAAGAGCATTGATTGGATGTTGAAGGGAAGAATACCCTTGTTTGTAGGCAACTGTTATTGTGTTGGTTTGCCATACACATAAATATACATAGTCAGATGGAAATAAAATACACTTAGAATGAAACCAGGGCCACCACCACAACCAGCCCCAACGACACCAGCACTAACAACATCAGGGCCACCAACAACACCAGCACTAACAACAACACCAGCACCAACAACAGCATCAAGGTCATCAACAACAACACCAGCACCACCAACCACATCAGATCCGTCAACAATAACACCAACAACAACACCAGCACCAATAACAACGTCACCCATCATCAACTTATACCCCAACACCAGCATCATTACCAACGCTAATGCCAACAGGAACTCCAACGCCTCCAACGCATTTTTTTTTCAGTGTCTCCAGCATATATTGGGAGAAAAAAGTTACAACTGCAGATAGACTAAAATCCTGTCAAAGCTGAGGGATTGAACTATCTCAAAATTACCTCTCCATTTCTTCCATTTCGATAAAACTACTGATTTGCAAAACGTCGCATCAGTAAAGATATCTTGATGTTGCACATGACTCACGAAATCGTAATAACGCGATTGTAAACAAACCACGGTACGGGCGTGGTTAGAACTCATGGCAGGTGAGTCGTAAAACTCCAAGCCAGTGCGTGCGCCACTGGGCCAGCTGGCTACAATAAGAATCATCCAACTAGGTATATTTATATACCATAGGGAGGTTAGCATGGGCCACCACTGTGACCACAAATGCAAGTTTTTACAGACGAATTTCCAGTAAATGCCAACACTAACACCAGCATCAGCACCATTAGCTCCAACACCAAAATCAACACCAACACCAACAGTGGTACTAACACCAGCATAAATATCAACACCAATGTTACATTAGGCTGCCCTCCTTTTCAAAGGAAGAAGATGACGCCTGTATGCAAGCCTTTTTTCACCATTTGTAACAGCTACTCGATTTTGTTTTCATCTCCGGGGCATTCTGACGTGAGGTTAGTATTAGCTGAAGACCATTTCGAGGAAAAGAGGTTTACCTCAACCCCTTAGACGACCTGTGGCTGGCCCCACGTAGCCTAACGTATGCATCACAGTTCGACTGATCAGAAATTGACTTGAGTAACATATAAAGTTCCTTCTTGAAGACAGCCATGTGTTTGCTGGTAATTCCCCTTATGCATGAAGATAGTGTGTTAAAGTATCTTGGTCCCTTTACACTTATAGTGTTATTTAGAGTATTTTACACAACTGTAAAATTTGGGACCATTGCCTCTATAACTTTCCAATTGTAAATTATGCTGTGTCTATTTCGCCTACGTTCCAGGAGTGCAGTTCGAGGGACTTCAATTATTCCCAGTATTTTAGATGCTTGACTTAATGCATACGAATGATGAAGGTTCTCTGTACATTCTCAAAATCTGCAATATCGCCTTCTTCTTAAAGGGATGTTAATGTGCAACAGTTTCCCAGTCTAGAGAGAATAAGTGACTTAAATAGTATCACAACTGAATTGGCATCTTTTGTTTGAAAGTTCTAATTATCCAGTCTATCATTATCCTTGTATGTGTGATAATAACACTGTTATGATCCTTAAATGAGAGATCTTTTGACATTATCAGTCCTAAATCCCTCACATTTGTGTCCTTGTCCGTTTCGGTTTTTATTTCCTCAATTTTCCCATAATGGAATGACTGGAATTTGTCCTAATTAGACATATTTTTTAGTGGCCTACTGTAAGATGTGGTTTTATTAGCTCGGAGGTTTCTTGTGTCGTCAGTGGATGCCACTGATATAAATTCAAGTATCGTTTGCGAAGGGTAACACGGTGCTATGATTTATGTCTCCATGTCGGATACGAGAATGAGGAAGAGCATCGGGACGTGTATTGTGCCTTTGGGAAGAGAGTTCTTCACTGTGGGAGCCTCATATTACTTTTTGGGTTCTACTTGTTAGAAAGTTAAATGTTTCCTCTGCCCACTTTTCTAGCTCTTCCTTTTACACGCATTTTCTGTGCTGTCACACCACCAACACATTTCTAGAAAACTTTAGCAAAATCTTTACACACAACATGTACGTAAAGTTTGTCTTCCAGTGCATCCAGGACCATGTGTTAATGGTTCTGCTGTTGCGAGAAGCGACCTACTCTGAACCCATGGTGCTCTTGGTAATGCAGTTATAAATGATGAATCTACGTGTTTACCAACCTTACGTCTTGAAGCTCCTTCAAAGATTTTAAATAATGTGGGACGACAGTGCTGTTAGAGTATTACTGAATCATCTTGTTCGGTTTAGTTGTACATAATATTATTTTTTTTATGCATGATTAGCGAGATATTTTGATAGTTCATAAGCACTCTAAAGGAGCGTTGTGAATATATTTTTATCCTATCGTTATTATATGTATCTGACCTGATCGGCCTGGTAGTCAAACCTCAGATACCGAGTGGAGTCTGTTTCACTGTGTTTCACTAAGTGTTTCACTGTGTTTCACTACGTGTTTCACTGTGTAATTCACTATGTGATCTTTAATGAGTGTATTATCCTCACCCGAGAGTGAGTACCCTTCCATTCACACCGTTTTTGGTTAATATTAATTATTCATTGCGTAAGCAAATGAAAGGCTATAAGTATCAAGTGTTGTATAATTATATAACTATTATAATTAATGTATTTTACGAGGCTCTACAAGGCTCTTAGAATTAAAAGTCGTCTGAATATAGAGGTTATGCTTTATAGTGTATTTTTTTTATCATGCTTGTGGGTAGGTTTCGATTCTTTCAGGTCACTTCGCCTCACTGAAATCCCTTTACAAATATATATTTTGTTTGTTATTTATATAGTAAAATTTACTCAGACCAAGAATGTTTATTACCCTAAAGTTTATATTATAATAACTAGCACCATCACCAGCAATAAAACAAACACCAGCAATAACACAAATACCAGGAATAACACCAGCAATAACACCAGCACCAGCAATAACACCAATACCAGCACTAACACCAACGCCAGCAATAACACCAACACAGCAATAACACCAACACCAGTAATAACACCAACACCAGCAATAACACCAGCACCAGCAATAACACAAACACCAGCAATAACACCAACACAGCAATAACACCAACACCAGCAATAACACTAGCACCAGCAATAACACCAATACCAGCACTAACACCAACGCCAGCAATAACACCAACACAACAATAACACCAGCACCAGCAATAACACCAGTACCAGCAATAACACCAACAATAACACGAGCACCAACAATAACACCAGCACCAGCAATAACACCAATACCAGCAATAACACCAGCACCAGCAATAACACCAACACCAGCAATAACACCAGCACCAACAATAGCACCAACACCAGCAATAACACAAACACCAGCAATAATACCAGCACCAGCAATAACACCAACACCAGCAATAACACCAACACCAGCAATAACACCAACACCAGCAATAACACCAGCATCAACAATAACACCAACACCAGCACCAGCAATAACACCAGCACCAGCAATAACACAAACACCAGCAATAACACCAACACCAGCAATAACACCAACACCAACGATAATACCAACACCAGCAATAACACCAACACCAGCAATAACACAAACACCAGCAATAACACCAACACCAGCAATAACACAAACACCAGCAATAACACTAACACCAACAATAACACCAGCACCAACAATAACACCAATACCAGCACCAACACATCAACAGCAATGGCATCACTAACAGACACAACAAAAATATCAATAGAAAGAAATTCAAATATGCAATAAGATCACAGCAAACAGGTGCTGTCACTATATGCAAAATAACGACGGTGAAAAAAAAAACAGTAAATTCCCAAGCGCTTTTGTGATTACTCACATTATCAAGGAACTGTGAGAACTCACAAAGCGCTTAGAAATTCACTATTTTTTTCCACAGTGGTTCTTTTGCGTCAAGTTGCGTAAATACTGCGCACATTTGTTCACTATAAATCTCAGACAATTATGAATGAAAAGTTAGCATTGAAAAGCAAGACATTAAATGAATAAGAAAATAAGTTGTTTTATGTACAAAAAAAATGGGTCAAAAAAAAAAAACCGAAGTCCCTGAGAAAGATAAAATGAAAAAGTATTCTTAAATGAGGAAGAGAATGAGGCAAGCATGAAGGGTTAATAAGAACGAGGTGAGGAATATTAATGTTACTTGTGACAAAGGATAACGCATACACAGGGATATATACACCCCCGCATCCACGAATATATGTGTTCATATTCCCTCTCTCTCTCTCCCTCCCATTTCCTCACCCTCCATCCTCTCCCCCCTTTTCCTTCCCTCTCTACACCCCGTCCTACCCTCCTTCCTCCACACTGTCTCCCTACACCTCATCCTTTCCTCTTCTCCCTCCCTCCTTCCACTCCCTCTTTTATCCTCCTACTCCCTCCAGATACACTGTCGACATCAACCACTTCCTGGAAATCGCAATACAGGTGAAAATGTTATTTCAGGATTACTGTCGTGTTTTCACCTTGTCACTGCTATTGTGAATCACTCTCCCGATTGTTTTGTGTGGGGGAGAGACAGAGAGGATGGAGAGAAGGAAGAGAGGGATGGAGGTGGGAGGGAGGGAGGGATTGAGAGGGAGGGAAGGAGGAAGAGAGGGAGACATGAAGTGAGGGAGGAATTGGAGACGGTGTTTAGGAGGCAAACAGTAAGAGGGAAGGAGAGAGAGAGAGAGATAAAACGTGTTTTTGTGCAATTATCATTATGTAATTGAGTCTGCATGGGTTGGTCTCCAGTTCTTGGGTCAGCCTATCAACCTCTGATCACTGGCAGTGAACAAATTGTTGTACCCGCTCTTGAATCCATATTATATATCTTATTCGTAAAAAAAAAAGTAAACAAAAATACAATAGACAAAATACAAAGAATAAAGTTTGAGATTGTGTTTGCAACAGAAGTTATCCTCAATGTAAAGGATTTGAATCCCAGAGAGAGAGAGAGAGAGAGAGAGAGAGAGAGAGAGAGAGAGAGAGAGACTGAAAAAAGTGTTATGGAATCCATTTTTTTTTCAGGATTTCATAACGAGAGAGTAAACTGGAAGACAATTGGAAGATGGAACACATTGCGCCAATATTAAAAAAAATGGAGACCAAAAAGATTAAATTATAGGCTAGTTTCGTTGACAAGTGTTTACCTGTAGTTTACCTGGAGAGGGTTTCGGGGGTCCACGCCCCCGCGGCTCGGTCTGATACCAGGCCTCTTGGTGGATCAGGGTCTGATCAACCAGGATGTTACTGCTGGCCGCCCGCAAACTGACGTACGAACCACAACCTAGTTGAACAGGTACTGACTTTAGGTACCTGTCCAGTGCCTTCTTGAAGACAGCCAGGGGTCTATTTGTAATCCCCCTTATGTATGCTGGGAGGCAGTTGAACAGTCTTGGGCCCCGGACACTTACTGTGTTGTCTCTCAGTGTACTCGTGGCGCCCCTGCTTTTCATTGGGGAAATGTTGCATCTCCCGCCGAGTCTTTTGCTTCCATGTTGTTTGTTGTATTGGAAAAATGAAACATTAGCAGAAAGTGGATAAAATGTAAGGGAGACGCGAATAAGGACAGACCAAAGCCAAGTACCAGGGAGCAGAGGAAATGTTCTGTTGGCAGCAGGGAGTTTAGATAGTTTTACAGGGAATTTGGATAGTTTTACAGGGAGCTAGATATATTTACAGGGAGCTTAGATTTACAGGGAGTTTAGATAGTGAGACCAAGAGCTTTCAACCAGGACTGTCCTCATTGCCAGCCCTCTGGAGGACGGTCTCGAAAACAGGTCAGAGGCAGTCTATAAAAATACAGGGAAAGTAAAAACTTGCTTAAAAAAGCTCACAGTTCGGTGTCTGGTCTACAAATTTAAATATATCAACTAAGTTCTTTCTACAGAGTTAAGGAAATTGCTCAAGAAAGAAATTGTTGGGTTGACTGCATTTATTTAGACTTTATTGAAGCTTTTTGAGAGACCGGAAACTGGAAAATATGGGAGAAATAAAAGGCAAATTATTATATGGGATGAGACATTTTCTGCAAGAGAGGAAAAGGCTAACATTTATAAGAAAAAAATGTCCTGATGGGGAGATATCAGCGGTGGGGTGCCAAAAGGATCTGTACTTGTTCTGATGTTTTGAATTTATATAAATGACTTATAAGAGGAACAAAAAAAACTGTGCAGTAGCACTTAGGTAAGATAAACAATCAAAATGATAAAGAAAATTTACCTGAATTAATACCATGTGTTGGAAATTAAAAATAAAAGCGAAATCCCACAATGAGCCAAAAATAGTGAAAGTGTTAGACAGAGGGTTCTTAGGAGTTATTTAAAAAGGAATTGTAACCGGAAGATCATATAAATGAAACTGTGAAAAACTTATATGTTAAAGTGCCAAACTATGAAATAGTTTTTAAATACGTAAATAAATATTTGCAAATAGCTAAGAACACACACACACACACACACACACACACACACACACACACACACACACTCACAGAATGCCTGACAGGGAGGCAACAACGAGTCATGGTACGTGACGAGGTGTCAAAGTGGGTGCCTGTGACGAGCGGGGCTCCACAGGGGTCAGTCCTAGTACCAGTGCTATTTTTGGTATATGTGAATGACATGCCAGAAGGAATAGACTCAGTAGTGTCCCTGTTTGCAGATGATGTGAAGTTAATGAGGAGAATTAAATCAGACTACAAAGAGACCTGGACAGGCTGGAAACTTGGTCCAGCAATTGGCTTCTCGAATTTAACCCCACCAAATGCAAAGTAATGGAGATCGGGGAAGGGCAAAGAAGACCGCAGACAGAGTATAGGCTAGGTGACAAAAGACTGCAAACCTCAGTCAAGGAAAAGGATCTTGGGGTGAGTATAATACCGAACACATCTCCTGAGGCGCATATCAACCAGATAACTACTGCAGCATATGGGCTCCTGGCAAACCTGAGAATAGCGTTTCGACATCTAAGTAAGGAGTCATTAACGACACTGTACACCGTGTATGTCAATCCCATATTGTAGTACGCAGCACCAGTATGGAACCCACACCTGGTCAAGCACGTCGAGAATTAGAGAAAGGGTAAAACTTTGCAACAAGACTAGTCCCGGGATAGGGGACACTTCTGGAAGTTGAAAACTAAGGTGAGTCATAGGGATGTTAGGAAGAATTTCGTCAGCCTTAGAGATGTCAGGAAGTGGATCACTCAGAAGAGTGAAGTAGTGGAGGCAGGATCCATACTTAGCTCTAAGAAGAGGTACAGTTTTGGTCTCCTTACTACAGGATGGATATAGATTCATTGGAGAACATACAAAGAAGAATGACTAAAATGATTTACAGTATAAGAAATCTCCCGTATGAAGATAGACTTAGAGCGTTGAATCTCCACTCTCTGGAGAGACGTAGAATGAGGGGAGATATCATCGAGGTGTACAAGTGGATGATGGGCATAAACAAAGGAGATATTAATAAAATACTGAGGATATCGAACCAAGTAAGAACCAGAAATAACGGATTTAAATTGGATAAATTTAGATTTAGAAAGGACATAGGCAAGTACTGGTTTTCGAACAGAGTTGTAGATGCGTGGAACAATCTTCCGAGTACTGTGATAGAGGCTAGGACCTTGGGTGGCTTTAAAAAGAGATTGGACAAATATATGAGTGGGAGGGGCTGGGTTTGATTTGTGTCGTGAGTACGGGAATAAATTCTTAGGTAGTGGTGGTTTTGATAAGGACCTGCCTTGTATGGGCCAGTAGGCCTTCTGCAGTGTTCCTCCATTCTTATGTTCTTATGTTATGTTCTTTGAGCCGGGAGAGAGTGGACCTAGTAGCGACTAGCGTATAGGCTGGGCCAGGAGCTGTGAATCGTTCCCTGCAACCACATATAGGTGTCTCACACACACACACACACACACACACAAACACACACACAAACACACACACACACACACACACACACACACACAAACACACACACACACACACTCACACACACACAAACACACACACACACACACACACACACACAACACACACACACACACACACACACAAACACACAAACACACACACACACACACACACACACACACACACACACACACACCACATCCCTTCCCCTCAAGTAAGCTTTAAAAAATATAATCAATTAACAAACGTGCGCCGAAACTCCAACATGCAAATGAGATCACCTTCGCATTTCTATGCGGTCGAACACGGCATTTATTCGACCGCAGCCATTGTGCCCTCCTGAATGTGCAAAGGAATCCTCCACTCAAGTACAGTGACTTCCTATACTAAATCAGAAGAAGACTATTGATCCCACTCGATGGAGAGGGCGGAGTGGGAAGATAGTCTCACAGTGATGACCTCGTCAACTTTAATACCAACCTGAATTGAGATGGAAAGTTGAATATGTATCTGGAATGAGTGGACTCCTGTGCGGCAAGCTTGACTAAGTGGTGACCGCGGCGAGGCACAGGCTCTGAGAGAGAGAGAGAGAGAGAGAGAGAGAGAGAGAGAGAGAGAGAGAGAGAGAGAGAGAGAGAGAGAGAGAGAGAGAGAGAGAGAGAGAGAGAGAGAGAAAGACAGACAGACAGACAGACAGTCCAAGGACACACAACACGATTCATTAATGTCACTTAGAACTCGGTAGGATACCATTATTATTATTATTATTATTATTATTATTATTATTATTATTATTATTATTATTTTATAATAATAATAATAATAATAATAATAATAATAATAATAATAATAATAATTATTATTATTATTATTATTATTATTATTATTATTATTATTATTTCAACGCACCGGCCGTATCCCGCCGAGGCAGGATGGCCTAAAAAGAAAAACGAAAGTTTTTATTTTTAAATTTATTGCTGTCGGCATTTTAGTCGCCTCTTACGACACGCATGGCTTACGGAGGAAGGATTCTTATCCACTTTCCCATGGCGATGAAAGGAAATAAAATAAGAACAAGAACTATTAAGAAATTAGAAGAAAACTCGGATGGGTGTGTATACATATACGTGTTCATTAAGGTGTAGTGTGACTTAAGTGTAAGGGTGTTTATGAGACAGAATGAAAGCACACCAGCAATCCTACCATTGTGTTAAACAATTACAGGTTTCCGTTTCACACGCATTTGACAGGACGGTAGTACCTCCCTGGGTGGCTGCTGTCTACCAGCCTACTACCACAGGACGGTAGTACCTCCCTGGGTGGCTGCTGTCTACCAGCCTACTACCACAGGACGTTAGTACCTCCCTGGGTGGCTGCTGTCTACCAGCCTACTACCACAGGACGGTAGTACCTCCCTGGGTGGCTGCTGTCTACCAGCCTACTACCACAGGACGGTAGTACCTCCTAGTGGCTGCTGTCTACCAGTCTACTACCACAGGACGGTAGTACCTCCCTGGGTGGCTGCTGTCTACCAGCCTACTACCACAGGACGGTAGTACCTCCCTGGGTGGCTGCTGTCTACCAGCCTACTACCACAGGACGGTAGTACCTCCCTGGGTGGCTGCTGTCTACCAGCCTACTACCACAGGACGGTAGTACCTCCCTAGGTGGCTGCTGTCTACCAGCCTACTACCACAGGACGGTAGTACCTCCCTGGGTGGCTGCTGTCTACCAGCCTACTACCACAGGACGGTAGTACCTCCCTGGGTGGCTGCTGTCTACCAGCTTATTACGTATTATTATCATTATTATTATTGTTATTATTATTAGTAGTAATAAAATTCACAAGAACGCTAAACCTGTAAGAGTTATTTTGCTTCTACATTATTGTTCTTTTTCTCTTTTTTTTTAAACACATACATACATACACACACACACACACACACACACACACACACACACACACACACACACACACACACACACACACACACCACACACACACACACACACACACACACACCACACACACACACACACACACACACACACACACAGTGTTGCTCCAAGGTGCTCATTTTCTGCATCTTACAAAGTAAACTTCCTCTCTGTGTCTTCTTTTCCTCCTCTTTAAAATCTTCCCGAATGGTTAATGAGAAGCTATATTTTTTTACTTTCTCTCTCTCTCTCTCTCTCTCTCTCTCTCTCTCTCTCTCTCTCTCTCTCTCTCTCTCTCTCTCATCCTCTCTCACTCTCTCGTCCTCTCTTTCTTCCAGTTAGTCTATTGATGATAGACTCTTTTCTTTGAAGGACTGCAGTAGGAGGGAGGGAGGAAGGACGAAGGAGAGAGGGTGAAGGAGAGAAGAGAGACAGAGAGAAAACCAAAGGAAAGTGAGAGATAGGGAGATGAGGGAGAGGGTAGGGAAGAAGAGGGGGGATAGAAGGAGGCAAAATAGGATAAGAGAAGAACAGACTGGGGGTGAGAGGATGAATGAGAAAGGGAAGACAGAATAAGGAGAGATGGTGTTGATGAATAGAATGAGAAAGGAGAATGAGAATATGAGGAAGAGGAAGGGAAAAGATGAAGGAGGGGGGGGGAAGGCAGGTGAATGGAAGCGACAAGAGAGGAGAGGAGCGTGTGAGGAAGGGAAGATTAGGAGAGAAACAGAAAGAAGAAAGGGAAAGAGGAGGGAAGGAGATGGTGAGGAGAAAGAGGGCGTGAAGACTGAGGATGAGAGAGGAAGTGAGAAAGAAAAGATGGGAGAGAGAGAGAGAGACAGACAGACAGACAGACAGAGACAGAGACAAACAACAGGTACTGCACATGCATCTCATTCATCAGGCTGGCGATGATGAATACTTTCAATAACATAACAGCATCCCTGCTGACCGGGCCATGTTCATCGACAGCTTCTCTTAAAGTTTCCCCTTCCTTCCATATTCAGACAACTGTGTCATCTGTCGTACCGAAGGCACGTGAAGCCTCACGTGCTCGCACGTACACCAGGTTGCTGTCCTGGCCACGGACACACATCAGGGTCGTGTTGATCGATCATTACTGAAGTTGGACCAAGAAAGGATTTCGGTGATCCCGGGCAAGGTTTGAGCGTCCACTTCACTCGTCCCTCATAGATGATGGATGCATCACATCATCTTCGCCTCTCCACCGCTTCCGTTGTCTCCATATTTATTCACCTCTTTATCAGACTCAAGAAGCCTACTGCGTAGGCGAAACGTTTCGGTAATAAAGACACCAAACTGTTGCACACGTGTCTTCTCTACGGTCGCGTTATAAATCTTTAGAAAAACTGCAACTTTTTGGAGAGATTGAATATTTATCTAGACTAAGTTTCGCCTCAATTAAAGGTTAACGAAGCTCACGGCGAGCGAAATGTTGCATAAATAAATATTCAAACGGCTTTGT
Source organism: Cherax destructor (assembly GCA_009830355.1). NCBI lineage: Eukaryota > Metazoa > Arthropoda > Malacostraca > Decapoda > Parastacidae > Cherax > Cherax destructor. Next base: position 24,813 of record WNWK01002680.1, read on the forward strand.
CAGGTGCAAGAAGTAGGTCATGGTGCATGAAGTAGGTCATGGTGCATAAAGTAGGTCATGGTGCATGAAGTAGGTCATGGTGCATGAAGTAGGTCATGGTGCAGGAAGTAGGTCATGGTGCATGAAGTAGGTCATGGTGCATGAAGTAGGTCATGGTGCATGAAGTAGGTCATGGTGCATGAAGTAGGTCATGGTGCAGGAAGTAGGTCATGGTGCAGGAAGTAGGTCATGGTGCAGGAAGTAGGTCATGGTGCAGGAAGTAGGTCAGGTGCAGGAAGAGGTCAGGTGCAGGAAGTAGTCAGGTGCAGGAAGTAGGTCACGGTGCAGGAAGTAGGTCATGGTGCTGGATGTAGGTCATGGTGCAGGAAGTAGGTCAGGGTGCAGGAAGTAGGTCAGGGTGCAGGAAGTAAGTCAGGGTGCAGGAAGTAGGTCAGGGTGCAGGAAGTAGATCAGGGTGCAGGAAGTAGGTCAGGTGCAGAAGTAGTCATGGTGCAGGAAGTAGGTCAGGTGCAGGAAGTAGGTCAGGGGCAGGAAGTAGTCAGGTGCAGGAAGTAGTCAGGGTGCAGGAAGTAGGTCAGGTGCAGGAAGTAGGTCGGGTGCATAAAGTAAGTCATGGTGCAGGAAGTAGGTCATGGTGCAGGAAGTAGGTCAGGTGCAGGAAGTAAGTCAGGGTGCAGGAAGTAAGGTCAGGGTGCAGGAAGTAGGTCAGGGTGCAGGAAGTAGGTCAGGGTGCAGGAAGTAGGTCATGGGTGCAGGAAGTAGGTCAGGGTGCAGGAAGTAGGTCATGGTGCAGGAAGTAGGTCAGGGTGCAGGAAGTAAGTCATGGTGCAGGAAGTAGGTCAGGGTGCAGGAAGTAAGTCAGGGTGCAGGAAGTAGGTCAGGGTGCAGGAAGTAGGTCAGGGTGCAGGAAGTAGGTCAGGGTGCATGAAGTAAGTCATGGTGCAGGAAGTAGGTCAGGTGCAGGAAGTAAGTCAGGTGCAGGAAGTCAGGTAAAGGGTGCAGGAAAGTAGGTCAGGGTGCAGGAAGTAAGTCATGGTGCAGGAAGTAGGTCAGGTGCAGGAAGTAGGTCAGGTGCAGGAAGTAGGTCAGGGTGCAGGAAGTAAGTCAGGGTGCAGGAAGTAGGTCGGGTGCAGGAAGTCAGGTAGGTCAGGAAGTAAGTCAGGGTGCAGGAAGTAGGTCAGGGTGCAGGAAGTAAGTCATGGTGCAGGAAGTAGGTCAGGTGCAGGAAGTAAGTCAGGGTGCAGGAAGTAGGTCAGGGTGCAGGAAGTAAGTCATGGTGCAGGAAGTAGGTCAGGGTGCAGGAAGTAAGTCAGGGTGCAGGAAGTAGGTCAGGTGCAGGAAGTAGGTCATGTGCAGAAGTAGCAGGAAGTAGGTCAGGGTGCAGGAAGTAAGTCATGGTGCAGGAAGTAGGTCAGGGTGCAGGAAGTAAGTCATGGTGCAGGAAGTAGGTCAGGTCAGGAGTAAGTCAGGTGCAGGAAGTAAGTCATGGTGCAGGAAGTAAGTCATGGTGCAGGACGTAGGTCAGGGTGCATGAAGTAAGTCATGGTGCAGGAAGTAGGTCAGGGTGCAGGAAGTAGGTCAGGGTGCAGGAAGTAAGTCATGGTGCAGGAAGTAGGTCAGGGTGCAGAAGTGTCAGGTGCAGGAAGTAGGTCATGGTGCAGGACGTAGGTCAGGGTGCATGAAGTAAGTCATGGTGCAGGAAGTAGGTCAGGGTGCAGGAAGTAGGTCGGGGTGCAGGAAGTAAGTCAGGGTGTGCAGGAAGTAGGTCAGGGTACAGGAAGTAGGTCAGAGTGCAGGAAGTAGGTCAGGGTACAGGAAGTAGGTCAGGGTACAGGAAGTAGGTCAGGGTACAGGAAGTAGGTCAGAGTGCAGGAAGTAGGTCAGGGTGTAGGAAGAAGGTCAGAGTGCAGGAAGTAGGTCAGGGTGCAGGAAGTAGGTCAGAGTGCTAAAAGAAGGTCAGGGTGCAGGAAGTAGGTCAGACTGCAAAAAAGAAGGTCATGGTGCAAGAAGTAGGTCCGGGTGCAAGAAGGTCAGGGTGCATGAAGTAGGTCAAAGTGCAGGAAGTAGGACAGGGTGCAGGAAGTAGGTCAGGGTGCAAGAAGATGCATGAAGTAGGTCAGAGGGCAGGAAGTATGTCAGGGTACAGGAAGTAGGTCAGGGTACAGGAAGTAAGTCAGCGTGCAAGAAGTAGGTCAGGATGCAGGAAGTAGATCACGGTACAGGAAGTAGGTCAGGGTACAGGAAGTAGATCAGGATACAGGAAGTAGGTCAGGGTACATGAAGTAGGCAAGGCTAAAAGAAGTAGGTCAGGATGCTGAAAATAGGTCAGGGTGCAGGAAGTAGGTCAGGGTATAGGAAGTAGGTCAAGGTACAGGAAGTAGGTCAGGGCGCAGGAAGTAGGTCAGAGGGCAGGAATATGGTCAGATGCGGGAACTCATTAAAGTCGTACTTAAAGCGTTTGAAAGTTATCGCCCTTAAAACTCATGGGAATACAAATAGCAGCAGATGGGGAAAGACTACAAATGGATCTGGACAAGCTGCAGGATTTGTCTAAGTGATCTGTCAAGACCTGACGCAGGAATAATGATTGACGTTGAATTCTGAACTTGAGTTCGTCTCTCTGAATGTTCTGAACGTGTGTAACTCTTGATGAGAGAATGTTCTGAACGTGTGTAACTCTTGATGAGAGAATGTTCTGAACGTGTGTAACTCTTGATGAGAGAATGTTCTGAACGTGTGTAACTCTTGGTGAGAGAATGTTCTGAACGTGTGTAACTCTTGGTGAGAGAATGTTCTGAACGTGTGTAACTCTTGGTGAGAGAATGTTCTGAACGTGTGTAACTCTTGGTGAGAGAATGTTCTGAACGTGTGTAACTCTTGGTGAGAGAATGTTCTGAACGTGTGTAACTCTTGGTGAGATAATGGTCTCCACAAATTGTATATATCTGCGTATCTCTAAAATTAATTTGTGATACAATTCGAGGAATTTGTTTTATATAATGACAAAATTGGAAAACAAAAAACTATTTGTATTACTGTATGAGGGAATTTTTTCTTTGATTGATTTGTTAGATATCAGCAATTACAACAACTTCAATTATATACATATATACATTCAATATTAAGACCCGTACGATATGTATATATATATATATATATATATATATATATATATATATATATATATATATATATATATATATATAGTATATACTGCTCATGTCAGCAGATGGGTCTATGAAGGATGAGGTGAATCATAGAATTGATGAGGGGAAAAGGGTGAGTTGAGCACTTCGGAGTCTGTGGAGACAAAGAACTTTGTCCATGGAAGTAAAGAGGGGAATGTATGAGAGTATAGTTATACCAACACTCTTATATGGGTGTGAAGCATGGGTGATGAATGTTGCAACGAGGAGAAGGCTGGAGGCAGTGGAGATGTCATGTCTGAGGTCAATGTGTGGTGTGAATATAATGCAGAGAATTCGGAGTTTGGAAATTAGGAGGAGGTGCGGGATTACCAAAACTATTATCCAGAGGGCTGAGGACGGGTTGTTGAGGTGGTTCAGACATGTAGAGAGAATGGAACGATACAGAATGACTTCGAGAGTGTATAAATCTGTAGTGGAGGGAAGGCGGGGTAGGGGTCAGCCTAGGAAAGACTGGAGGGAGGGGGTAAAGGAGGTTTTGTGTGCGAGGGACTTGGACTTCCAGCAAGCATATGTGAGCGTATTTGATTGGAGTGAATGGAGACAAATGGTTTTTAATACTTGACGTGCTGTTGGAGTGTGAGCAAAGTAACATTTATGAAGGGATTCAGGGAAACCGGTAGGCCGGACTTGAGCCCTGGAGATGGGAAGTACAGTGTCTACACTCTGAAGGAGGGGTGTTAATGTTGCAGTTTTATAACTGTAGTGTAAAGCACCCCTCTGGCAAGACAGTGATAGAGTGAATGATGATAAAAGTTTTTCTTTTTCGGGCCTCCCTGCCTTGGTGGGAATCGGCCGATGTGTTAATAAAATAAATAATATATACACATTTTGCTTCAGAAATATCGGCAGAGAACTCGAAAGCCCCTCCTTCTGAGATCAGTCTTCGAAAATTTCTTTGATATTCTTTGAGCATTCGTTGAATATCCCTTGAGTGAACACGCTTCTCTAAGTGCTACAGATATATCGTAATAGCATAAACCTAAATTTTTTTTCAAAGGCTAGCAGTACAGTGGTACAATAATGGACCAGCATTCGCTTGGCCTCCGGTTCTGAAACCACGCCCATTCCTTAAAAAGAAATAAACATCATCAGGTTTTACCTTTGCAGCTGGTTTATGACGCTAAACATCAGGGCTTATAAACACTGACAAGAATGAGAGGGATTTACAGCATCAGAGACTTTGACTCACCTGCCTGAAGGTTTGTTAATTAAAAGATTATCTTTACTCTGTTATTAGTGCAAATCCTGCATGGAAAAAATTCGTTTATTGGCGTTCGTTAATGGATGATTTTCCCAAGAGGTTACCCAACAAAACGGGTGACCACCAATAAGATTAACCCACGTACAGTGTAACACCCCTCCTCCCCCCGCCCCCTTTAAATGGGTGATCCTTACAAAAGGTTAACACCATCAATGGGTGTACCTCAAAGTTTACACACGATGATGGGTGACTCCCTAATACTTTACCTCCCACAGTGGGTGGAGAGCCCACAATGGGTGACTCCCACACCGCAGTAAACCCCACGTTAAACCCATGACAATAAACCCAGAGGCGTGTAATGTTACTACGGGGGTCGGGGATGATCCCATGTTTTTTCCCCTCCTTTTACAAAACACATTTAACACTGTTTTTTTTTTGTTGCTCGAATATTGAGCTCCACCATGACGAACATAATATAAATTTTATATATGTACTTACACACACACACACACACACACACACACACACACACACACACACACACACACACACACACACACACACACACACACACACACACACACAATATATATATATATATATATATATATATATATAATCCTTAAGTCTTTAGGGCTTGTGCATGAATGCAATAATTTCAATAATAATAATAATAATAATAATAATAATAATAATAATCATTTGTCAATCTGATGCTTCAGGCTAAATTCCGACTCTGAAATTATGATGCTCTACAGTTTTTGAATTTTAATTACAT
>WNWK01002680.1:35000-75000 GCA_009830355.1 Cherax destructor
GCAGGAAGGCAGGTAAGCAGGCAGGCAGAGAGACATGAAGGAAGACAGGCAGGAAGGCAGGCAGGCAGGCAGGCAGGCGTGCAGGCAGGAAGGCAGGCAAGCAGACAGGAAGGCAAAAAGTCAGACAGGAAGGTAGGAAGTCAGGCAGGAAGGCAGGCAGGCAGCCAGGCAGGCAGAAAGACAGGCAGGCAGAGAGGCAGGCAGAAAGACAGGCAGGCAGGTAGGCAGAGAGGCAGGCAGGAAGACAGGCCGGCAGACAGGAAGGCAGGCAGGCAGGCAGGCAGGCAAGTAGGAAGGCAGGAATTCAGGAAGGCAGGCAGGTAAGCAGGCAAGAAGGCAGAAAGTCAGACAGGAAGGTAGGAAGTCAGGCAGGAAGGCAGGCAGGCAGGCAGGCAGGCAGAAAGGCAGGCAGGCAGGCAGGCAGAAAGGAAGGCAGGCAGGCAGGAAGGCAGGCAGGCAGGAAGGCAGGCAGGAATGCAGGCTTTCAGGCAGGCAGGAATGCAGGCTTTCAGGCAGGCAGGAAGGCAGGCAGGCAGGAAGACAGGCAGGAAGGCAGGCAGGCAGGCAGGCAGGAATGAAGGAAGGCAGGCAGGCAGGAAGGCAGGCAGGCAGGAAGTCAGGCAGGCAGGCAGGCAGGAAGTCAGGCAGGCAGGCAGGCAGGCAGGCAGAAAATCAGGCAGGAAGACAGGCAGGCAGGAAGGTAGGCAGGCAGGCACGCAAGCAGGAAGGCAGGCAGGCAGGCAGGAAGGCAGGCAGGAAGACAGGAAGACAGGCAGGAAGGCAGGCAGAAAGGCAGGCAGGCAGGCAGGCAGGCAGGTAGGCTGCCGTAGGAAAGCAGGCAGAAAGTCAGGCAGAGGCAGGCAGGCAGGCAGGCAGGCAGGAAGTCATTCAAAAAGACAGACAGGCAGGGAGGCAGAGAGGCAGGCAGAGCAGCAGGCAGGAAGAGATGGAGGCAGAAAGACAGGCAGGCAGGCAGGCAGGAAGGCAGGCAGAAAGTCAGGCAGGCAGACATGCAGGAAGGCAGGAAGACGGGCAAGCAGGAAGGCAGGCAGGAAGGCAGGCAGAAGGGCAGGCAGGCAGGTAAGCAGGCAGGTAGACAGGTAGGTAGGCAGGCAGGAAATCAGGCAGGAAGACAGGCAGGCAGGCAGGAAGGCAAGCATGAAGTCAGGCAGGCAGGCAGGCAGACAGACAGACAGGCAGGCAGGCAGGCAGGAAGGCAGGTCAGCAGGCAGGCAGGAAGGCAGGTCAGCAGGCAGGCAGGCAGGAAGGAAGGCAAGCAGGAAGTCAGGCAGGCAGGCAGGCAGGCAAGAAGTCAGGCAGTCACTCTCACTCTCTCTCTCACCTCACCTCACTCCTATCTCCTACTCCTCACTCTCACCTCCTCTCTCTCCCCTCTCCTCCCTCTCACCTCTCTCTCACTCTCCACTCTCACCTCTCCTCTCTCTCTCCTCCCTCTCTCTCTCTCTCTCTCTCTCTCTCACACACACACACAATGATAAAATAATAATATGACAGCAGATGACAGCAAGATTTGTATACAACTGAACAGAATATTTAGTTCTTCAACAAGTATTCACAAAGACTAACAGCAGAGGGGTAAAAAAAACACAGCAACGACCACTACTGGAAAATGTAATAACAGAGGAAAAAATATATGTGAAAGTGCTTTCAAAATAATGAGATACAATGCAAGCAACATGAGCAGACAGGCCATCACCACCTTGGGTATCACTAGAAGTAACGCAAGAACTATGAGACTCCACAGGAAGAATTTCCAACAGACCAATAGGACCGAGTCACCTGCCAAACAAATCTGCATCCCTCTGGCAGTTGCCAATATACAGGAAATAAAATAAAAAGGAAACCGTGACCTATTGACCAGTGCCCAGTGCTAGGCACTTTCAGAGCCTCAGAGAGGCCCACCACGCTCCCCCTTCTTCATGTCTCTGGTTTAAAAAAGAATGCGATATATATCAAAATACTATATTACCAACATTAGCTAAAAGAAATATTGAAATTGCATTATTGTAATTTATTAATATATATTTCTCTGTACAAATGCACTAATTATATATATATATATATATATATATATATATATATATATATATACTCACCTATATGTGTGGTTGCAAGGGTCGATTCACAACTCCTGGCACCGAGTGTGTGTTAGTTACCATTTTGTCCTAGGCACATGTCGATTAGACACTAGGCCTGTTTTATGTGTGTGTGTGTGTGTAAGGGAATTGAACCCGGGCCCTCCGTGCGTGAAGCGAGAGCTTTATCCACCAGGCTAAAGCTGTGTGTGTGTTTGTGTGTGTGTGTGTGCCACAATTGATATTATTTTTTTCAAAACTCAGTTCTTAGGATGGAACCCACAGCAGTCATTGTGAACCCAGATAATCATTTGTTGCTGGGTGAACAGCGACAACAGGTGTAAGGAGACTCGCCTTCAAGTCTTGGCCAGGATTAAACGCAGATCCTTCGGTTGTGAGCCGATGGCGGTTCCCTTGTCCCGTAGTTGAAGAGTGATATCTCATGACCTGCCTCACCACCTTGAAGGTGAGATTACCTGAAGCCATTGATGCAAATTGACACGAAGAGAAAATGAAAAATAGTGATATCAGGAAGCACTTCAATGCGTCCATGTTCGGGTATTTCCTGATACAACTTCTGGGACCTGCAATCCAATTTAAAGTTGGTGGAAAATATTTCTCAGAGGAAGATGTTCTCGTCACTGAGATTTTTTGACGATTTTTGTATTGTATTGTTGCTGAAATCATTCAGGTGCAGAAAATATGCCATCATTACTCCGCGTGCCCAACGCCAAAAAAAAAGAAAGATATGAATTAACTAAAGTAACTAAGTTGTCGCGTGAGACATAACTGAATAATTATTGATGATACAGACGAGAACTGCTTTGTGAGTCACAACTCAAAGTTAGGAGAGGAAACTTTAGTAAACGTTTCGGCCCATCCTGGATTATTCTTGGGAATGGTCCAGGAAGGACCGAAAAGTCACATAACGTTTCGTCTCTAAACTGAAGGTTAGTTGTCAACTGTAGCAGCCAGGGTATTATGACTTGACTGTCATAATACTGTCATGCTGCAAGACGCAACTCGTGCCTTTCAGATTTTGTTTCTGAAGTGGCTAGTTTATTGTGCACTCCATATCCATCCTATGGAGGGTAGCGCAAGAGCATATGGATACACAAATGGCCTTGGAACAAGGCCCCTAAAGGTAAATAGAAATATATCTGGATTTATATTTATAACTGTCTCATTTACTGCAAGAAAACAGGATATTGACACGAAGAGCACAGAAGAAATGTCAATTTTGCCTATGTGTTGTCTGTCATTATTAACGAATCTCTTACTATTATATTCACATGGGAAGCGCTAAACCAATGAGAGGCATACAGCGAATAAGGAATGGAAGTTTGATCCGAGGAAAAGAGAGGTAGCTCCAGTTCCCTAGAAGAAGAGCCCTTCATTAGCTTCAAGGCATCATGTCGTATAAAAAAAAAAAATTGTATATCTCAACATCGGGTGTAGCATTCCGTTCTTCAACTGCCAGAATAGTTTAGTGGACCACAGAGATAACAATAGAAAACATCCAGGATTAGATTTTTGATTCTGAAATGAGTAAAATTCGCTATCAACCTATGCAATGAGATTGAGATATTCAAAACAAATTGAAACCTTTCTCACTGAATTCAAATGTTGCGACACTGGTTGAGGGCGTTCAATCCCTGCAGACTCTATAGCTTTCAATCCCCGCAGACTCTCTAGCTTTCAATCCCTGCAGACTCTCTAGCTTTCAATCCCTGCAGACTCTCTAGCTTTCAATCCCTGCAGACTCTCTAGCTTTCAACATGACATTTGTTGAAAGAGAAAAGAACTGCTTCAGAATATTGCTACTAACAACACTGCAGTGCGATCCTATGGAGAGTAAGGTCAACAAGCGGTGAAAAAGAGATACTAATAACAGTGAAGTTCACTGCTACTAGTGTCCTTTCTTTTCACCAAAAAGATTGCACAAATATTGAAAAGTTTCAATGTAAATATACACATCTCCGTGCATGTTGCATGAGAGTCAAGAGTCAACACCTGCAACGTTCAGAGTAGTGTTCAAAAAATAGTGAAAATACAGTTGTCTTATTCCCAAGTTTACTTCCTCGTACACCTCTGTACAGCTGTTAGCACTGCAGATGCTGAAGACAGTGAACTCAGCTCTCCTATGAGCTCATCTCCAAGTTACCGCTCCTCTCACTCTCCAGTATATAAGCCTCTGGCTACATGCTCATGCTCCAGGCTTAGAGACTGATCATCTTGCATCAAGAATGATGGATTCATTACATCATACCCTTCCACCACTCCACTTCATTTAATACATCTTCCACTAAGGCTGATGTCTCCAGGAGTGTAACTCATCACAGTAGTCCACTGATGAAGACTGCAGCGCAGGCGAAACGTTTCGTCTACAAAGATTTCTAGTGCTGTACATGTGTCTGTGTAGATAAATGGTTCAGAGAACCGACAAGTTGCTAAATTAGACACATATGCAGCACTTGCGTATCTTTACTAGGGAAACGTTTCGCCACACAGTGGCTTCATCAGTCGTATACAAAGAAGAATGGCGAAGATCAGGAGTTTGAGGTAATCAGTTTTTCAGCCTAAAGTCGATGTAATTAGACCATTAATCTTGAAAAAAATGGTGGTCTAATTACATCGCTAAAGATGTTACAGGTGTTACAGATGTTACAGGTGATACAGATGTTACAGGTGATACAGATGTTACAGGTGATACAGATGTTACAGGTGATACAGATGTTACAGGTGTTACAGATGTTACAGGTGATACAGATGTTACATGTGATACAGATGTTACAGGTGATACAGATGTTACAGGTGATACAGATGTTACAGGTGTTACAGATGTTACAGGTGATACAGATGTTACAGGTGTTACAGATGTTACAGGTGATACAGATGTTACAGGTGATACAGATGTTACAGGTGGCAGAAAGTGAGAATATAAGAACATCAACACGTTGCATTTTCCTCCAAATTTCATGCAGGAACGCAGACAGGGAGCCCAGATGATATTTTCTACACCCAAGAGAAGATGAAGATTCTGACAGACGTGTCATTCTAGCCACACAGGCGTTCAAGAGTGCTGCTAATGTCGCAGTCATCACTTCAATAACTACGTAAGACATTCTCAGACTGGGACACAACAGTCAGAAAACATCAGTGCTGAAATCTGTACCATACCTTACACTGAGTGTTGTAAACAATACGAAAGAAGTCATACCAGTGAAGCAAACAGGTTACCAGAACTCCCAGAACTCACAACAATAACAACACACATGTTGCCCATAGATATATATATACATACACACCTCATGGTGTGGCAAGTTCCATATTCATCACCAGCAAAGATAAAAGTACAAGAAGATCTCTATAAGCAGCTAGCTTGAGCACAATAAACAAAAGCGAACAAAAAGAGGATCATTTAGCTTTGCCAGACCCTCTAGCACACAACATGTTGGACGGAGACTTACTGATTCCTGATCTGGCGACATTCCAGCAGACTCGTTGCATTACTTCCCTACTCACACCATCAACACACGGACCTCCAACAAGATTTTAACAACTTCAACCAGAACAACGGCTTCTACAACATAGCTGAACCTATTGCCAAGAAACTTCTTCAACGCTATCCCACCTAGAACTCAAGAATGGTACACTGCAGGTCCTTTAAGTCACACTATGTTTTTAACTATCACACTACTTTTAAGACTCACATGCAGCTTTCTCCACCTGACCCAGTATTCTCCACCTGACTGTACCCTATATATATCTCCATGTTGCTCATTTTCCAGGTAGATCTGTATGTGACTCGATAAAGCCCACTGCGTGGGCGAAACGTTGTCAATAAAGGATCACATTATACTGCTTATGTGTTTATTTTTCCATTGTGTCGGTATTTTATACCATTTATTTCCAAGATTTTAACACTTCATTGATTCTCACCATTCTCGAGAAACACTATTTCTACGCGTCAAGTTTCACCATACCTTCTTGGAGTGTGTGTGCGTATGCAATGTAATATTTATATATATATATATATATATATATATATATATATATATATATATATATATATATATATATATATATATATATATATATATGCAAGACAACCACTATCAAGATAGAGTTAAAGTGTCGGTTTTTTCTTCAATGTTTTTGAGAGCTTTACGTATTTGTAGTCCAGAGTTCATAGATGAAGAAATCTCGAAAATTTATGAAATAGCTAATGATTTAAAATACCCAAGAAACATAATTGATAAATCTTTTAAAATAGCTAGGAATACTTTTACAATCCAAAAGGGACAACCAACCTTATTCAACCAAAAATATGTTGGTTCTCCCTTACCATGAAAACTTGGTTGATATGCCTTCCTTTCTTAAGAATTTTAATATCAAAGTTGTATTTAAAAATCTTGATACAGTAAAAAGACTTTTGATAAAAAATTCCCCCCAAAATGCTGACGGATGTGTCTATAAGATTCCCTGTAAAATATGCGATAAAGTTTATTATGGTCAAACTGGTAAAAGTCTTGAACTAAGATTAAAACAACATAAATATAGCATTAGAACTGGACAAGATTCTAATGCTCTATTTATTCATGTGAGAGATTTTAACCATCCAATTGATTTTCAAAATGCTGAGAAGGTTGTATCAAGCAAGTCCATGGTTGAGAGAAATATAATAGAATCATGTTTCATTAAAAGCAGTTTTGAAAATAATATGAATATTTCTTTTGGTTTATATAAATTGGATTCTTTTATAATTAATAAAATTTGGGAAGAATTTAATGATAAATTGGACTAATCTTAATTCTTGGGAAGAGTTTCAGGTCCTTTCTTATTTTCCTCTTCACAGAGTCGTGAGATGTTACGCTACTGTGGGGTGTAGTCTTTGTTAGTGTGATGTGACTGTGAGGTGTAGTCTTGCCTTATATATGCTTTGTCATGTTTCCCTTTATAGTTCCTTGATAATGTATAGTCACTAATTAATTCCTTATTTTATAGTGGTGTCTTGATATTTTGATATCACCTGATTTTGATATTTTTGCATATATATTATATATATATATATATATATATATATATATATATATATATATATATATATATATATATATATGTATATTAAAACGTCGCCGTTTCCAAAGAAAGAAAAAACTTTCATCATCATTCAACACTTTCACCATCACTCACACAAAATCACTGTCTTTGCACAGGCGCTGAGATACGACAGTTTAGACGTCCCTCCAAACTGTCAATATCCCGAACCCTTCCTTTAAAGTGCAGGCATTGTACTTCTCATTTCCAGGACTCAAGTCCGGCTAACCGGTTTCCCTGAATCCCTTCACAAAATGTTACCCTGCTCACACTCCAGCAGCTCGTCAGGTCCCAAAAACAATTCGTCTCCATTCATTCCCATCTAACACGCTCACGCATGCTTACTGGAAGTCCAAGCCCCTCGCCCACAAAACCTCCTTTACCCCCTCCCTCCAACCTTTCCGAGGAATACCCCTACCCCGCCTTCCTTTCCCTACAAATTTATACTCCATCATTGTCTTGCCAGAGGTATGCTTACACTACAGTTATAAAACTGCAACATTAACACCCCTCCTTCAGAGTGCCGGCACTGTACTTCCCATCTCCAGGACTCAAGTCCGGCCTGCCGGTTTCCCTGAATCCCTTCATAAATGTTATCTTGCTCACACTCCAACAGCACGTCAAGTCCTAAAAACCACTTGTCTAAATTCACCTTACACTTTCCTATATTCACTTTTAATTTTCTTCTTTTACATACCCTACCAAAAACATCCACCAACCTCTGCAACTTCCCTTGAGAATCTCCCAAAAGAACAGTGTCATCAGCAAAGAGCAACTGTGACAATTCCCACTTTGTGTTAGATTCTTTATCTTTTAACCCCACACCTCTTGCCAAGACCCTCGCATTCACTTCTCTTACAACTCCATCTATAAATATATTGAACAACCACGGTGACATCACACATCCTTGTCTAAGGCCAACTTTTACTGGGAAATAATCTCCCCCTTTCCTACACACTCTAACCTGAGCCTCACTATCCTCGTAAAAACTCTTCACTGCTTTCAGTAACCTACCTCCTATTCCATACACCTGCAACATCTGCCACATTGTTTCCCTATCGGCCCTGTCATACGCATTTTCCAAATCCATAAATGCCATAAGAACCTCTTTACCATTATGTAAATACTGTTCACCTATATATTTCACTGTAAACACTAGGTCTACAAACTCCCTACCTTTCCTAAAGCCTCCTTGTTCATCTGCTATCCTACTCTCCGTCTTAATATTAATTCTTTCAATAATAACTCTACCATACACTTTACCAGGTATACTCAACAGACTTATTCCCCTATATTTTTTGCACTCTCTTTTGTCCCCTTTTGCCTTTATACAAAGGAACTATGCACGCTTTCTGCCAATCCCTAGGTACCTTACCCTCTTCCATACATTTATTAAATAATAGCACCAACCACTCCAAAACTATATACCCACCTACTTTTAACATTTCTATCTTTATCCCATCAATCCCAGCTGCCTTACCCCCTTTCATTCTACCCACTGCCTCACGAACTTTCCATCACACTCACAACTGGCTCTTCCTCACTCCTACAAGATGTTATTCCTCCTTGCCCTATATACGAAATCACAGCTTCCCTGTCTTCATCAACATTTAACAGTTCCTCAAAATATTCCCTCCATCTTCCCAATATCTCTAACTCTCCATTTAATAACTCTCCTCTCCCATTTTTAACTGTCAAATCCATTAGTTCCCTAGGCTTCCTCAACTTATTAATCTCACTCCAAAACTTTTTCTTATTTTCAACAAAATTCGTTGATAACATCTCACCCACTCTCTCATCTGCTCTCTTTTTACATTGCATCACCACTTTCTTAGCCTCTCTTTTCTCTCCATATAATCTTCCCTCCTTGCATTACTTCTACTTTGTAAAAACCTCTCATATGCTAACTTTTTCTACCTTTTCCTTACTACTCTCTTTACATCATCATTCCACCAATTGCTCTTCTTCCCTCCCACACCCACTTTCCTATAACTACAAACTTCTGCTGAACACTCTAACACTACATTTTTAAACCTACCCCATACATCTTCAACCCCATTGCTTATACGCTCACTAGCCCATCTATCCTCCAATAGTTGTCTATATCTTACCTTCACCTCTCTCTTACTTGCTGCTTCTATTTTCCTTGTATCCCATATACCTTTTACTCTCACTGTAGCTACAACTAAAAAGTTATCTGAGATATCTGTGGCCCCTCTATAAACATGTACATATATCCTGCAGTATATATATATATATATATATATATATATATATATATATATATATATATATATATATATATATATATATATATATATATATATATATATATACAAAACAATGTTGATTCCTATCACTATTGAGGCTTATATCGGCCTCACCTGGTGGCAGTATTCAATTCGAGGCCCCAAGCAGGAGTAGCGGTGGTCCTTGAGGCGCAGCAAGACCCTTACTTCGTCAGGAGGACCCGTGATCCCCACACACCAATAAGCTGCTCCTTACTGCATCATTACATCCTCGCCTGCAGCCTCTCAGTCAGCAGCTACTAGTATAGCTTCCACCTTCCCCTCCTCACCTACTACCACAGCTATACAGATATATATATATATATATATATATATATATATATATATATATATATATATATATATATATATATATATAGGATCGGGTCCACCTCTGGTGTAAATTGTGGGACCCATTGCCTCGGAGAAGTGGATAAAAAGGCTTCAAGGAAGAATATTTAGATTTCTTTCTGAAGCCATTTGAATATTCCACTTCCCCTACCACCCCATCTTTTTTATACAAACTTTATTTCAAGACAAAATACATTGACAAGAATACAATAGGGAGTAAAACAACGTAGATAACAACTCAGAGCTACATGTCAAATACTTCGTCCAGCTCCCCGGCAGTGGGCCGCGTGCCCAGAACGCTGCAGGCATTTCCCCTCTGGATCGCCACACTGAGTCTCTGAAAGAGGAAGCTGGTCGCCCTGTGATCCCTGGTTTCTATGATGAGTTTCTCACCCAGCTTTTTGAGAAACTTTAGAGCACACTTGCCCCACGCTCCAAGGGTCTCCGACCCTTTTGGGATGAAGTTAATGCAAGGGGGAAGGCCTTCATATTTGCGAGTCTTCTGGGTCTTCCTGTGGCTGGCAGCTCCACCCCCATCGACAAGTAGGTGTCTGCCATTGTGGCAGCACAGGTGTAGTCCCAAGCAATCTGCTTACCATCCTTCCAGGGTAGCATAGTGGCTCCATCAGGACGCTTTTGACTTCCATCAGACCTCTGCACTTGTGGTTCTCGTTGAGCTGGGCAACGGGCTGTGGCGAGGCTTCTCTTTATGATGTCGTTGACCTCCTCATGTCTAGCATATATATATACACACACACACACACACCAAAGTGCGGCGGGCCAGGATTCGACCCCACGACACACTGTCCTGCCTCAAGAGACAACACAACGTACGTGTCACCCTATTCACTCCGCCATCGGAGTGGATAGGGTGACACGTACGTTGTGTTGTCTCTGGAGGCAGGAGAATGTCGTTGGGTCGAATCCTGGCCTACCCAGATGGTAAATGTTTCAATACCACTTGTTTCGTGGTTTCATTGATATATATATATATATATATATATATATATATATATATATATATATATATATATATATATATATATATATATATATATTTTCGTAAGTGTCTTTTGTAAGTGTATTTTTGGGGGTCTGAAATGACTAATCTAATTTACATTTGTCCTTATGGGAACAAATTATTCGTTCAGTAACGGCACTCAAACAGCATTCTGGAAAGAATTTTCAACGAAAACCGAGGGTCCACTGTATATATATATATATATATATATATATATATATATATATATATATATATATATATATATATATATATATATATATTAATGCCAAAATAGCAAACCAAGCGATACAGGATGCAAGACAACCACGTCGTTTGGGATCGTATTTGCTTGGATATCCTCCTCTTTTCTGCAAGTTTGCAAGCTCCTGATGATGTGTTGATTGCAACACGAAAGGCTTAGAGCTATCATTCTACTCTCCCCGTGGTTGTCTTGCATATATATATATATATATATATATATATATATATATATATATATATATATATATATATATATATATATATATATATATATATATATATGTCGTGCCGATTAGGTAAAACTTGCGATTTTGGCTTAAATAGCAACGCTCACCTTGCCATATAAGACAAGTGAAAATTTGTGTATGCAATAATTTCGCCAAAATCAATCTGAACATAACGAAAAAAATATATTTCATTGTGTTTGTTTATTATTAAATTAATGTTAATGTATCTAAAACATATTTAGTTGGGTTAGGCTAAATTAAATTGCGCTTGTTGTAATAAGGTTAGGTAGGTTTTCAAAGTTTCTCTTGGTACAAAATTATAAATTCTTACATTAACATAAATGAAAAAAATATATCTTTAAACGTATAAGAGAAAATTTTAGAAAGGACTAAATTTTAGTTGAGTTCTTGCTAATTGACCAGTTTTACCTAATCGGCACGACTATATATATATATATATATATATATATATATATATATATATATATATATATATATATATATATATATATATATATATATATATGTTAACAATTCGCAAACAGGAGAAATTATTTACAAACATTGTCTCTACGTCCACAGCAAGACTCAAACCTGCAAACTCTGTATCATATATATATATGTCGGGCCGATTAGGTAAAACTTGCGATTTTGGCTTAAATAGCAACGCTCACCTTGCCATATAAGACAAGTGAAAATTTGTGTATGCAATAATTTCGCCAAAATCATTCTGAACATAACGAAAAAAATATATTTCATTGTGTTTGTTTATTATTAAATTAATGTTAACGTATCTAAAATATATTTAGTTGGGTTAGGCTAAATTAAATTGCACTTGTTGTAATAAGGTTAGGTAGGTTTTCAAAGTTTCTCTTGGTACAAAATTATAAATTCTTACATTAACATAAATGAAAAAAATATATCTTTAAACGTATCGGAGAAAATTTTAGAAAGGACTTAATTTTAGATGAGTTCTTGCTAATTGACCAGTTTTACCTAATTGGCATGACATATATATATATATATATATATATATATATAAAGATAGATACATACATAGATAATGGTTCCACACACAAACACACACATACTCACATACACCACACACACACACACACACACACACACACACACACACACACACACACACACACACACACACACACTGTTTCTCTCTCTCTCTCTCTCTGAGTAATGACTTCCCTTCTTAAAAGACCGTGGGAAGGAGGAGATCTGTCCCATTCACAGACTCACTGATTGTCATAATAAGAGTGGCGTTGCAACATTCCATTCAGAGAGTTGCGCGTGATGAATTGAAGGAGAAGTTGAAGGCGCTATCAGGAAGGAGAGCCAGCAACTTCCCAGGAGGCTACATGAAGCCACAAGACGATATCAAGGTCTTAGGAGATGGCAGAAAATGTCAAAGGATAGTAAATGATGGCAAATGATGTCACTGGGCGGTCTCAAGACCTTAGAAGATGTCGTAGGATAAAGTCAAAGAATATCTCATTATGTCTTTGATCTAAAAACTCTGTGTCGACTTTCTTGGCAAAGCGTTGCCCCTTTGAAAAAAAAGATTGTTTTGCAGTTTTGAGCCTTTCTCCATATAATTAATTTCAAAACACCATTTCATCCATTACAGAGGATGTCAGAGGACAGAAAATCACGCCGTTGAATTTTAGACAACGCCGTTATGGTAGAGAACTTATGATAGTAGTCTGTTGTTCCTATCAAGAAGGAAAGAATTAAACGGGGGATGAGAGACGTGGAGGGAATCTTAAGTAATTACTAAGAAATTCCAAGGAGGCTGAGAATGAGAGATATAAGGGATTCTACGAAATTACCAAGAAGAATGAAGGAAACGGGAACAATTGAAAATATATGTACGTTACTGTAGAAAACAGTTGTAAATTTCGGGACGAAAAAATAACAGTATTAAGTGACGAAGTCGTGGAGTGAAAATTTGAAAAAGATATTAAAGCAACGGATAATAAAATTAAATGCTAAAGTTACTGTGGAAAAATTAAAAAAAAAAAAAAAAAAAAAACGCGAGATTGAAGGTGCATATCCAAATGTTTTAAACAAAAGAGAAGCTAGCGAAAATACAAGACGTTAGAGATATATTAGGGACGCTAGCGAAATATACATGGGGCTTGGTCAATATTAGGGACGCTAGGGAAATATGAGAGAGATTAGGTATACCCCCAAATCCCTGCACTTTTCTGAAGGCTTCTAGTACCTGACCCATTTTAGCGCAGAGTTAAAAGAAATAAAAAAAGTTGCAAATATGAACTAGTAACCTAACTATATACCCTATACCAGAATTATATACATTGTTTACATATGTGCGAAATTAAATACAACCATATAAGTGAATAAAATAATAGAGAGTGCACATTTAGAAGGATACTAGGGGGAAAATATAATAGACTGGGGAAGATTAAGGGTGGATAGTAAAAAATAAGGGATGCAATTGAAATATAAGATACTAGGAAAAAGAAAAGGGTGGAAAGGGAAATATAATTCTAGGGGAAAACATAAGAGGAATGGTTAAATGTGAGGGATGCTAAGTGTATATAAGACAAGGGAAATGAAAGGGGAACAGAGAAATTATAAGGAATTCTAGGGAAATATAAGAGATTAGGGGAAAATATCAGGTTGGGTAGGGAAATATAAGGGAAGCGTTTGAGAAATATAGGAGAGACAATGTGAAATACAAGGTTGAACAGGGAAATTAAGAGGGAACATTTGATGAACATAATGGAGACTAGAGGAACAGTAAATGAAGACTTAGAAAATAGACGAGGCGCTAAGGTGGAAAATAATAAGGGAAGACCAGTTAGAAAATTGAAAGTGAATAGGCAGGAGATGAAGAGAGAAGGGAAAGGGGGTGGAGGGAAAGAAGGATGATCGAGGAAATGGTTAGTAAAGTGGATAAAACTGGACGAGGGGATAGATGAGGCTGGCTATCCTTCACCACCGCCAGGTGAGGCAAGTGTAGAGGCGGAATTTAGTTAATAATAAAAAATAAGTGAGAAAAACGCGTTACACTGAGAATAACTAGGGATGTGATAGAGAGGAAGTAGGTGAATAATTCTGGGGGTAGAAGAACAGGACATTAAGAGAATGACAGAGGAATCTGAGAGATGTACAGGATGCTGTAACTTTGGGAAAATTTAATAGAAGCAAGGAAAACCTAGATTATTATTGCTATTATTATTATTATTATTATTATTATTTTATTATTGCTATTTTTATTGTTTTATTATTATTACTTATTATTTTTATAATTGTTATTGTTATTATTTTATAATAATAATTCTATAATTATTATTATTATTATAATTATTTTTATTTTTATTTTTATTTTTTATTTTTGGTCTTGATGTTATTGTTATTATTTTATTATTACTATTATTGTTGCTGTTGTTGTTGTTGTTTTTATGAAGGTCATAAAGCGCCAGGGAAATGGAAGGTAAAAAAAAAATAAAAAGCTTTATTCGGTTTCTGGGTTAATAACCTAGAACAACCCAGGATAACCTAAGAAAATCTAGCATATTTTCGTTGGGTAGTCCTTATTGGTCCTCCTGTAGGATACGACCCACAACAGTCCACTAATTCTTAGGTACCTATTTACTGCTAGGAGATCCGGTAATCAGTCCCTCAACCGTGTAGAACTAAACAGAGTGAAAGATCAGGTAATCAGTCGTGTAGAACTATAAACAGTGAAAGACCAAGTAATCAGTCCCTCAGCTGTTTAAAACTATACACAGTGAAACATCAGGTAATCAGTCCCTCAGCCTGGAAGCCTTTGATCGGTACCTTAGTCTTTAATCCTCATCTTCTCGGCGCTGTATCGTGAGAAGCTTCAGACAGACGCAGGATTAATAGACTAGGGCGAGAATTCCGTAGACTACAGCCAGCTCCTACACAAGTTGCACTTGCAACTCCAGTGGGAGGTTTATTCCACTGATCTTTAAATCTGATGAAAGAAAATAACCTTCATTGGGGTTACATACATAGATATACACAGACACACAGAGAGGTACGTAGACAGTGACAAACACAGAAAGATACATAGGGAGATACAGAGGCAGACACAAAAACAGACATAGACAGATACGGACACATAGAGGCATAGAAACAAAAATACAGAGAGACTGACACAAAGATAGACAGAGATAGATAGATAGATAGATAGATAGATAGATAGATAGAGAGAGAGAGAGATAGATAGAGAGAGAGAGAGAGAGAGAGAGAGAGAGAGAGAGAGAGAGAGAGAGAGAGAGAGAGAGAGAGAGAGAGAGAGAGAGAGAGAGAGAGAGAGAGAGAGAGAGAGATAAGCTACCTAGCAGGTCAGGGTGTTAGAGATCAAGATGGCTGCGCTGGTCACTGCAGAGGCCGTGACGGCATGTATTATTTACACGCCAGCCCCGCCCTGCTGCTGCTTCCTGCTGCTGCTGCCCGGTGCTGCCTACTACCGTCTGGTGCTACTTGGTGCTCCTCGAGGCTGCATAGTGTTTTCTGGTGCTGTCTAGTGCTATCTGGTGCTGTCCAGTGCTACCTGCTGTCTAGTGCTACCTGGTGCTGTCTAGTGCTACCTGGTGCTGTTTAGTGCTACCTGCTGTCTAGTGATGTCTGCTGTCTAGTGCTACCTGGTGCTGTCTAATGCTACCTGGTGTTGTCTAGTGCTACATGTTGTCTAGTGCTACTTGGTGTTGTATAGTGCTACCTGGTGCTGTCTAGTGCTACCTGCTGTCTAGGGCTACCTGCTGTCTAGGGCTACCTGCTGTCTAGTGATACCTTGTACTGTCTAGTGCTACTTAGTGTTGTCTAGTGCTATCTGGTGTTGTCTAGGGCTACCTGGGGCTGTCTAGTGCTACCTGCTGTCTAGTGCTACCTGCTGTCTAGTGCTACCTGGTACTGTCTAGTGCTACCTGGTACTGTTTAGTGCTACCTGCTGTCTAGGGCTACCTGCTGTCTAGTGCTACCTGGTACTGTGTAGTGATACCTGGTGCTGTCTAGTGCTACCTGGTACTGTGTAGTGATACCTGGGGCTGTCTAGTGCTACCTGCTGTCTAGTGCTACCTGCTGTCTAGTGCTACCTGGTACTGTCTAGTGCTACCTGGTACTGTTTAGTGCTACCTGCTGTCTAGGGCTACCTGCTGTCTAGTGCTACCTGGTACTGTGTAGTGCTACCTGGTACTGTTTAGTGCTACCTGCTGTCTAGGGCTACCTGCTGTCTAGTGCTACCTGGTACTGTGTAGTGATACCTGGTGCTGTCTAGTGCTACCTGGTGCTGTCTAGTGCTACCTCTCAAATCTGATAAACCTCCTCTACTCCTAAATCATTCTTTAATCCTGTTCAGAATCTTAAATCACAGTTACATTTTCTTAAAATCTGAAACGACACGAGGACTGTACTTGTTTTGCATGTTTTTTGTTAAGTTTTTATTTCTTTGTTTTATTTACTTAACAAAACAGTCGTAAGATATACTGTGAGAGACCTGTGATTGTTGTTGTTGTTGTGATGTTATTGTTGTCATTGTTGCTGATTAATCGTTGTTGCTGCTGTTGTCATTGTTGTTTGTGTTGTTGTCGTCGTTGTTGCTCTTGTTGTTGTTACTGAATTGTTGCGGTTGTTTTTGTAGTTAACGTTGCTGGTGTTGTTTTTCATTGTTGTTGTTAGAGACAGTGCTGTTGTTTTTGTTGTTGTTGTTAGAGATAGTGTTGTTGTTTTCATTGTTGTTGTTAGAGACAGTGCTGTTGTTTTTGTTGTTGTTAGAGATAGTGCTGTTGTTTTCATTGTTGTTGTTAGAGACAGTGCTGTTGTTTTTGTTGTTGTTAGAGATAGTGCTGTTGTTTTTGTTGTTGATGTTAGTGGTGAGGCTATTGTTGCTGCTTCTGCTGCTATTTATATTAGAGAGATTAAAAGTAATATTCACATAATTATTTTCATTTCCCATTTATTTATTTCTCTTCTTTAGTATTTTTTTTTTTTACCTTTCAGTTTATACTTTCCTCTGTATTGGGAGGCTGGGTAATCTCTTCTTACTTTTAAATCCCTTTTATCTCTCCCTCTTTTCTTCATTTTCTTACTCAACCTCTTCTGTTGCTACTTTCATGTGTGTCGGGAGGCTGGGTAATCTCTTCCTCAAGGCGGTAATTAATATCTCCTGTTTCCTCTCTCTAGATTTTATCTCTGGAAGACTCGCTAATTCGCTTAACATTTTATTTTGTCGCTAGCTAATTCGCTTATGAATGTAAGTGTTGTTACTTGAAACTTGAAAATATCCCAGGTGTTGTTTATGATATATATATATATGTGTGTGTGTGTGTGTGTGTGTGTGTGTGTGTGTGTGTGTGTGTGTGTGTGTGTGTGTGTGTAGGTCTTACAAAAAGCCTGAAAAAAACCATAAGACAAACACTGGTATTCAGAAATAGGGAATCCAGTATTATTACTACTGCTTAAATAGGCTGGTTGATCTATGCCATAAGTGACGCCACAATAATGGATGAATCATAGATAAAGGAGAGTAAAAAAAAAAACCTGAAAACATACGTAGTAAAAAAAAACGACCAAAAAAATATATCCTCTTCGAACTTCGTCTAAAAAAAATACCTGGGAATGACTTTTTTTTTTTTTTCGTCAGTCCAGTTTGAAGGTAGCTCAAGCATTTCAATATCATACCTGCGGTGGACTGCGCGGGTGCGCAAAAAATAGCGCAAGCTATACATTACTCCGTATTTCCACCCGCTGCGCCCTCAGCTCTTCCATGTTTGCCAGCCTCAGGCAGTGTGTATATTGAAGGGGAAAACTCTTCTCTCTTTTATAGACTCAAGCTCAGCGAGAATTACGCCCCAGCTTCGGAGGGGTGGATGAAGAGGGGAGGTGGGAAGAGGAGGGTGATGAGGGAGGGGAAAGGGTTGGTTCTGGTGTACAGAGATCAGCGTCCTGGTTTGGTTGTAACAGCCTGGTTGTAGCACCCTGGTTGTAACACCCTGGTTGTAACAGCCTGGTTGTAGCACCCTGGTTGTAACAGCCTGGTTGTAGCACCCTGGTTGTAACACCCTGGTTGTACACCCTGGTTGTAACACCCTGGTTGTAACACCCTGGTTGTAGCACCCTGGTTGTAACACCCTGGTTGTAACAGCCTGGTTGTAACACCCTGGTTGTAACACCCTGGTTGTACACCTGGTTGTACACCCTGGTTGTAACACCCTGGTTGTAGCACCCTGGTTGTAACACCTGGTTGTAACACCTGGTTGTACACCCTGGTTGTACACCCTGGTGACACCTGGTTGTAACACTGGTTGTACACCCTGGTTGTAACACCTGCTGTCACTGGTTGTAGCACCTGGTTGTAACACCCTGGTTGTAACAGCCTGGTCTGTGAACACCTGGTTGTAACGCACTGGTTGTAGCACCCTGGTTGTAACACCCTGGTTGTAACAGCCTGGTTGTAGCACCCTGGTTGTAACACCCTGGTTGTAACAGCCTGGTTGTAGCACACTGGTTGTAACACCCTGGTTGTAACAGCCTGGTTGTAACTGCCTGGTTGTAGCACCCTGGTTGTAGCACCCTAGTTCGAACACTTGGGAAACTTACTTGTGGAAACGTTTCGTCAACTAGTGGCTTCCTCAGTCCAGTACAGAGATGAAAGGTGCAAGAAGAGGAGAAGGATTGAGGCAATCAGTCCCTCGGCCTGGAGTCGATGTGTACAACCCATTAACCTTGATAAAAGTACAACATATGCACACAGAAGGGGCTTATATACTGCAGACAGATGACGCGAAGCAGTCGGGGGCCGCCTCACCAAGGGTAAACCTAACACAGGTGGAAGGAAGTCATACCTATAGGTTAGGCAAGCGTAGATTCCCTGTATCAAGATCCCAAGATGTTGGAAATAAATGGTATAAAATACCGACACAATGGAAAAATAAACACATAAGCAGTATAATGTGATCCTTTATTGACAACGTTTCGCCCACACAGGGGGCTTTATCAAGTCACAAACAGATCTGTTTGTGACTTGATAAAGCCCACTGTGTGGGCGAAACGTTGTTAACAAAGGATCACATTATACTGCTTATGTGTTTATTTTTCCCAAGATGTTGCTGTGTCTGTTAGAACCGAGGAAACACTGGTTGCAACACACTGGTTGCAACACACTGGTTGCACAAGTGTTTCATACGTCAACTTGTTGTTTTCTGAAACATTTATATTCAACTCGAGTCAGACACAGCAACATCTTGCGATTTTGATACAGGGAATTCTACGTTTGCCTAACCTTTTTGTTATATGCTACGCTTCGTTCTACACTGACTTGATAAAGCTTTGTTAAGACATGTTTTCTCTTCATAAATCTGTTATTTACCTATGGCCGGTTTTGAGAGCTATTCTACTACCCTTGCAGCCCGGCGTGAGGCCAGGCTTCCCTGCTGACTGCCTGTTGTGCAGCTTCTTGAAAGCTTCTATCTTCGTTCCGGCAATGTTTCCGTTATCTGTTGGTAGTATGTTGAAGGGTCGTGGGCCACAGATGTCGAAGCAATGTTCCCCAGGTTTATCAATGGACTCTGCTCTTCCATATTTTATCGGATATTTATCTCTTATCCGTTACAGAGAGAACAATCCAAGTGTCATACGGCGTTCCCAATGGGTCATCTGTTTTACTGACTGTGCGGGCAGTATATGATCTCTGTACATTTTCAGAGCTCTACTGTCGCTCCTGCCTTGAAAGGAGCTGTGAAGACTGACTAAGAGTCAAGTTGTAAGAACACAAGTGATTAAAGAATTACCATCATTGGCGTTACTTCTCTTCCTTTCAAAGTTTCTTATCTACTTCGTCAGTTGCCCGGCCTTTGCTGCACTGTATATCAAGGCAAACCGGTTAACCGGGTTTGAGTTCTGGAGGTGAGACAAACAATGCCTACACTAAAAGGGAGGAGGGGATGTTGCAGTTCGGAGAATATTTGAGTTATGACATCTGAGCACTATTGGCTAGAAAGCTACTGAATGAATGATGGTGAATATGTCTTTTTTTTAGGTCACTTTGCCTCCGTGGGAAAAGGAAAGAGTGTTTAAATAACTAGATTTATAAATAAAGTACCAGGGGTCTCGACTAGCTCTGTAAAGCCACATTTCAAAGAATTTTTTTTTCTCTGTTACATGTTAGATGAGAAGAGTAAAATATGATTTGCTCAATAATAATACCATCGCCTTTTACACCTGAATTCCCGACCTGTCTTGGCTTTCCCTGTTTTCTTTCCCCTCGTTCAGTTGAGACTTGATAATGGTCGAGGAGGGACCGAAACGCTGTCTAAATTTTCATCTCTAAGTGCGGGTTGTTTTTGAGTTGTTGCAGCCACACGCACAACAAGTTTAGGATTTGTGTTCCCTTGTCTTTCTCAGTGGAAGTACTGTTCCTTGCTTTGTATTCACCAGGAATGAGTAAGAAACACGTGTGGTGTTTTGTTGCTCTCTCTACACGAAGCCAGTGAGTCGGTCCCTTACCACCCTCCCTGTATCTCTCTCTCTCTCTCTCTCTCTCTCTCTTCTTTCTCTCTCTCTCTCTCTCTCTCTCTCTCTCTCTCTCTCTCTCTGTTCTTGTGCTGCCATCCACAGGATGTATACGGACTGCATCATGAACTAGCCACTACTGTCCTAAGAATGGATATGATGAGCACAATAAACTAGCCTCTACTGGCCACAGGATGGATTTAGGGTGCACAGTGGACTAGGGGCTACCGTCCACTGAATGGCTCCAGGGAGCACGATATACTAGCCTCTACCATCCAGAGTACGGATATTCGGTATACAACTAACTAGCCGATACCATCCACAGGATGAATATGGGATGCATAATAAACTAGCCGCTTCTTCAATAAAAGAGTTTCGACAGCAAAATCTAAAATCTAAACGAGTTAGGCAAAGATAATCACATTAAAACCTGCATTACCTAAAAGATGCTCGTTACACATACAAATTCTTTAGGATATTCGTTACTTAATGATATTCTTTATATAGGCAAACCACGGAACGGGTGGGGTTTGAAACCATGGCGAGTGAGTCATGGGTGTAAACCCCACCCCGTTCCTTTGTTCGTTTGCAATCGTGTTATTACGATTTCGTGAGTCGTATTCCTTATGTAGTTTTTTGTTAAGATATTCGCCTTACAGGCATTCAAGAAACTCGCTTTAATTGAAGATATTCGTAAATATATTCATAAATATAAATTAGAATGACTTAAATATATTCGGTGCGTGAAGCGAGAGCTTTAGCCACCAGGCCACCGGGGCTGTGTGTGTATATGTGTGTGTGTGTGTGTGTGTGTGTGTGTGTGTGCCTGCACATACACACCTGACAAGTGGAAAATTCAGCTGCCTGACTTATTCACCCATTGCGTTCACTGGTTCAGCCTCCACAATGAATTATTTCTCATTTAGCTGAGCATTTTTAATCCGGTTCATAGTTGGTGTTCGCTGCCGTGTCTGTCTGTTTGCCTGCTTGACTGCCTGCCTCCCTGCCTGCCTCCCTGCCTGCCTCCCTGCCTCCCTGCCTGCCTCCCTGCCTGCCTCCCTGCCTGCCTCCCTGCCTCCCTGCCTGCCTGCCTCCCTGCCTGCCTTCCTCACACCCTACGAGGCTCAGGGATTTTACATACAATCTTATACCCATGACTTCCTCACGCTGATTTTTTTTTTGAGGTGTGGAGAAAACTCTTTTTCCCATCTTTTTCCCGAAATTTCAGTCCACAGTTGAATTATCTTTTACCCATCGACGGACGAAACAAGTAAACACGCATTAGTCCCACTCTTTTTTTTACTTTATTCACGTGTACTTTGTATATATCATGAATTTTTTCGTGTTTATTGCCCAAGATCTGTTTTTTTGTGATAATATGAATATATATATATATATATATATATATATATATATATATATATATATATATATATATATATATATATATATATATATACATATGTGTGTGTGTGTGTGTGTGTGTGTGTGTGTGTGTTTGTGTGTGTTTGTGTGTGTGTGTGTTGCTTCATTATTTTCTTACTTAAGAGCTTTAAAAGCAACAACAGTCGACAATCACAACAGGTACAAAATACAAAAAACAAAAACATCACAAATGCAACAACTACAACCACCACAACCATTGCAATAACACCGTCGCCAACACCAACAGCTATTGTTATTATTATTGTTATTATTATTGTTTTGTTGATGTTATTTTTATTTTTAATATTATGAATGACGGCGAGAGAGGTGAATGACGTGAGACAGAGAGAGGTGAGTGACGTGAGCTAGGTGAGTGACGTGAGCTAGGTGAGTGACGTGAGAGAGGTGAATGACGTGAGAGAGAGAGAGAGTGAGAGGTGAGTGACGTGAGCTAGGTGAGTGACGTGAGCTAGGTGAGTGACGTGAGAGAGGTGAATGACGTGAGAGAGAGGTGAGTGACGTGAGCTAGGTGAGTGACGTGAGCTAGGTGAGTGACGTGAGCTAGGTGAGTGACGTGAGACAGGTGAATGACGTGAGAGAGAGAGAGAGGTGAGTGACGTGAGCTAGGTGAGTGACGTGAGCTAGGTGAGTGACGTGAGAGAGGTGAGTGACGTGAGCTAGGTGAGTGACGTGAGCTAGGTGAGTGACGTGAGCTAGGTAAGTGACGTGAGCTATGTGAGTGACGTGAGCTAGGTGAGTGACGTGAGAGAGGTGAATGACGTGAGAGAGAGAGAGAGAGAGGTGAGTGACGTGAGCTAGGTGAGTGACGTGAGCTAGGTGAGTGACGTGAGAGAGGTGAATGACGTGAGAGAGAGAGGTGAATGACGTGAGCGAGGCCTCAGCAACACCTCGGTCACTAAATTCACCTCCAGTGTTGTGCTTCAAGAAACATACTTAATCTCAATTACTGAAGCAATTAGTTTCCTGACTCCGCTAATGACACGGTTAATTATATTATTAAACACTAGGGCGACGACGGCAGCGGGAAGCGTGGGAGTTGATACGACAACAGTTGTGATGGCGACGATATTCACTGGTGTTTGTGTGTGTGTGTGTGTGTGTGTGTTTGCTTCTCATAAATCATTCTTTGAGCCTCTCTAACTCTTCCCTGTTCTTCAGGGTTTCTGTAAGGTAGTATCAAATGCCTCTTTGTAATCCAAGAATATGCAGTCAACCTAACGCTCTTTCCTCCTCCATCACTTCCGTTACTTTGCCACAGAATTCCACCAGGTTAATGAGAACAAAAAAACTGACATCTCTCAAACTGCGTTAGTTACTGTTTACGAAACCACTTCTCTCCAAGTGTACCTTCACTCTCTCATTATCTTCTCTAATACCTTACACCAGTAGTCCCCAACCTTCTAGTATGAAAGGGCCAATTTGAAAAGCCAAATTGAAAGGAAGTTCCGAAGTTCATATCCACATAAATCAAGGGCACCAGAAGTGAAAGGTGGTTGTTAGGGTGACGATAAGGTTTTGGTGTGAAATGGCTTTAACCCTTTACCAGGTCACACATCAAATTTGAGACACTGCAACATTTGCAACCTATATTCTGATAATATAAGCAATTCTAAGACATATTTATTTGTGTTCATTTGTCAAGTTTATTTATTTTAGGCGCCTTTAAAATACCCTCTGTGGCAGAATCAAATATGAGGCACACCTGGCCTGGTTAAGGGCTAAATACTTTGTAATTGTTGACACTGTTCAGTGTGGAATCTACAGGTGAATGCAGCATCCATTTGCTAGGAAGGTCACATGCGGCCCTCGGGCCGCAGGCTGGGGAACCCTGCCTTACGTAATATGCATGTTGGTGATACTGGTCTGTAAATTAACGCTTAGCATCGAACTGGTTCCTTAAATACTGGGACTGCATTCGCTGTCTTTCAGATTACTGGCAAATGTCCCATGTCTATTGACTTTTAGAATTTAATTAGTGGTTCAGACAGTGCTTCTGCATCTTCTCGTTGAATCCACGGTTAGGCTTCGTCAGGTCCCATTGACCCTTGAAATATCTAGCTCACTCAGGAGTGTTTCATCCCGGTCCCCGTTGTGTACACTGTGTCCAGTACCCGTTGGTGAACCCTTTCTCTTTGACTCACTGATCTTGCCTCTGTTTTCACTGAGAACACCTATTTAAAGTGTGTGTGTGTGTGTGTGTTTATGAGAATGTATGAATACATATGTGTGCACCTGCCTGTATTTACACGGGTGTGCTTACTTGCCGAGCAAGTAATAAGTAAACTATTATTGTCAAAATATTATCGGTTTCTTTCTTCTTTGACCCTATTATTTCCGTACCTGAAGCTGCGTATGGAACTTGTCCCCACAACTTCATATTCCGGTTGCCTACAGTTTCTTAACTTCCTAAATTAGTACTTCTTAATGTTCCCGAAGTTCTTCTCTTTGTTTTACTTTTTCACTCACTTCCCAGCCTATATATATATATATATATATATATATATATATATATATATATATATATATATAAATGAATATCTGAATGTGTTCAGATATTTGGGAGTGGATGTGTCAGCAGATGGGTATATGAAGGATGAGGTGAATCATAGAATTAATGAGGGGAAAAAGGTGAGTGGTGCACTGAGGAGCTTGTGGAGACAGAGAACTTTATCCATGAAAGCAAAGAGGGGAATGTATGAGAGTATAGTTATACCAACACTCTTGTATGGGTGTGAGACATGGGTTGTGAATGTTGCAACAAGGAGAAGGCTGGAGGCAGTGGAGATGTCATGTCTGAGGGCAATGTGTGGTGTGAATATAATGCAGAGAATCCGTAGTTTGGAGATTAGGAGGAGGTGTGGGATTACCAAAACTATTATCCAGAGAGCTGAGGAGGGGTTGTTGAGATGGTTTGGACATATAGAAAGGATGGAACAAAATAGAATGACTTCGAGAGTGTATAAATCTGTAGTGGAGGGAAGGCGGGGTAGGGGTCGGCCTAGAAAAGGTTGGAGGGAGGGGATAAAGGAGGTTTTGTGTGCGAGGGGCTTGGACTTCCAGCAAGCGTGCGTGAGCGTGTTAGATAGGAGCAAATGGAGACAAATAGTTTTTAGGACTTGACGTGCTGTTGGAGTGTAGGCAAGGTAACATTTATGAAGGGTTTCAGGGAAACCGGCAGGCCGGACTTGATTCCTGGAGATAGGAAGTACAGTGCCGGCACTCTGAAGGAGGGGTGTTAATGTTGCAGTTTTGTAGCTGTAGTGTAAGCACGCCTCTGGCAAGACAGTGATGGAGTGAATGATGATGAAAGCTTTTCTTTGTCCGGCCACCCTGCCTTGGTGGGAAACGGCCGATGTGTTAATAAACCAATATAAAAAAAAATGTTTTGCATGCATTTTTGCAAAATTAAATTTGTTACTCTTCGTTAGGTAAGGTTAGGCTAACGTATATTAACCCATCTTTCTGTTTAATCATACGCTAACAACGAAATAAAAAAGAAAGATGGTTGGTTTACGTCTGGCAGCGCGGGGGTATATACCGAGATTTCGTTCGTGAATTTTCACATGCATGGTGAGAACTGTGGAGGATGGGTTGTTGTTATCTAGGATGCCACCCACAAGTGGTCCACTTGTAAGGAGACTGCTAGGTAAACAAATACAGCAGGTATAAGAAAATTTGTTCATTACGTCTCGCCCCGCCCAGGATTCGACTCGAGTTGTCTCAGTTGTGAGCTGAAATCTCTGCCAGTGTCCTAGTCATGTGTGTGCATTGTGTGTTCGTCAGTGAGGTGCCGAGGGATGAATAAACAATCAAGCCATTGAAAGATAGAAGAATTAAAGCCGAACTTGTCAATCCTTGCAGCCGACCACCACCGACAATAGCCGACTGTTGCCGCCTTCCTTTTGACTGCATCTACGAAATTAATCGTTTGTTTACTTCTAGTTTCAGTTATTCTTAGATTTGCATTGTTTAATATTTTTTCAGTTACAGTTAAACGTCATAATAATCAGATGTGTGTTGTTTTGGTGTGTATGTGTGTGTGTGTGTTGTGTGGTGTGTAATGTTGATAGTGTGTGTGTGTGTGTTGTGTGTGTGTGTGTGTGTGTGTGTTGTGTGTGTGTGTGTGTGTGTGTGTGTGTGTGTGTGTGTGTGTGTGTGTGTGTGTGTGTGTGTGTGTGTGTGTTTGTGTGTGTGTGTATGTGTGTGTGTGTGTGAAAATTACATCAGGGTGCAGCAACGTCATCTCACACCAGGTTCGACTCCTCTCCCTTTCCTCTGCAATTTCTGACATTTGTCAACAATTTCTAGTCATTTCTAATAAATTTCTTTTTTTTATCGCTCCTGTTTCTCCTTTTCCAGATTTTTATTAGAGATAGGGAACGACAGAGATGACGCTGATGGCGCAAGGGAATCAATTTCTTCTTTGGTATAACCGAGTCGACTCTCGCAATTGATTCTACACACCCTTCCTATAGAGTGGCTGCTTCTCCCTCCCTCCCTCCCCCTCTCTCTCTCTCTCTCTCTCTCTCTCTCTCTCTCTCTCTCTCTCTCCCTCCCTCTCTCTTTCTCTCTCTCTCTCTCAGAATACAACAGATAAAATTAGACTCAAACAATTAATGCTATTCCGATTGATCAGAAATTCTGACAACACGAAATAAAGATACGATGCAATACAATGGTAGATAAGGCCTACTGTTTACATGGAACAATGGGACAGACTCTCTTTTCCAATGTTGCAATATGGCACTGGAACAGACACAGGGATACGTCGCGAAGCTCAACGCAGCCCAACTGATACATCGCCAGCTGATTCAAGGAGACGCAAGTGCTTAGAAGCAGCTATGATGATCAACACCGGACCACAGAATTCAGGCAGCTACAGCATATTCACAACTCTTTCCAGACGCCTGTTGCTCAGTGGCACAAACATCAGATGATTCCAGGTGAAGGCTATACAGTGCTAGAATACACAGACAAAATGAAAATAAGACACATAATAGGGGTTATGGCATTTCATTGTGAGGATGTTGGGTCCACCAGGGACTTTATCAATAGATGGAGTGCCTGGTGGACTGAAGAAGTCCTGCTGGCCCACCGTAGGCAGATGTTAACAGCTCCGGTTCCAGTATGTTGCCCCAAACCACGGAACGGGTGGGGTTTTAAGCCATTATGAGTGAGTCTTTAAACTCCAGGCCAGTGTTTTATTATGATTTTGTGAGTCATGTTGCTCCACTTTTAGCTTGTGTTGGACCTGACCTCTAGCATTAAGAACACAGTAAACACGTGATATCACAATATGCAAAACAACCACTGATAATGTGGGGAATCACTAAAGAGCTTGGAATGCCATTATTTTTTTCACAGTAGTAGTTGTGCATATATATATATATATATATATATATATATATATATATATATATATATATATATATATATATATATATATATATATATATATATATATATATATATATATATATATATGTGTGTGTGTGTGTGTGTGTGTGTACTCACCTATTTGTACTCACCTATTTGTGGTTGCAGGGGTCGAGTCATAGCTCCTGGCCCCGCCTCTTCACTGATTGCTACTAGGTCCTCTCTCTCCCTGCTCCATGAGCTTTATCAAACCTAGTCTTAAAACTATGTATGGTTCCTGCCTCCACTATGTCGCTTTCTAAGCTATTCCACTTCCTGACAACTCTATGACTGAAGAAATACTTCCTAACATCCCTTTGACTCATAGGAGTCTTCAACTTCCAATTATGACCCCTTGTTTCTGTGTCCCCTCTCTGGAACATCTTGTCTCTGTCCACCTTATCTATTCCTCGCAGTATTTTATATGTCGTTATCATGTCTCCCCTAACCCTCCTGTCCTCTAGTGTCGTCAGGCCGATTTCCTTAACCTTTCTTCGTAGGACAATCCCCTTAGCTCTGGGACTAGTCTTGTTGCAAACCTTTGCACTTTCTCTAATTTCTTGACGTGCTTGACCAGGTGTGGGTTCCAAACCGGTGCTGCATACTCCAGTATGGGCCTGACGTATATGGTATACAGAGTCTTGAATGATTCCTTAGTGAGGTATTGGAACGCTATTCTTAGGTTTGCCAGCCGCCCGTATGCTGCAGCAGTTATCTGATTGATGTGTGCCTCAGGAGATGTGCTCGGTATTATACTCACCCCAAGATCTTTTTCTTTGAGTGAGGCTTGCAGTCTTTGGCCACCTAGACTATACTCTGTCTGCGGTCTTCTTTGCCCTTCCCCGATATTCATGACTTTACATTTGGCAGGGTTAAATTCAAGGAGCCAGTTACTGGACCAGGCTTGCAGCCTGTCCAGGTCTCTTTGTAGTCCTGTGTGTGTGTGTGTGTGTGTGTGTGTGTGTGTGTGTGTGTGTGTATGTGTCGTGCCGAATAGATCAAATTTGCGATTTTGGCTGAAATAGCAACGCTCTTCTTGCCGAATAAGTCAAGCGAAAATTTGTGAATGCAATAATTTCGCAAAAATCATTCTGAACCTAACGAAAAAAAAATATTTCATTGTGCTTGTTTATTACTAAATTATTGTAAACTTATCTAAAATATATATAGTTGGATTAGGCTAAATTAAATTGTGCTTATTATAATAAGGTTAGGTAAGTTTTGTAAGGTTCTTTTGGTACAAAATTATTATTTTTTACATTAACATAAATGAAAAAATATATCTTTAATCATATAAGAGAAATTTTTAGAAAGGACTTAATTTTAAATGGGTTCTTGCTAATTGACCAATTTTACCTATTTAGAAAGACGTATATATATATATATATATATATAGGATGGGATCCACATCTGGTATATATATATATATATATATATATAGGATGGGATCCACATCTGGTATGTATATATATATATATATATATATATATATATATATATATATATATATATATATATATATAATGACTCACAGCAATGCAGATTGTCTTTCAATGATTTAATAAAACAATGGCATTGAGAAGAGGAGCGTAGCGGGCCAACATAAGATGGGACGGGACAAGCGGGGCAGGGTGAGGCGGAACCAGTGGGGCAAGGCGAGGCGGGGCGGGGCAAGGTCTCAGGAGAGAGAGGCAGGACTGGTCTCATAAATTATTGATGCTTTTGTCGAGCGGTGCCACTTTGAGGTATTCCCGTGTGGTGGTGCGTTTGTGATGTCCTCTTGATTGTTGCTCCACCACCACTACCACCACCACTACCACCACCACTACCACCACCACCAACACCCCACCACCACCACCACCACCACCACCACCACCATTACCAGCTCCCCACCACCACCACTACTACCACCACCACCCTTAACACCACCACCTCTACCACCACCACCACTACCATCACCACTACCACCACCATGAACCCCCACCTCCCACCACCGTCCTTCAAAATGATAAGATTCGTTCTAATACATTTGACTCTTGTGGGATCAGCTCTCAGTCCGTTAATCACGGACAGAATTTCTGACCTGTCAGGCTGTTGATGATCGCGTCTTGCATGTTCCCCCCCTCCTGGTCAATACCATAAAAAACAATTATATAGACAATATATTTCATACATACCTATGGATACCTGTGATGCCTGTGAGTGGTTAACCGACATTATTATACACTAGTCTTATACATGTTCTTTCCGTTTTGTAAGACGGCCTTCCTGTGATTTTATCCAGCGTTCCTTTGGAATTTTTAATCCCTTCCACATACGAGCAGTTGGAATTTGTCACCTTTGGATATCATGTTATTTTTCTTTGCCCATTGTAAGTCGTGCTTATCTTGGGATCGTTCGCAAAGGACGATACAAACTTGTGGTTAGTGATTTTTATTTGACCTGTCTTCCTGCTATGAGGATGAAAAGTTTTAAAGGCACTAGTACCGTGCCTTGGGGGGGGGGGTGTTGATTTTTTTATTTATTTTACTAACATTGGCTTTGTTTGCTAACAAGCTGTCATATAGTCGTTAGAAAATTTAATATATTCATTTTTCCTTACTTTCATGTTATATCAATAGACTTTTATGAGCTATCATTCCATGTTTGAATTTGTTAAATGCCTCAGCGAAGTCCATGTAGACCACATCTGCATTTCGGTTTTCCTAAAAAGCTTTTGTAATTTTGTCAAAATAATCTGGTAGTTGTGACAAGCATGGCCTTGTCTCTACACATCTATACTCGACTCGGGTTGTACATGTCATGTTTTTTTCCATGAAAACCATTAATTTGACGTTCCATCACCCTTTCAATGACTTGTGTGTGAAGGCGGTGCTACTGAGAAGTAATTTATTCTGTGAGAGTTCAACAGCTTTTATCCTTTTCTGTGGCAGTTGAAGTTTTATTTACTGTGATATGTTCCGAATTTTCCAGTAAATCTCTCTCTGAATATATTTATTTTTACAAAATGTGCTGTTATATGTTTTTGTGGTGTTGTCTCTCTGCCGTTCTGCATGGAAAAAGTGTCCTCATATAAGTACTGGCGTCAGTGTTTCTGTAATATGTGATAGCGCCATCTCTCTTTTTTTTTTTTAATAATCCAAATGTTCCTGACTGCCACTAATTAGTCTTCCCCAGGACCCATGGAAACCATGTTGTAGATTAACTCTTAAACGAGTGGTTTGTGGTTCTTCTGGCAAATTTGGTTGATAAATACGGTATTTTATTCACGTGTTCACAAGTGTTGCCGCCGACCAGTCATATTTATTCCCAAACCCTTGAGCATCTTGCACGTCGTTACTATATCTCCTCTGACTTTCCTCTTCTCCAGTCATCCGACCTATTTTTCGGCGTCTATAATGGGTCTAGCAACACGAATAATTACTTGTTTTTCAAACCTATGATCAACTTCAAAGGTTACCCACTCATGTGCTTGACACACACTGTGGAAAAGTCATCCACGGCATTTCCATGACCTTAAATCATGAAGAAGTCATCCATGACCTTTCCATGACCTCATTATTGTGAGTTCCTCCGTTTTCTTCTCTCCCGTATTGACGATCGACACTTAGCGAATTTGGTGTTTTGCATCATTGCAAACCTCTGTGTATTAATTTGAAAATGATTTACCAAAACGAACAGAAAAGTTCATACGTAATTACAAAAGTTTCACAAAGGCTGAAATTTGCCTCTTTTTTTTTTTTTTTTTTTTTTACGAGTCTGGGACGGAAAAGCTGCCTGCTTAATTTGCAAAGAAAACGTTGCTGGGTTCTCAGTTTTCAACTTTTGAGAGCAAACAAGCAAGCAAACACGTGGTCTTTTCTGACGAAGACAAAAAAACAAAATGCCGATAAATGGTTGTTCAATTTGCAAAAAAAGGCAAAGCCTTTTTTTATACTAAGCAACCTGAATCTCGGGATGATATTACAAGAGCCAGTGACGTGACTGAACATGAGCCAGTGACGTGACTGAACATGAGCCAGTGACGTGACTGAACATGAGGAAACTTTCTCTGAAGGGAATTTTTATAAAAGAATCAATTACGATTTTTTTTTTACGCCCAGGGTTGAAAAAAAGGGTAAAAATTATATCAAGACAAACTATTGTGATGAGGAAGAATAAAATTCACAAATAAGGTGATTGGAACAATTCATAATTAACCTACGCTTTAGAGGTGAAACTTCAGACTACGTTTCGATCCAATATGGATCACTGCGAGCGTACCCAGGATGACCGAAACGTCACAAAAGTTTCTTCTCCAGAAGTGTGGCCCAAACTGTGTAATGTGAGGCATTGGTAAAGAAAAATGAGACACTTGTGCAACATGACTCAAGAAATCGTAATAACAATTGTAAACAAACCACGGAACGGGTGGGGTTTACACCCATGGCCTGGAGTTTTAGGATCACTCGCTATGGGTTCAACCCCCACACATTCCATACCTGGAGAGGGTTCCGGGGGTCAACGCCCCCGCTGCCCGGTCTGTTATCAGGCCTCATGGTGGATCAAGGCCTGATCAACTAGGCTGTTACTGTTGGCCGCAAGCAACCCGACGTACCAACCACAGCCCGGCTGGTCAGGTACTGACTTTAGATGCCTGTCCAGTGCCTTCTTGAAGACAGCCAGGGGTCTATTGGTAATCCCCCTTATGTATGCTGGGAGGCAGTTGAACAGTCTTGGGCCCCTGACACTTATTGTGTTGTCTCTCAACGTGCTAGTGGCACCCCTGCTTTTCATTGCGGGGTGTTGCATCGTCTGCCGTCTTTTGTTTTCATAGGGAATGATTTTCGTGTGCAAGTTTGGTACTAATCCCTCTAAGATTTTCCAAGTGTATAATCATGTATCTCTCCCGCCTGCGTTCCAGGGAGTACAGGTTTGTTTTCTTGTGCAACATTTGGGTAACTTTACTGTGGAAACGTTTCGCCAGCCAGTGACTTCTTCAGTTCACAATAAATATATCCAAGTCTTGTACATGTGTCTCATTTACCAACTTGTCGGGTTTCTGAACCAATTAACGACAAGCTCGGATTCTGTTATCTACATGCACATTTTTTTTTTTATAGGATCGAGTTCTATTATTTTTAGGATCGCCTTATAAACAGAATTATATTTTTTTATCACTAGAGTTTCAGTTTTCTTATCTATGTAATTGACTTCTGTTGTCTAAAGGATCGATATCTACCAACTTATAAAGAGGTTTGTGTGCTGCTACAAGACGCTGAGAACCTGCGTCTTTAGTTAAATAAGTAATTTCTAATCTTTTTGCATTTCATCATTTTCATTCTAAATATAACTGAAAATTTTGACTTCCCGAGAGAACTGGCATCAGTGGAGTCAGTGAAATGTTGTGCAGCTAGAGAATACTTATTGTTTATTTTTAAAATTAGGAACCGAGTGGAAAAAAATGGTGATTAGGGCCGCCGATGGAAGCTCAAATTATTATTATTATTATTATTATTATTATTATTATTATTATTTGGCTTAAAATCTATTGATTACGAGGGCCGTTTAGGTCGCACGTGACCTCTACGTCATCAGTCGTGTTTATAATCAATAAAATAAATATTTATATACCCGGCGGGAACTCAAATAAACTGACGGGCCGCTGAAAAAGCTTCAACAGAAAGTAAGAAAGAACAAAAAAAACATTTTGAACGTATTGGCGTCAAATGCTGCGTTATCCTCAAAGTGGCCTTTTATAAGAGTGTTGTGAATGTAAGCAAATTCATGGAAGCTGTTGCAAAGTGCTCGGGTTTATTGCTACGCAACACACGGATATCACACGTGAATAAGATGATTCACTTTGGGTTAGATCCTGCGAGGAGCTTTCAGTCTGTATGGCTGTGTTATTTTTGTCTTTGAAAAATAAAAGATTTGTATTTCCTAGGGTTGACTAGTGCTAGATGATGTCATGACCAACACGAACTCTTTGATGTCGAAACTGTCGGGAAACGGTTTTTTTTTTTTTTTGTTTTAAACATGATTTGCATTGTAGTGAGGAAACAGGTAGTCTGCGCAGCAGTCTTTAGAAGTATTGTTATTTATTGCTTATTCCGTGTTTCTTAGCGCTTCATCTGGGTCTCTCGTCTTCTCAGATCTTCGTATTTCATTTCTCATCTCTCATCATTTTTTTTATTTTCTTATATCTCCCCTGTGCATATTTATTTAATTCCTCTCTGAATTCATTGTTCCTTTTTTAACCATTTATGTTTTCTTGTACCCACGTATCAGCAGCAGCGCTAACACAACACTAACACCAGCACTAACACCAGCACTAACACCAGCACTAACACCAGCACTAACACCAGCACTAACACCAGCAGCTGCACCAACACAAGCACCAGCAGCGGCACCAGCAGTGGCACCAACACCAGCAGTGGCACCAGCAGTGGCACCAGCACCAGCACCAGCAGTTGCACCAGCACCAGCAGCGGCACCAGTACCAGCAGCGGCACCAGCACCAGCAGTGACACCAGTACCAGCAGTTGCACCAGCACCAGCAGCGGCACCAATACCAGCAGCGGCACCAGTACCAGCAGCGGCACCAGTACCAGCAGCGGCACCAATACCAGTAGCAGCACCAGTACCAGCAGCGGCACCAGTACCAGCAGCGGCACCAATACCAGCAACGGCACCAGTACCAGCAGCGGCACCAGTACCAGCAGCGGCACCAATACCAGCAGCAGCACCAGTACCAGCAGCGGCACCAGTACCAGCAGCGGCACCAATACCAGCAGCGGCACCAGTACCAGCAACGGCACCAATACCAGCAGCGGCACCAGTACCAGCAGTGGCAGCAGTACTAGCAGCGGCACCAGCACCAGCAGTTGCACCAGCACCAGCAGTAGCACCAGGAACATAAGAACATAAGAACATAAGAAAGAAGGAACACTGCAGCAGGCCTACTGGCCCATGCGAGGCAGGTCCAAATCTCCAACGGCTTAAGCCAATGCCCCGACCCAGCCAGGTCAGGTTACATTCACTTAAGGAAGGAGCACTGCATCTGACCTAGTAGCACAACCTAGTCAGGACCAATTCACACCCAACCGCACCCACTCATATAATTGTCCAGCCGACCACCTGGTCAGGTCACTTCCACTTAAGGAATTAGTACAGGTCAGGTTACATTCACTTAAGGAAGGAGCACTGCATCTGACCTAGTACAAGCTCACACCCATCCACACCCACTCATGTATTTATCTAACCTATTTTAAAACTACACAACGTCTTAGCATCTATGACGGTACTCGGAGTTTGTTCCACTCATCCACAACTCTATTACCAAACCAGTGCTTTCCTATATCCTTCCTGAATCTGAACTTTTCCAACTTGAAACCATTGCTGCGAGTCCTGTCTTGGTTGGATATTTTCAGCACGCTATTTACATCCCCTTTGTTTATTCCTGTTTTCCATTTGTACACCTCAATCATATCCCCCTAATTCTACGCCTTTCTAGAGAGTGCAGATTCAGGGCCCTCAGTCTATCCTCATAGGGAAGATTTCTGATACATGGGATCAACTTTGTCATCCTCCTCTGTACGTTTTCCAGTGCATTTATATCCATTCTGTAATACGGTGACCAGAACTGTGCAGCATAATCTAAATGAGGCCCAACCAAAGATATATAGAGTTGAAGAACAACCTGAGGACTTCTGTTATTTATACTTCTTGATATGAAGCCAAGGATTCTGTTAGCTTTATTGCGAACACTTATGCACTGTTGTCTAGGCTTCAGATTACTACTAACCAGAACTCCTAAATCCTTCTCGCAATTACAAGTAATAAGATCTATATTATTCAGCTTATATGTGGCATGGTTATTGTCCTGCCCAACATTTAGAACTTTGCATTTGTTTACATTAAACTGCATCTGCCACTTCTCCGACCACTGCATCAGTCTATTCAAATCATCCTGGAGTGCTCTAATGTCCTCGTTTGAATGAATTGGACGGCCTATTTTGGTGTCATCAGCAAATTTACTTATGCTACTATTTATTCCCTCATCTATGTCGTTTATGTAAATTGTAAACAACAGGGGCCCAAAACTGACCCCTGTGGAACACCGCTTGAGACACGCCCCCATTCTGATTTCTCTCCATTTATGCAAACTCTCTGCCGCCTATTAGTCAACCATGCCTCTACCCAGGAAAAATTTCTCCTCTATTCCGTGTGCCTTAAGTTTCCTCAGTAGCCTCTGATGTGGAACTTTATCGAAAGCCTTACTGAAGTCCATATACACAATATCATATTCATTACCATGATCTACTTCCTCAAACACCTTAGTGAAAAAAGTTAGTAAATTCGTAAGACATGAACGCCCCTTTGTAAAACCGTGTTGAGATTCATTAATCAATTTATGCTTTCCAAGATGGCTACGAATTGCCTCGGCACCAGCACCATCGCAAACACCATCATCACATCATCAGTACCAACACAAACACCAGCACCAACACAAACACCAGCACCATCGCAAACACCATCATCAGCACCAGCACAAACACCAGCACCAACACAAACACCATCATCAGTACCAACACAAACACCAGCACTAACACAAAAACCAGCACCAACACAAACACCAGCACTAACACAAACACCAGCACCAACACAAACACCAGCACCAACACAAACACCAGCACCAACACAAACACCAGCACCAACACAAACACCAGCACTAACACAAACACCAGCACCAACACAAACACCAGCACCATCACAAACACCAG
The DNA here is from genome assembly GCA_009830355.1 of Cherax destructor. Classification (NCBI taxonomy): domain Eukaryota; kingdom Metazoa; phylum Arthropoda; class Malacostraca; order Decapoda; family Parastacidae; genus Cherax; species Cherax destructor. The sequence goes on from WNWK01002680.1 coordinate 71,472, forward strand.
CACCAACACAAACACCAGCACCAACACAAACACCAGCACCAACACAAACACCAGCACCAACACAAACACCAGCACCAACACAAACACCAGCACCAACATAAACACCAGCACCAACACAAACACCAGCACCAACACAAACACCAGCACCAACACAAACACCAGCACCAAAACAAACACCAGCACCAACACAAACACCAGCACCAACACAAACACCAGCACCAACACAAACACCAGCACCAACACAAACACCAGCACCAACACAAACACCAGCACTAACACAAACACCAGCACCAACACAAACACCAGCACCAACACAAACACCAGCACCAACACAAACACCAGCACCAACACAAACACCAGCACCAACACAAACACCAGCACCAACACAAACACCAGCACCAACACAAACACCAGCACCAACACAAACACCAGCACCAACACAAAAACCAGCATCAGCACCAGCAGGCAGAAGTGCTCTCACAGTACGAAAAGTGATACTCTGTCTGCAGACGTAACGGGAAAACAAACATGGAAGAAAAAAACAAAGTTAAACTTATCTCCTGTGTTTTTGTCTCAAGGAGCTTGGAAAACTTAGCCAGACGAGAGAGTACCCGGAAAAGTTTTTGTCTCCATATGAACTTAAAATATACTTTTGTTACTTTTTTTTTGTTCTTTTTTCTTAGCTGGATGATGTAAAAAAGAAGCAATTTACAGATGGTGCGAAATGCTGGTGACGTTAAGAATATGAAATATACTTAAATGAATATACTAAAGCAAACACACACACACACATACACGCACGCACACGTACGCACATGCATACACACACACATGATATGATATGATAAAGCTCATGGAGCAGGAAGAATGACCTAGTAGCGACCAGTGAAGAGGCGGGGCCAAAAGTTGTGACTCGACACCTGCAACCACAACTGGGTGAGTACACTCTCACACAAACACACACATACATATACACACACACACAAGCACACACACACACACACACACACACAAACACACACACACGCCTCAGTGAAGAGGCGGGGCCAGGAGCTATGACTCGACCCCTGCAACCACAAATAGGTGAGTACAAATAGGTGAGTACAAATAGGTGAGTACACACACACACACACACACAGCTACAGGAAACGATAGAGACAGGCCACAAGACAATCTCATCAGAGCCAGCGTGGAAAAAGTTTGATTAAGATCGGCTCATCAGTCGTTTGAAAACGTCAGAGAGGGGCAGCCAGGGACCACAAGTTTTCGTTGGTCCTCCGGTCACACTGGCTGGTCCTGGGACCTTCTGTTTGGGGGAGGGATCCTAAGACGGTCTGTCTATATTTCTTGCAGCATCTCTAGCCATCATCTCTCCCACCTCTACGACCTGTCGTTACTCAGATTACATATGACGGCAGCCATTCTTAAAACCCTCTTGGTGGGGAGAAACGAGGAGGACTTGATGCTGAGGATGAGTTCTCTCTCGATGATTTGGAATTACCCTCCTTTCCCTCGGATCAAATAGCATTTCCTCCTATTCCCCAAACTCTGTATAACATTCACCGATTTAGAAACACGATATGAATACGATGATAATGATAATGATGATGAAAATAATAATAATAATAATAATAATAATAATAACTTTCAATCGACCAGCGTTGATGCCACTACCGCCACATCCACCACTACCACCACTATCACCACCACTACCATTATCACCAACAACAACAACATTTACAAGAGCAGAGGATGGAATTAAGGGTTTACAAGAGCAGAGACTGGGAGGTGGTCTGTCTTAACCTCCCCTTCCTCACTTCCACTTACCGTGATATTTAAGCACTGTGCTCCACGACAGTCATTGGGGCGAGGATCATGCCCAGAGAACTGGATCAAACTGTATGTTCCACCACCACTTCTGCTGCATTAGGGAGTCGAACTCTGGACCACTGAATTGCCAGCTCGATACAACAGCCACTTTGCTCACAGCTTCCTGATTGCATTTTGCAGTCAACATCCTCAAACACTCACCTTTGTAGTTGTCAGTGGATTATTCTGATTTTACCCCCTCGTGTGTGTGTGTGTGTAGCTGATCGTGGTTACAGGGTTGGAATCTCAACTCCAGTCCCCGTCTCTCTGCTGGCCGCTTCTGTTTTCGCTGTGTGTGTGTATGTACTCACATATTTGTGGTTGCAGGAGTCGATTCACAGCTCCTGGTACCTAGGTCCACTTTAAAGAACTTTGTCGTGCCTCTTCTTAAAGCTATGTATGGATGCCACCTTAACCACTTCACTTTCCAGATTGTTCCACTTCCTGACAACTATAAGGCTGAAGAAATAGTTCCTAACATCCCTATGATTCATTTGAGTTTTCAACTTCCAGCTGTGCCCTATTGTTATATTTTTCCCATCTCTGAAACATTCTCTCCCTGTTCATCTTGTAGAACCCCCTCCTAACAGAACATACCCCTTAGCTTCGAGACTGGCTTTGTTGCAAACCTCTGCACTTTCTCCAATTTGTTGATGCGCTGGACCAGATGTGGGTTCCATGTTGGTGCTGCGTACTCCAATATGGGCCTGACGTACACCGTGTTCAGTGCCATGCATGACGCCTTACTTAGATGTCGAATCCTATTCTTAGCTTTGCCAGGCGAACAAATACTGCAGCAGTTTTGTGTGTGTGTGTGTACTTACCTATTTGTGGTTGCAGGGGTCGATTCACAGCTCCTGGCCCCGGCTCTTCACTGGCCGCCACTAGAACCACTCTTTCCCTGCTCCGTGAGCTTTATCATATCTCTTCTTTGTGTGTGTGTGTGTGTGTGTTCACCTAATTGTGGTTGCAGGGGTCGATTCATAGCTTCTGGTTCCCTCTTCACTGGTGGCTACTAGGTCCACTCTCTTCTTGTGTGTGTGTGTACTCACCTGTTTGTACTCGCCTATTTGTGGTTGCAGGGCCCCGCCTCTTCATAGGTGTGTGTGTGTGTGTGTGTGTGTGTGTGTGTGTGTCTGTGTTTGTTTGTTGGTGTGTGTGTGTCTGATGAGATGGGTAGGTTTTGAGGGAGGGGGTAGGTGACAGAAAGAGATGGAGGGAGAGAGGAAGAGGGAAATAGAAGGAGGGGTGGATGGAGGGAGGGAGAGAGGAAGGGAGAGGGGAGGGAGGGAGGAATGGAGAGAAGGAGGGAGAGAAAAAGGGAGAGAAGGAGGGAGGGAGGGAAGGAGGGAGGGAGAGAAAGACGAAGGGGGAGAAGGAGGGAGGAAGGGAGAGAAGGAGAAGGAGAGGAAGGGAGAGGAGGAGGAAGGGAGAGGAGGGAGGGAGGGAATTAATGTATCTTCAGCACGCGCACTGCCCACACCTTATATACATTCCGAGTGGTATATTTTCCCCCTCGATGTATATGCACTGAGAGCAACAGCAGTGTGCATACAACGATGGGTGTATATCTCGGTGTATATACACTGAGAGTTTAATTTAATCCCCTTTGTTGGGATTAAAATATTCCTGACATACGGTATACAGGTGACGCGAACCC
>WNWK01002680.1:80000-127500 GCA_009830355.1 Cherax destructor
AGTGGATGATTTTTTAACAAACAGTGAATGATTATTGAACAAAGAGTGGATGATTGTTGAACAAAGAGTGGATGGTTATTGAACGAGTGGATGGTTATTGAACGAGTGGATGGTTATTGAACAAGTGGATGGTTATTGAACGAGTGGATGGTTATTGAACGAGTGGATGGTTATTGAACGAGTGGATGGTTATTGAACGAGTGGATGGTTATTGAATGAGTGGATGGTTATTGAACGAGTGGATGGTTATTGAACGAGTGGATGGTTATTGAACGAGTGGATGGTTATTGAACGAGTGGATGGTTATTGAACGAGTGGATGGTTATTGAACGAGTGGATGGTTATTGAACGAATGGATGGTTATTGAACGAGTTGATGGTTATTGAACGAGTGGATGGTTATTGAACGAGGGGATAGTTATTGAACGAGTGGATGGTTATTGAACGAGTGGATGGTTATTGAATGAGTGGAAGGTTATTGAACGAGTGGATGGTTATTGAACAAGTGGATGGTTATTGAACGAGTGGATGGTTATTGAACGAGTGGATGGTTATTGAACGAGTGGATGGTTATTGAACGAGTGGATGGTTATTGAATGAGTGGATGGTTATTGAACGAGTGGATGGTTATTGAATGAGTGGATGGTTATTGAACGAGTGGATGGTTATTGAACGAGTGGATGGTTATTGAACGAGTGGATGGTTATTGAACGAGTGGATGGTTATTGAACGAGTGGATGGTTATTGAACGAGTGGATGGTTATTGAATGAGTGGATGGTTATTGAACGAGTGGATGGTTATTGAACGAGTGGATGGTTATTGAACGAGTGGATGGTTATTGAACGAGTGGATGGTTATTGAACGAGTGGATGGTTATTGAATGAGTGGATGGTTATTGAACGAGTGGATGGTTATTGAACGAGTGGATGGTTATTGAACGAGTGGATGGTTATTGAACGAGTGGATGGTTATTGAACGAGTGGATGGTTATTGAACGAGTGGATGGTTATTGAACGAGTGGATGGTTACTGAACGAGTGGATGGTTATTGAACGAGTGGATGGTTATTGAACGAGTGGATGTTTATTGAACGAGTGGATGGGTCGTTAAAATCAAATGAAAGACCCTTAATCAAGAAGTTAAAAGTTAGTTAACATGAGTGAATAACTGATTAACTAGGCTATTATTATTATTATTTTAATTACGTGGAAGCGCTAAATCCGTAGGGGGGTCACACAGCCCCTGGCGAATGGGAGGTAATTAGGTTTGATTCAAGGAAGGAGATGGTAGCTCCCTTTCATTGGATCAAGTTCCTTAAACGAATAAACGCGAGAACAAGGAATGAACACGTATCGAACAGTTTTACTGCTGATAATGAACATCTGGTGAAATGATGAACAATCACTATATTCACAAAAGAGCACTAAATCCGAATGGGGGCATGGAGCATGGGAAGGTACGTGCCATGGGAAGGTAAAACTGAACATTTGATGAACAATGAGTTGAACATCTGATGAACAACAGAGCGAACACTTTTTAAACAGACATCATAACAGATAATAAATCAATAACAAGTCAGAACAACAGAAGGACAAAGACTTAACAGTTGGCAAACAACGGAACAGGCAGTAAACGGGTAAGGAACAAGAGTGGAGAATAAACGGTAAGAGGTGACAACAAGAAATTAAACTTCTGTAGAACAAGTTATAACCAATTAATAAAGGAAGGGAGAATTGGTGAAAAACTAAAGGAGAACTGGAAAGCAAAAATATGAAGGGTTTGGACATTTAGAAAGGATAGAGAAAAATAAGATGACTAGGAGGGTGTATAAATCTGGGATGGAAGGAAGACGGGATAGGGGTCGTACTAGGTTAAAGCTGGAGGGTAGGGGTTAAAGAGGTTTTGAGAGCTAGTGAGCTGGACATCCAACAGGCTTGTAAAAGCGTGTTAGAGTGAGTGGATACAAGTGGTTTCCATGATTTGACGTGCTGTTGGAGTGTGAGCAAGGTAACATTTATGAAGGGATTCAGGGAAGCCGGTTAGCTGGACATGGGTTGTGGAGGGGGTGTAGGGAAGTAAAGTGCCTGCACTCTGAAGGTGGGGGTGAGAATATTGCAGTCTGGAGGGCTGGCAAGACAGTGATTGAGTGAAAGAGCTTTCTTTGTCGGGTCGCCCTACCTTGGCCGTTGTTTATATATATATATATATATATATATATATATATATATATATATATATATATATATATATATATATATATATATATTTTTTTTTTTTTTCAACAAGTCGGCCGTCTCCCACCGAGGCAGGGTGACCCAAAAAGAAAGAAAATCCCCAAAAAGAAAAAACTTTCATCATCATTCAACACTTTCACCACACTCATACATAATCACTGTCTTTGCAGAGGAGCTCAGATACGACAGCTGAGAAAAGTCCCTCCCAGCTGTCACTATCTCAGACCCTTCCTTTAAAGTGCAGGCCTTGTACTTCCCATTTCCAGGACTCAAGTCCAACTAAATCAATTAACTGGTTTCCCTGAATCCCTTCACAAAATGTTACCCTGCTCACACTCCAACAGATCGTCATGTCCCAAAAAACCCTTCGTCTCCATTCACTCCTATCTAACACGCTCACACATGCTTGCTGGAAGTCCAAGCCCCTCGCCCACAAAACCTCCTTTGCCCCTTCCCTCCAACCTTTTCTAGGACGACCCCTACCCCGCCTTCCTTCCCCTACAGATTTATACGCTCTCCAAGTCATTCTACTTTGATCCATTCTCTCTAAATGACCAAACCACCTCAACAACCCCTCTTCAGCCCTCTGACAAATACTTTTAGTAACTCCACACCTTCTCCTAATTTCCACATTCCGAATTTTCTGCATAATATTTACACCACACATTGCCCTTAGACAGGACATCTCCACTGCCTCCAGCCTCCTCCTCGCTGCAGCATTTGCAACCCATGCTTCACACCCATATAAGAGTGTTGGTACCACTATACTTTCGTACATTCCCTTCTTTGCCTCCATGGATAACGTTTTTTGTCTCCACAGATACCTCAATGCACCACTAACCTTTTTTCCTTCATCAATTCTATGGTTAACCTCATCCTTCATAAACCCATCCGCTGACACATCAACTCCCAAATATCTGAAAACATTTACTTCTTCCATAATCCCTCTCTCCAATGTGATATCCAATTTTCTTTATTTAAATCGTTTGATACCCTCATCACCTTACTCTTATCTATGTTCACTTTTAACTTTCTACCTTTACACACTCTCCCAAACTCGTCCACTAACCTTTGCAACTTTAGAATCTCCCATAAGCACAGTATCATCAGCAAAAAGTAACTGTGTCAACTCCCATTTTGCATTTAATTCTCCATAATTTAATCCCACCCCTCTCCCCAACACCCTAGCATTTACTTCTTTTACAACCCCATCTATAAATATATTAAACAACCATGGTGACATTACACAACCCTGTCTAAGACCTACTTTTACCGGGAAGTAATCTCCTCTCTCCTACACACCCTAACCTGAGCCTCACTATCCTCATAAAACTCTTTACAGCCTTCAGTAACTTACTACCTATTCCATACACTTGCAACATTTGCCACATTGCTCCCTATCCACTCTATCATATGCCTTTTCTAAATCCATAAATGCAATAAAAACTTCTCTACCTTTATCTAAATACTGTTCACATATATGCTTCACTGTAAACACTTGATCTACACATCCCCTACCCACTCTAAAGCCTCCTTGCTCATCTGCAATCCTACTCTTGTCTTACCTCTAATTCTTTCAATAATATATATATATATATATATATATATATATATATATATATATATATATATATATATATATATATATATATATATATATATGTATTTATATTGTGTGTGTGTGTGTGTGTGTGTGTGTGTGTGTGTGTGTGTGTGTGTGTGTGTGTGTGTGTGTGTGTGTGTGTGTGTGTGTGTGTGTGTGTGTGTGTTCTGAAACTCATGTTTTGGGTCTAAGCACCAGAGGTTAGGGAGCATAGTAAGCCTCTTCTCTCCTGCCCACACCGTCCTGGGGATAAATTATGCACACTCATATTTCTGCTCGCTAATGGAGATTCTCTAGTGCCTGGTGACGTTCACTGCACTCTATCTGCTCTCTCTCTCTCTCTCTCTCTCTCTCTCTCTCTCTCTCTCTCTCTCTCTCTCTCTCTCTCTCTCTCTCTCAATTAACACCTGAGAGACACTTCTTTATTTCCAGGACACCTGCTTCCTAACTTTAAAGGTATTGACTTAGTTCCAATACTCTCAAACGCGAGCTTTTTTTCCGGTCTTTAATTTCTTCTTGTTTAATACAAGTTAGACTTTTAATTCCAATCTGGAAATGATGAAATGGAAAAAAAAAAGACAGAAAAGCCTAATTATTGTGGATTAAAAAAAATTCTTAGGCTTGTTATCGTATAAATGACACACAAAGATTTTTTTTCGTGACTCAATAGGTGTTTTTTTTTAGGGGGGAGGGGGGGCAGAATTTTATACTTAAGTGCGGAAATTAAGCTGACTTGTTTACTCTTTCTATTCAATATAATCTTTTTTCTGTCCAGTGTCACACACACACACACACACACACACACACACACACACATACATACATACATGAATTTATCAGATTTAATGAAATTTCAAAAGCTAGACGCTTAGTTCTACCAATATACATAATATTAAAGACATGATATTTATACAGTGGGGTATGCTATAACGAATCTAATTGGTTCTAGAACCTCGTTCGTTATAGCGTATGTTCGTTGTAGGGATAATCCGTTCCAGGTCCCCAAATACAATCACTCAACAATGAAAAATCTAACATAAAATTGTAAAAAAAATTGCATAAATGTGCATTTACACTTCTGAAATAAAGAATACCATTAATACCTTTAATAAAAAATAATAAATTAGTACAAAAATAATAAAAAAACACTACTTTATCCTAGCTTGTTGAGGATGCAGGACAGGAGGAAGGAGGAGAGAATTATTGAGATGAGATGGAAGGAGTGGAGTCATCCTAGCATGCCCAGGGCATGCTAGGCATGCTAGGCATGCTAATGGCCATCTTTGTAATTATTGTCTTATAAATGTAAACCACACATTTTAATCTGTACAGAGAAATAAAAAAAATCTGAATCTGAATCCTAGTCCTCTCTGGTGACTCTCCTACACCCAGTTAGGTTAGGTTAGGTAAGGTTCGTCAGGGAACAGGACAAGTGTTTCCTGACGCGGGTCTTAGTCAGATGACCCGCCGTTGGAGCTTTTGTTCAACTGACCGAGGCCTTCCGCTGGCTTACCGGTCCACTCCTTTAAAAATTATGAGTTAATTTTTATTTTTTATTTTATTTTATTTTTATTATACACCCAGTTCCTCTCTGGCACCTTTTCGAACTTTTTAATATTTTCAGTTTTATAGGGAAAACCGTTCGTTATGTAAATATCTGTTATATAAACCGTTCGTTATAGCATACCCTACTGTATCTACATCCTTAAACAGATTGTAGTTCAACAGATTTAACATCTACAAACTTAAAGAGACGTTGTATATCGGATTTAGGTCAAAATGTTTCTCCTAGTACTAACTGGTAATATAATTATTTGAACAATTTTGTATATCGGAATGTTATTGGGTAATAAAGAACAGCTTAGTTAGTAATAATGTTTGGTGCTAGAAGACGTAAACAACTTCTAAGGAAAAGTTTCCTCAATAAAGATACCAAACTATTACATACATCTTACTCACCCATCGACTCTTTGTCATAATTGGGGTTGTTAATCTTTAGACATAAGCGTCTTTTTTTCCACTGCGTTGTTCGACAGTACTAGACAATTACAAAATTTGTTGATTTTGTGTTTTCAATTAGTTCTGTGAAAGGAATAATTATGGTTGGTAACCTGGTTGGTTAAAAAATTATTTGATTTAATACCTTAATTGTAACTAGACTGTTTGGTAATAAGCAATTTGATAATAAGAAATTTGGCAATAAAATATGTGGTTAGTAATTTATTAGGTTAATAAGTTATTTGGTTAATTAGTTATTTTGATAATAAATTATTTATCTTTAGATTTCAAATTTCATTTATTTTTTCTTTAAAGGATAAATTCTCTTTGAAATTAAATGTCAGAAATTTTAATAACTTTCGTGAGTTTGATGGGAGCAACCTCTAGCTCCTGGGCTGTGTATGTGTGTGTGTGTGTGTGATGCGCGCGCGCGTGTGTGTGTACTCACCAAGTTGTGGTTGCAGGGGTCGAGTCACAGCTTTTGGCCCCGCCTCTTCGCTGTGTGCGCGTGCGTGCGTGCACGCATTTATGCACTTGTACTTTTGTGTTTGTGAGATTATTATTATAATCAAATAGAAGCGCTAAACCAATGTGTTTGTGAGAGCTTTTCGTTTGTGGAAGCTTTTGTGTTTGTGGGGAGCTTATGTGCTGGTGGAAGCATATGCATTTATGAGAGCTTTCTCTCTGTGAGAGCTTTTGTCCTTATGTGCTTGTGGGAACTTTTGTGTCTGTAATTACCTGTTTTTTTCACGCCGGTATATGATAGGGAATCCCCAGGTAATCAAACACGACTCACATACGTTTGTTTTTATATGGCAGTCATTAATATTGCTGGGTCATCTTTGGATGTGCTGAGAGTAAGCTTCCTGGGTGGGCGTGAACTATGTCGATGGTCCCTTTCTCTGTAATAAACCTTCTTAAAGTCACTTTCCCTTTCATATTAACTAACGTAAATAACCCAAACATGTTGCATTAAATAAGCTGTAGCATTTATCTATGCCTCTATGGGTTTTGTTTAATTAAAACCGAAACTATAAACTTGTTTACGCGTCTTGGGGGAGGAGGGGGGGGGAATAAAAAGGGGTTGCTGGACCCTACTATGGAAGGTTAATGTTATCTATGATCCGAAGTTATCACACGATTCATGTTGAAAAAACTATTTGTTCCAGTTGCCAGTTAAGTAACAGGACTAATAAATAATGGTTTACTACCCTGAGAACACAGTAATACTGTCATGACTTCTTGTATAATCACTATAATGAAAACTTAAATATGTGAATTTCATTAATTTTGATTTGATGTATTTTAATTACGCACCCAGAATTAACGTAATTAATAGGCCCTAAGTACTAGTTGATGAGGGATTATTTGGTTAGTGTGTTTGTGGGATTCTCGTGTGTTTCTGTTTGTGGGATTCGTGCGTTTGTTTTTGTAGAAACTCTTATGTGTTTGTGGGACTTGTGTGTTTGGGTTTGTAGGACTGACTCTTTTGTGACTGTGTTTGTGGGGCGTTTGTGTGTGTTTGTGTGATCCTTGTGTGTTAGTTGTGGGCGGTGCTTTGCGAAAGGGAGGGTGGGAGGTGGCGTATGGGCGGTAAGGATCAGGGTGGTGGGTGGTGTGTGATGGGCGATGGGCGGGATACCCTCGTAGCCGGTAAGAAAAGCGTTATTGTCTGCCTTGTGTCTTTTGTTGTTCGCTTTTTAATTTATGTTTGCTTGTCTCAGTTTAATTTCCAGGTTCTATTTTCCTCTGCTCTTCTCTCTCTCTCTCTCTCTCTCTCTCTCTCTCTCTCTCTCTCTCTCGTCTGTATCTTCGCTCTCTAACTCTCTCCTGATTATCGTATTACTCTGGTTCATTTTTACACAGAGACACACATAGAAATGATGGATAAATGAACTTGTTCAAACACAGAAACCACAGAGGGCACACGACACAGGACACACTGACCCACACAAACGCAAGGATGTGGAGGGAAGTGTAGGGAGATACAGGGCGTGTAGAAATGGGTGTAGAGGGAGGGGATTGTAGGGTGTGTTGTAGTTAGTGGTTTATAGGGAGGGGGTTTAGGGTGGAGTGTGTAGGGAGGAGTGTGTGTGGAGGGAGATTAGGGTGTGTTTACAAATGGCTCACAAGGGAGGGTACTGGAGGAGGGAAGGAGAGTAGAAGTGGGCAGGAACGAACGAATGGGTAGAGTATACAGCGAGTAGGGAATGGAGGCAGAAACGAGTAGGGAATTAGAAAGAATATGGAGAGGAGGACTGAACGAATACGGAGAGGAAGGTAGAAAGAATAGGGAGGGTTTTCCGAGGTATGCTATGGTACGTCTTTATTTCAACGTCTGCATATCATTCCCCTTCCTATATTTCTTCCTCGATATCTTCTTTTATGTATTCTTTATCCTTTTCATATTATTAATATCAATACTACTACTACTACTACTACTACTACTAGTAGTAGTAGTATAATAGTAGTTTTATTGCTTTTGTTGATATTATTATTACTCGTATTACCTCTACTCTATTTTTTATATATTCCGTTCGTCCTGAATTTCCTCTTCCTCCTTCGCTTACTCCTTTACTTCCTCCTTCCCTACCACCTCATCTCCTTTCACCGTCTCTTAATCCTCTTTCTCAGAGAGTTTAATATACACAACAGACGGTAATGAAACTAAACACAAAGTATGTGGTCAACATTATGGTCACTTCGCTAAACACAATTTTCCTGATTGTCCACTTACCGGGGAAAATAAACATAGAACAATAACCTCTCTAAAATATCAAGTTATATTATTAGAGAAAATAGCATAACAGTCATTTTGAGCTAGTATCCTAAATTTGTTTGCAAGAGATGCACATAAACTGCATAAAATATGGTGCGGTTGTACTCATGCTAGCCCTTTTGGGGCCCATGTTCCTAGGCCTTCTGTGTATCTATAGGCTTTAGTGTTGCCATTCATCGGTTGATGTAGAGTGCACAATCAACTAGCCGCTAGTGTCCTCAGGATAGATTGTTGTAGGTGGATTCGAGGAACACAATGGAGGCGTTGGAGAAACACCCAATTGCTCTGCCTGGTATTTATTAAGTACAAAGTCAGGACGTCAGCCGTAATCCTATGGGCCCAGTGTCTACATCCTGATTGACTATGCCCGTGGGTGGTGCCGGAGTTCAAACTCCGGCAGGTCAGCGTCGCTGACCTTACAGTGACACCAGGTAACGGATTCCTACTTGCATACGTAACATACCACTGATTAGATATGGGGTGACGGATATGATGTGTACAATAAACTCACAGCTTTGGCGGCAACATTAAAAATTTAATTATTTTCTTCTTTCCCCTTTTTCCTACTTTTTTTTCCTCCTATTTCATCTCATCCTCTTCTTCTTCTTCCTCCTCCTCCTCGTCTCCTGCCATCCTCCTCCACCCCCTCCTCTCCCCCATGCCTCCGTGGAAGTATGACCAGATCAATATCGTCACTAGTGCCAGGCTGTAATTGCACCCTGGGGAATACCCCAGGAGTCATTATGGTGACTCAGGATGGTGAGTCACACATAGTGACTAACTGTAGTGCTTCTCCATAATGACTCACCATTCTGACTTACTCTAGTGTGGCGTCATAGTGACTCAGGGATGTATGTGGCTCGATTACAAAAAAACATGTTTCTGATGAGAAGGAATTTGTGTTGGTCCCTCCAAGACTGCCTGAAGCAGTGTAGCCATGGTGCACGTCCTCTGGCCCAGAAGCTAGATCTTTAAATCTGGGCAATGGGAGGCAATCAGGTTTAATCCGAAGAAGGGTGAAAGCCACATGACCAACATTTGAGAGCACACAATTCCTTCAGTCTCCTTTTGAAAAGAAATATATTCTCTGGATTATTTCAGTTATTATTATTTAGCGCAAAGCGTTAAACCCCATGGGTTTGGCGCTTTGTTCTGATATTGTTTAAGGAGATAGATCATGGTCTTCTCTCATCATTTTATGGTTATCTACTGGTCGTTCAGCCATTGTCAGTAACGACTACCTGTTATTGCCTCTTTTTATTGCAGTCTCATCAGTAAGGCAACATGTCAGCACCAGCTCCGGCTGCTGTTTGCTAAGCCTCCCCCACCACGGGGCAAGCAGCACCACTAAACGTGTCATCAGCACCACTAAACGTGTCATCAGCACCACTAAACGTGTCATCAGCACCACTAAACGTGTCATCAGCACCACTAAACGTGTCATCAGCACCACTAAACGTGTCATCAGCACCACTAAACGTGTCATCAGCACCACTAAACGTGCCCCCTCGTCACCTGAGTTACTCTGACGAGTGTAATAGTGATACAGGACAGCTACAGTCCCATAGCAACTGCCACAACGATGTCAAAAGACTTTGAAGGTGTGGCCTCTCCAGCTAAAACTTGCCACACTCACGCACTCACCATGTCAACTCGCCTACACGCAACTTTCCAAGTATCATGTCACTTTTTTTTTTTTCTATTTATAATCCGTATAATGTTGTATCTGCAACCTGGTGGACGAGGCCACTATAATCTAGACTCATCCCTACAACCAATTCTCACTTGTCGTCGTGTCCCTGAATCTCTACGACGGCGACACTCAGCAACTGTCGAAGTGGAAAACGATAGAAGTGTGTGCAAAATAGACCGTTATTTAAACGTTCTTTTTAACTTGATCGAAAACATTATTGACTTTATGAAGCTTCATTTTAAAGTAAAATGTTCTCTAAATAAATGCTTGTTCTGCACACTTGAGTGTCCACATTCATACCGAGGTTACAGCTTGTAACCAGCAGACTAAGTCCCAGATGGTGATTTCTTTTCCAGGACACTGGCTAGGTGTCTCCTGACATGGGTCTTCGTCAAATGATGACCAATAACTGGTTAAGCGTCCACGTGGCTTAAGGGAGCTAGGTCTAACGCCCACAACTTGAAAAAAAGAGGATCTCTTTCTAGAATGTTAGTCTGTTGATCGCATAGATGTAATGAATGCCAGGGATAAACATGTATCTGTGTGTGTGTGTATTCAACTATATCTGGTTGCAGGGGTCGAATACTAGTTATTAACCTCGCCTCTCAAGTTGCTGCATGCCAGATTCACTCCATCCTCGTGGGCCCTACTCATAGCTGCTCTTAAAACTATGTATATAGCCTGCGTCCACCACTTTCTCGGCAAAGTCATTCCTCTTCCCGACCACCCTGAAACTTAAAAAAAATACTTCCTGACTTCTCTGTGTCTTTATTTTCAAGCAGTACCCCAGTGTACTTGTTTCCCGCCTCTCAAACAGCCTATTCTTTTGTCTTTATTAATTTCCGTGAGCATTTTGTATGTCATCATGTCTCCCCTGGTCCTTCTGTCCTCCAGCGCAATTATATTAATTTCCGTTAAATTCTTCTCATAGTTCATACCCCTTAGTTCTGGAACAAGTCCCGTTGCTTACCTCTGCACTTTCTTCAGTTTCTTAACATGCTTTTTCAGGTGTGGGTTCCATGCTGGTGCTGCATACTCCAAGATGGGCCTGACATATTTTGCTTCAATGACTTGGAATGGCTCCTTGCTGAGATTTCAGATTTGCCAGATGCAGAGTTTATTCGGTTGAGGTGAGCCTCTGGCGATATCCTAGGCACTATACTTACCCCGAGGTTCTTCCCTTTTAGTGAGGTTTCCAGCCTCTATTCCCAAAATCTATACTCCGTGTTCTGTCTTCTGGTTCTTTACCCATTCTTCATAACCTTGCATTTTCTGGGGTTTAATTCGAGTAACAAATTATCTAACAAGTTCTGCCGTTTGTCCAGATCCGTTTGCCGTTTTTCTCTGTCCTCATCTGTTTGTATTCTCCTCAGTAGCTTTGCATCAGGAATGCATATGACTCGATCCCATCTGGTGCGTCATTCACACAAATAAAAAACAGTCCTGGTCCTAATACCACTCCTTGTGGTAACCCTCTTGTTACTTTTCCCGTCCTGACATTTCTTCCCAATCGCTCTTTGCTTCCTTCCCCAAAGGTACTCTTTGATCCACCTGTGTACGTTCCCTGTTATTCCTGCCAGCATCTCAAGCTTTTGTCCCAGTCTTTTGTGGGGTACAGTATTAGATGCCTTCTGTCTGGTGTCTCACCTCTGTTACCTCGTCATAGAACTCCAGCAGGTTGGTAAGATAGTATTTGCCATCTCTGAATCCGTGCTGTGTGTGTGTGAGAGAGAGAGAGAGAGAGAGAGAGAGAGAGAGAGAGAGAGAGAGAGAGAGAGAGAGAGAGAGAGAGAGAGAGAGAGAGAGAGAGAGAGAGAGAGAGAGAGAGAGAGAGAGAGAGAAAGAGAGTCCCGCTCGGTGTCGCTTCCTATTGGTACACAAAATCTGGCCACAGGCAGGGCAGCTAGGGTAGAATAACCCTCGACACTGAACACAGGTATGCTCAAAGGTCACAGGTACAATGTCGCCATCGCAGCAAAACAGAGGATGTTACCCAGGGGAGGCACACAAGAGGCTGAAGTGTGGGTGCTTCCCACACCCGCAGAGTGTGGGCGTATCTCACACCCACAGAGTGTGGGTGTAATTCACGGCTGGCGTTGGTGGAATAACTTTATTACAAAAGCTTCCGGTTAATCGTCACCCTCGGCAGTAATTGTAATTGAGCTACAGACGACTTCACAATGTGTCATATTGAATATTATGGAGATACAATGCCTACTCACACGTGACGTGTCTCATTGCCTATCCACACGTGGTATGTCTCACTACCTACCCACATGTGTTGTGGAAAAATAAGACACATGAGTGCTAAGCTACAATGGTATTACTGAGTCAAACAAATATAGTGTTAATAATATATATCAACAACTTGTTGAACGAGACACATGTGTCGTATTATTTAAGGTGCTGGTATCGCATGTGTGGTTAAGGCGGAGCCAGGGTAGACGGGGCCAGGGTTGACGTGGCCAGAGTAGACGGGGCCAGGGTAGACGGGGCCAGGGTAGACGGGGCAAGGGTAGACGGGGCAAGGGTAGACGGGGCAAGGGTAGACGGGGAAGGGTCTGCTCTTTGATACACCAGCTCAGTTTACCTTCACTTCACGTTAATTAGTTTCCCCTCTTCAGTCTTCTTCATTGTGGGTGTCCATTAAACCAACCTTCAGTCTCCCTCATTTTCCCCCCCTCACTTTCTCCCTCCCCTCCCTCTCCCTTCACTGCTCTTTCACTTTTCCATAAGCTCCCTCACATTATCATATTCTCCAGTCACTGCCCCTTCACTTTTCCATACTCCCTCACCCTCATATTCTCCCCTCACTTTCCCTTGCTCTCTTCATTCGGTCCCCCCTCACCCCATTCCCTGCCATCTCCAGGAGACAGTCCCCCTCCTTCTTCCCATCCCTACCTCACTACCCCTCCCTCACCCCTCCCTCACCCCCTCCCTCACCCCTCACCGTTCCTCCTCTTATGCAAAACGAGAAACTCCTTCACAATCCTTCTCATTGTCTCACTTCCTTGCTTTTCTCGTTAGATCAGCATATTCATTTTCAGTTTCTACATTCCTTCCCTTTCTCTTTATCTCCCTCCTCACTCTCTCTCTCTCTCTCTCTCTCTCTCTCTCTCTCTCTCTCTCTCTCTCTCTCTATCTATCTATCTATCTCTCTCTCTCCCTTTCTCTTCCCTCCCTTGGGAAGTCTTTACTCCCTTGTACCTCCTTCCTGCAGTCGTTCCTTGAGACTCACTGCGACCCGCAACAACTTCCGTCTTGGCTTCTTCTTGACTCTGTTGTAGTACTTGTTGTCTTTGTGTGTGTGTCTCATTGTCTCTGGATGCTTGGATGGCTTCCTGGCTGGCTACTTATCTGGCTACCTGTCTGGTTAGCTAATTCTCTGCCTGGCACTCTGAGTAGCTGTCTGAATGTCTGCTTGGTAGTCTGACATGCCGGATGGCTGTCTACCTGGAGGGTATTCCGGGGATCAACGCCTCCGCGGCCCGGTCCACGACCAGGCCTCTCGGTGGATCAGGGCCTGATCAACTAGGCTGTTACTGCTAGCCGCACGTTGTCCAAAGTACGAACCACAGCCCGGTTGATCCGGCACTGACTTTAGGTATCTGTCCAGCTCCCTCTTGAATACAACCAGGGGTCTATTGGTAATTCCCCTTATGGCCCTTATGGCTGGTGGGAGGCTGTTGAACAGTCTTGGGCCCCGGACACTAATGGTGCTTTCTCTTAGTGTACTAGTGGGGTCCCTACTTTTCATTGGGCGTATGTTGCATCGCCTGCCAAGTCTTTTGCTTTCGTAGGGAGTGATTTCTGTGTGCAGATTAGGGACAAGTCCCTCCAGGATCTTCCAGGTGTAGATTATGATGTATCTCTCTCGCCTGCGCTCCAGTGAGTACAAGTGCTTCCAAGCATTCCCAGTAGTTAAAATGTTTGATGGAACTGATATCTGCAGTAAAGGTTCTCTGTACATTCTTTAGATCTGCGATTTCACCTTCCTTGAATGGAGCTATTAGTGTACAACAGTATTCCAGCCTAGAAAGAACAAGTTATTTAAAAAAGGATCATCGATGGCTTGGCATTTCTTGTCTTGAATGTTCTCATTATCCATCCTCTCATTTTCCTCGCAGATGTGATAGTGGCATTGTTGTGATCCTTGAAGATGAGATCCTCAGACATTACCATTCCAGGTCCTTCACAATACTTTTCCGCTCTATTGTGTGATTAGAGTTTGTAGTATACTCAGTTCTAGCTATTATTTCCTCCAGTTTTCCATAACGGAGTAGTTGGAATTTGTCTTCATTGAACATCATATTGTTCTCCTTTTCCCTTTGGAAAACTTGGTTTATATCTTCTTGGAGATTTGCCGTGTCCTCAATGGAAGACACTCTCATGCAGGTCTTAGAATCGTCTGCAAAGGATGATATGGTGCTATGGTTTACATCTCTCTGTCTGATGAGGATGAGAAACAGGATAGGGGCGAGTACTGTGCCTTGTGGAACAGAGCTCTTCACTATGGCAACTTCCGATTTAACTCTGTTTACCACTACTCTTTGTGTTCGATTGGTTAGAAAGTTGAAGATCCATCTGCCCACTTTGCCAATTATCCCTTTAGCACAAATTTTGTGTGCTATTACACCATGATCGCACTTGTCAAAGGCTTTTGCAAAATCTGTGTATACTACATCGGCATTGTTTGTTTTCCAGTGCATCCAAGACCATATCATAGTGGTCCAGTAGTTGCGAGAGGCAGGAACGACCTGCTCTGAACCATGTTGCCCTGGATTTTGTAAGTGTTGGGAATCCAAGTGGTTTGCAATCCTGCTTCTTAGAACTCTTTCAAATATTTTTAAGTGGGACGTTAAGCTATTGGTCTTTAGTTCTTAGCTATTGCTTTGCTGCCACCTTTATGAAGTGGGGCTATATCCGTTGTTTTTAGTGATTGTGGAATCTCACCTGTGTCTATGCTCCTTCTCCATAGCATACTTAGGGCCAGCGAGAAGGGTTTCTTGCAGTTTTTAATGAACACATAGTTTCACCAGTCTGGACCTGGGGCTAAGTGCATGGGCATGTTGTCAATGGCTTTCTCAAAGTTTAGTGGAGTTAGGGTTATGTCAGAGTTTTGAGGCTCATTCATGAAAAAAATATTTGGATTGTCTATCTTTAGACTGATCAGTGGCTCGCTAAACACAGAGTCGTATTGAGATTTCAGTATCTCACTCATTTCTTTGTTGTCATCTACCTGGCTGTCTGCATGACAGACAGCCATCCGGCTGAGGGTCGAAGAGGTATAAAGTAGGTTTAAAAATGCAATGTGTGCATCTGAAGTTTGTGGGTATAGGAGGGTGGGTGCTGGAGGGAAGAGGAGTGATTGGTGGAATGAAGAAAGAGGGTAGTGAGGGAGAAAAGGTTAGTATATGAGAGGGTTTTTCAATGTAAAAGTGATATACGGAGGGCGGAGTATATGGAGAATACATAGCGAGGTTGAAAGAGTGGTGAGGAGTGCAAAAGAAGAGCCAGTGAGAGAGTGAGGTTTCATCAATAAATTTTGCTGACAAGAAAAATATTGAAGTGAGATCAATAATTCAAGAAAGCCTAGGGAACATATAGATTTAAAATAAAAAAATAAAAGAGGGAATTATTAGATGGGGAGTTGGAGGTATAGCGTAGATGGAGGGATATTTTGAGGAGTTGCTGAATGTTGATGAAAAAATAAAGGCAGTGATTTCATTCATTTGACAGAATCATCTTGTTGGAGTGAGGAAGAGCCAGATATGAGTAAGGGAAACGTGTGTGAGGCAGTGGGTAGAATGAAAGGGAAGCAAAGTAAGTACAATAGGTGGAATGAAGGTAGGTGAGGATATAGTTTTGGAGTGGTTAGTACATATATTCAGTATATGAATGGAAGGCAGTAAAGTACCTTGGGATTAACAGAGAGAATGTTTAGATAATTTGTATAAGGGGAAAAGGGGATTAAAGAGAGTATATATAAATGATCGGGGAATAAGCCTATTGAGTATACCGGGTAAAGTGTATGGTAAAATAATTACTAAAATAATTTAAGGTAAGACAGAGAGTAAGACTGCAGATAAACAAGGTTTTAGATCTGGTAAAAGAATGTGTAGATAAAGTGTTTACATTGAAGCATATAAGTGAACAGTACTTAGATAAAAATAAGGAGCTTTTTGTTACATTTGTGAATTTAGAAAAGGCATATAATAAGGTGATTAGGAGTAGGTGGTAGGTTATTAAATGCAGTAAAGAGAAAAATATATATATATATATATATATATATATATATATATATATATATATATATATATATATATATATATATATATTATGTGGTATTGAATCAATAACAACACTTCGACTAGCCGAGGATTCGAACCCATGTTGTTTTGGCCAGCTTCATGGTGAGCGATCAAATTAAAAACATCTAGCTCTACTGGATGCTTGATTCTTGTAGGATTACGTGTTCCTGTGGGTTAGAGTGTCATGTGGTTTTCGCTCACCATGAGGCGGGCCAAAATAACATGGGTTCGAATCCTCGGCTAGTCGCAGTGTTGTTATTGATTCAATACCACTTGCTCGTGGTCACAATAATATAAAATACCACTCGTGGAGGCTAGTAAAAATTAATAATGTAAAATTAATAATTTTGTACCAAAAGAACCTTAGAAAACTTACCTAACCTTATTATAACAAGCGCAATTTAATTTAACCTAAGCCAACTAAATATATTTTAGATAATTTTACAGTAATTTAATAATAAATAAACACAATGAAATACATATTTTTCGTTAGGTTCAGAATGATTTTTGCAAAGTTATTGCATACACAAATTTTCGCTTGCCTTATTCGGCAAGAAGAGCGTCGCTATTTAAGCCAAAATAGCAAGTTTTACCTTTCTGCACGACATATATACGATGGGGAAAACACAACACATGAGACAAAAAAAGGAAGAACAATAGTCAGATATAGTTCGACCTCCGACTGAGGTACTCTCTTTACTCCCACAATCTCTCTCCCATTCTTTCTTCTGTCTCTCTCCGTCTCATTTCTCTCTTCCTCCTACCCTTTCTCTGTCTCCCTTCTCTCTCTCTCTCCCCTTCCTCTACCTACCTTTCTCACTACCCTTCCTTCCCTCCCTCTCTTCCCCTCTTCAGCTTCACTGCACTAAGGGAAGGTGTTTGTACTCACAATATTCCAAAGTTTGGTCAGGTATATTTTTTTACTATTTTCTTTATCGCTGGCCAATTTTCTTAGAGACTTTCATTGAACTTTATCACCTCAACTCTGCAACGTTGAGTTTTGCAACGTTAAATTTGGTCTCTATAGCATTTACATTATGAGGACTTTTTGTATATGTTACCTTTTTTGTTTGTTTTATCTTGTCTTTGTTTAATTGTCTTGACTTGCTTTTGTTTAGAGTAGAGGCAGTGTGCCTCCGTGTGTCTGAACCTGTCTCTGTGTTTCTCTCTGTCTGTTTCTTTGTACCTTTATCTGCTTTCTCTGTCTGTCTGTCTGTCTGTCTCTCTCTCTCTTTTCTACCTCAACATCTCTTCCTCATTTTCCCTCTGTCCCTCCATTCTTACCTCCATCCCCCTCTCACTTCCTCCTTCCCACCAGTACAGTGTTCCTCCCCTTCGCACTCTCCATTCCTCCCTGTATTCCCTCTTTATTCCTCCCATCCCTCTCTCCCATCCATCCCTATTCTTCCCCACAAAAGCTCACCCTTCCGGTGCTATCCCATATTTAATTCTGCTCATAAATCTGCAGCTTCGAATAACTGTGTCCCTAAATTTTCTTCCGCTGTAATAAGCCTTCCCAGCAAGTCTGCTTGAATAGCGCATCTTTCAGCGTCTTGGTAAAGTAGTGACGGTGGGTATTTGATGAGGCGGCACTGAGGAAGGAACTGAGGTTGAAGAATTAGGCACATGTGCTCCATCTGGGTATCTTTATTTGTAGACGTTTCGCCAAGCAGTGGCTTTAATCAATACATTACAATGACTAATTTCTTCATCTCTTGTATACAATTCTACATTCTTCACATTATGTCCTTGTACTGTATTAATAAAACCACTGGATGGAGAAACGTCTATGGTATTGTATACCATTCATGTACAACTGAGGTTACCTCTAGTTAATTGTAGATTGCCCGTAGACGCTTACAGAGGCCTCCTAGTTTCTGGTCTGATTTGATCAGGCTGTTCGGGCCAGCCGTCCGCAGACAGACAGACGTACGCGCCACAGCCAGGCTGATTTGAGGGTTTTGTCGAGTTTCATCTTGAAGACAGCTAAGGGTCTGTGGTTAATATCCATTACGCATGAAGGGAGTACTCATCGCGATGTACTCATCGCTTCCTGTATCTTGTATCTTGTAACGTCTGCCAAGCCTCTTGCTTTTATATGTAGTGATTTCAGTGTGAAGATTTGGAACCAGTCCTTCCTGGATCTTCCAGGTGTAGATTATTAAGTATCTTTCAAAGGAGCAGCAGAGTTCGAGGGGTTTCCAGCTCTCCCAGTAATTTAAGTGCTTGACTGAGTTTATCAGAGCTGTGAAGGTTCTCTGAATATTTCTCAGTTCTTCGATTTCTCCTTCCTTGCAATATTCCAGTCTAGAGATAATAAGTGACCTGAAGAACGTCATCATTGGCTTGGCCTCCCTTGTTATGAAGGTTCTAGTTATCCAACTTACTATTTTTCTTACAGTTGCGAAAATGACATTGTTGTGCTCTTAGAACGTGAGATCTGTTATTATAACTCCCAGGTCTTTCACACTAGACTTACGCTCCTGTGAGTGATTTGATTTTGTCTTGTACTCCGATCCTGTTTTTATTTTCTAAATGCTTCCATAATTAAGCAACTAATATTTATCTTCATTGAAAATCATATTATTGTCAGCAGCGCACTGAGAGACTTAGTTGATGAGAGCTTGGAGGCTCGCTGCCTCTTCTATTGATATCACTCTCATACAGATTTTAGAATAATTTGCAAAGGATGATACAGTGCTATGGTTTATGTCCCTGTCTCTCTCTCTGATAGGTGAATGGGAAAGGGAAGTGGAGCGAGTACTCTACCTTTGGAAACAGAACCTTTTCATTGCACTTGATTTCACTCTGCTATTACTCTATGGGTTCTATTAGGAAGTTAAATAAATATCCAACTTCCTTCCTTTCCAGCTATACCTTTTAGACGCATTTTGTTAAATCTGTTACACATACCCTTATGATTAGCATATTTTAATGTTCAGGAACCGTGAGTATGCATGTCTGAACTTCTACTGGGTTGTGGTTTACGTACCATATCTTCATTATTTGTGAACATAAGGTCTGGTGTATTTTCTAGTCTGGTTGGTTCCTCTATTTTGTGGTATAAGGTGAATTTGTTGGAGAGTTGTAGTAGTTTAGCTGAGTGAGCTGGAATTCTCTCTGCAGTTACAGTCTTCGATACCTTCTTCCATGTTAAATGTCTTAAATTGAAGTCACCAAGCAATAGGATATTTGGGGATTGGGTTTAATAAGTTTTCAAAACAATACTCGATTTTCATTAGTTGGTCTTTGAACTGTTGGTAAGTGGCAGTTGGTGTTTATACACAAGTAAAATAGATTTTAACCGCCTAAACTTCGACTACATCATTCTTGGTATTAAGCAACTCAGTGCATATAAGTGATTCTTTAACTTAATAACCAACTTTCCCCTTTTGCCTGTTTTTCCAGCCTCTTCCAAGTGGATTTTATCCAGGTATCCACATTTCACTGCCAAAATAATCTGAGTGAAGGCTGTAAACATTGCATTCGGCTCAGTGAGACCTCTGATGAACAGTGTTTTTTGTTGTTACTCGGTTTAAGACCTTGGATGTTTGCTAAGACAAATGATGTTATGTTGCATGCTCTTGTGCTGGAAGGTTTTTTGTTTAGTTTTAATATTTATGGCTATGGAAAGCCTCTCACTGGCTTTGTTTCCAGTGATTTTGTTTCCTGTTTCCTCCAGAATGGTTCCCAGGTAGTGTTAGATTCTTACGTTTTTTTTGTCATTCTTTCCTGTTTCCTGGCACTCAAAAATACCTTCTGTCTGTGTGGTTGTAATTCTGGTGCTCGTCTGTAAGTTCATGTTGCTTTATGTACTTCGTTCCATTCACATGGAACGTCAGACAGTTTGTACCATAACTTGTAACGAGTAATACCGTAGCACACTGTAGGTGTTCGAATGACAGACCTTTGTTCAAGAGAGTACGGCATTTTCTTGGGTGATCGTATTAACACAGTTTGTATTTCCATTTGGTCCACATTTCCATAATTTCCCAGGCATAATGTGACACTTGTATTTTCTGATGATCGTGTTTAATTTGGTCCAGGTTGGTATCTTTCTTCATATATCCCAGGTTGATTATTCAAGAGGGGGCCCCCGTGTTCTCCCGATTACTCCTACTGACTACTCACCTAAGCACTTTACTGGAACCTGTCCAGGACATCATATACTTGTTGCAAATCCAGAACCTTTAGATTAATGCCATTTGTGTAATCAGTGTTTACTCTCCCAAAAGAGACATGGTGTTTAGACAAATAAAGTTCATGTGTAATCCGTCTTGTGATTTTTACCAGGACTCTTTCACGCGGTTCATAAGTACTCTTGAACGCCATTCTGACAGTATTTTATAGAACACTTTTAGTTTGTCCAGCAAATCCTAAGTATAGACTTAACTTAGGGTGTGATGCTAAACATCTCCTCTCGTCACACTAACACATGTGTATATATGGGAGGAGACACGGAGGGGCGGTGGTAGGAAGATGACGGGGTTGAGGTGGGGAGTTAATGGGGTAAAGGAGAGGGGGAGGAGTTAATGGGTGGAGTGAGAGAGGGGAAGTAGGGAACTTGTTAATTAGTTTAGTTGAGATTGGGTGGAGAGGGGAGAGAGGGTGGAGAGGGGAGAGAAGGAGAGAGGGTGGAGAGGGGAGAGAGGGTGGAGAGGGGAGAGAGAGAGAGAATAGAGAAGGTAGGAAGGCAAAGGGGATATGTGGGATGGGGACCATATATAAGTAATTTTCAAGAATTATCTATTTGAAAACATTATCTATTTGCAGGGATTATCTATCTGCAATAATTTCCTCTACAAGAATGGTCTATTTGTAAAAAAAAAATCTATTAGAAGCAATTATCTATTTGCAGTTACTTTACCTCTCATGGTGTTTCGTCGTCTCTTACAAATTTATCACACATTCTTTTTCACATACGTTAATGTTGTTTTTATAAATAGATATCTTCCACCATGGCACATTTAAAAAATAAGAACATAAGACTCAAAAAATAAATCATAATATTAAAAAAAAAAAAAAACGTACATGCCATATTAAGTTAGATTATTTTGTAAAATTATTTTTTCTATGTATTTGTGGACCTTACAGGTGGACCGTACAAGTGGACCTTACAGGTGGACCCTACTGGTGGACCATACAGGTAGACCATACAGGTTTACCATACAGGTGGACCCTACAGGTGAAAAATACAGGTGGACACTACAGGTGGACCCTACAGGTGGACCCCACAGGTAGATCCTACAGGTTAACCTGTGGGTCCATTCTTCCCCTCTGTAGAAATATAGTTTACAGGCTGGTGTTGCGGCCTGCAACACCAGCCTGTAAACCAGGCTTCTTTCGTTCTAGTTAATGACGACACTAAGAGATCCAGGTTTAATTGGCACAGTGCAGAAAAATATGGTAAAATCTGTCAAATTGTGGAAAACACACACACCACACACACACATACACACACACCAAACAAACACACAAAACAGGCCAAGTGTTTCTTTCACAAAAGCCTTAGACAGAAGGCAACAACTACCTGCATCAACCTTACTCCGGCAACACCTGCAAAACACCTTAAAATACCATAAAACACATTTATAATAAAACAGTCGAGGAAAACTTAGAAGGAACGAACAATTAAGGAGGAGCAAACTTCCTAAACACAGTTTTCACAACCCAGTCTTCACGAAGAAGCTGTTAATTGTTTCGTGCGTGGTAAATGTTTTTTTTTTTAATGGTAAGGTTCTGTTCAGTGTTTGATGTTCAATGTTGGAACGATAATTTGTTTTTGGTAAATGTTAGATTTTGTTGTTAATCTTTTGGTAGTTTGTTTAATGTTAAATGTCAAAAATAAGGGAGGGAAGGTGAACTAAGAAAGGCTTAATGACCTTGATGGTCACAGTGATGATGTTGGTAATCATGAAGGTGATGGTGATAATGATGGTGTTGATGAAGATACTGATGATGATAATGATAGCAATAATAAAAGTAATAGTGATAATGGCAGTGATGGCAGCCATAGCGGAACTAGCACACGTCAACGTCTGGCCTCGTGTTCGAAACCCCTTCCCATTTCCTGAGAAAAGTTACAATGGACGTAGAAGGGTCAGCAACCAGAGCTGCAACACGGGCTGCCGATACTGAGAATTTGACAATAATACAAGAAAAAGAGTACTAGCAAACATGGGCTAATCTAACAGTTTTTTTTTTAATATGGTTATGAAAAAAAAAAATCCACATTAGCCTCTAAGACTCAAATATGTTCACAATATTTCTGCCTCAGGCTTAGATAGAAATAATATTCACTCATTTTTATTCCCATTGATTATAATGAATTTTTTTATTATCTACATTAACTTTTAAGACTTTCAAATATGTTCATGATATTTCTGCCTCCCAGTTTGAAATTATACGATATAACCTTTTTTTCTTAAAGGCGATAAGAAATATTTTTTAGATTCCTACATAGTTAAGTTGAACAATATCATCAAAGCCTTTATATATTTCTCAAAAAATAGTTGACAAAATATTTAACAAATTTATCCCCAGAGCAATATTTATATGCGTAAATATACTATAAAACTTCTCTTTTAAGTTCAAAAATGTTATGCCTATAGAATTACTGTCCTATGAAGTACATAAACACAAATTTGTTGGTAAAACTAAACATACGTCAACTCCGCCACTTTAAGCATTCAGGTAAAGTGGTTGTGAGAGAAAGATGACTCACGTAAACTACCACTCAGTGTCAAACATCAACACTGAGAAGCATCGAACCACACCATAGATGTGGACCCATTTACTGTGTTGTCCAGTCCATCCAAGACCATATATATATATATATATATATATATATATATATATATATATATATATATATATATATATATATATATATATATATATATATATCAACAACACTGCGACTAGCCGGGGGTTCGATCCGCCGGCTAGTCGCAATGTTGTTATTGATTAAATACCACTCGTTCTTGGTTACAATACTATATATATTGCTTGTGGAGGCTAGTACACCAAACGGGGAGTAGAATGAACTTAGCTCTGAGGCACCCACACCTTAGTATGTAAGTCCTCAGATCACGGTACAACACCTAGCTGTGCTGGGTGCGTGATGTTTGAGGATTGGATGGTCCAGTGGGTTAGAGTATCGTGAATTTTCGCTGCCCGTCTAGTTGCAGTGTTGTTATTGATTAAATATCACTCGATCGTAGTTACAATATATATATATATATATATATATATATATATATATATATATATATATATATATATATATATATATATATATATATATATATATATATATATATATATATACAAGTCGTGCCGAATAGGTAAAACTTGCTATTTTGGCTTAAATAGCAACGCTCTTCTTGCCGAATAAGTCAAACGAAAATTTGTGTATGCAATAATTTCGCAAAAATCATTCTGAACCTAACGAAAAAATATTTCATTGTGTTTGTTTATTATTAAATTTCTCTAAACTTATCTAAAATATATTTAGTTGGATTAGGCTAAATTAAATTGTGCTTGTTATAATAAGGTTAGGCAAGTTTTCAAAGGTTCTTTTGGTACAAATACATTATTTTTACATTAATATAAATTAAAAAAATTATCTTTAAACGTATAAGAGAAAATTTTATAAAGGACTTAATTTTAAACGAGTTCTTGCTAATTACCCAATTTTTACTTATTCGGCATGACATATATATATATATATATATATATATATATATATATATATATATATATATATATATATATATATATATATATATATATATATATATATATATATATATATATATATATATATATATATATATTACACAGTATGCATGTGTATATTTCTTCGTCGTTTCTGCTTTATTTTGCTTTTAAACTGATGCTGGGCAGAGCACAAGAGTAGGAATGGTCGTTTTTCCACGTATCTTTTTGCAGGTTTCGATCCCTTTCCTGCCTGGCCTTTTGAAATCCTAACCCCTAACATTTTTTTCCCCCGGGAAAGCGATCCACCACCCGATTTATCTGGTTCATCCGGTCCCCAATTACTGCTGGGTTTTGTGTGTTGAATAGAGACAAGAAAACTGCGTCCCAGTGTTCATCCCCGCCCTGGTGTCGAACCCGAGACCCCTGATGTTGTGAGACAGGTGTTTACACCATACCATCGTTTAGAAATATCTAGATCTCTGTACTATGACCCAATTTCCTCATACACATACTGGATGAGCCTTGCTAAGTTAGCGCTTCCTAATAATAATACTACTACTACTAATAATAATAATGATAATAATAATAATAATAATAATTAAAAAATAATAAAAACATCTCATTTAAACTCTCTGCACAATGAGCATCCAGTGTAAGTCCTGGACATGGGTTCGACTCCAGCACAAGTGGAAAGGTCGGACATGATTTCCTCCCATCTGTTGCCCATGTTCACCTAACAGCAAGTAGATACCTGGGTGTTATCCATTTTCCGCTGGTCGCATGCTGGGGAAAGACGATCAAAGGACCCCAGTGGAAATCAGCCAAAGTGGCAATATTGGGTTATCCTGGGTAACTAACTCTCAGAGTTAATAATCCGAATGAAATCTTTAATTTTTATTTCCGTTAGTTATGGATAGTAAAAATTATTATATCGTGCATTATACATGAATATCGGTTATCACATGAATTTATATAAGTTATATATATAAACATAGTGAGGCATAAATAAATATATATAGAAAGATAGAAAGATAGATACTTATTTTGCAAACGGGAGAACTTTTAACCTCTACCATTAATGTAATGTTATCAATAAAAAAAGTAAGACAAATTAATAAACGGGATTAAATTTGTATTAAAATATATACATGTATTAATACGGGAAATCACTTCCGAGCTGAGAGCCCAGTCCATAAAACACCACACAGTAATTCCCTCTGTCAAACGCCTTCCTACTTGCGTAAGGTTTGCGACTTACTCGGATGTAAATAAGAAAAACTTTTCATCAAAGTTGTAAAGGAAAGTTAAAAAACAAATCAGAGGACGGAATACAAGTTTTCTATTACTGCCTCTTGTTTGAGACGGGGCTGAGGGCCCACTCTTCCCGTTTTTTGTTGTGAATTCATAACAGAAAAAGTGAAGAGGGACTGAAGTTTTTTTTTTCCCCCGTGGTAACTTCATGAACCAGCTGGCAGTATTCTCACTCTCTAACTCACGGTTTATCTCTTCTGAACTATTCCCTTTTTTATCCTACTTTTTTGTGTACTATTCTTGGCCTATGTTGGTTATGTTGTATGCTATTTTTTGTGTTAAGATTGTTGTACTCTCTCCGTCTTCCTTTGGCAGGAAATGCTGGGAAGGGGCAGGGGGTAAATATTTAAGAGAGAGAAAGAGACTTGCTATCTGGAGACAAAAAACTGTACTAATCATTATTTTTCAATACTTTATATTTATTCCTTTCTTCTTACTGCTTGACACATTCCAACATTTTCTGCTGGACACACAAACAGGGTTGAAAATAGTATCCTCTTCACATCACTGCCAATGCGGTAAAAACAGACAAGAAACATGCATTGTTTTTCGTTATGGATGTTCGTTACATCGCTTGTGTCAATTAAGTTTGGTTAGCGAAGGTTTGAGCAGTGTGTGGAATATTAACCCACTAAACGTACACACACACACACACACACACACACACACACACACACACACACACATACACACACATACACATGATAACATACAAAATACAGCGAGGAATTGACAAGGTGGACAGAGATATGATATTCCAGAGATGGGACACAGAAACAATGGGTCATAATCAAAAATTGAAGACTCAGATGAGTCAAAGGTATGTTAAAAAGTATTTCTTTAGTCATAGAGTTGTCAGGAAGTGGAATAGTCTGGCAAGCGACGTAGTGGAACCATACATAGTTTTGAGACGAGGTATGATAAAGCTCATGGAGCAGCGAGAGAGAGGACCTAGTAGCGACCAATGAAGAGGCGGGGCCAGGAGCTATGACTCGACACCTGCAACCACAACTAGGTGGGTACACACATAAATACACACACACATAGCGCACACACACACTCACACACACACACACACACACACACACACACACACAACTAGGTGGGTACACACATAAATACACACACACATAGCGCACACACACACTCACACACACACACACACACACACACACACACACACACCGGTGGCCTAGTGGTAAAGCTCTCGCTTCACGCACGGAGGGCCCGGGTTCTATTCCCGACGGGGCGGAAACATTTCGAAGTGTTTCCTTACACACACACACACACACATACATACAACAGGCCTAGTGTCAAATCGACATGTGCCTAGGACAAAATGGTAACTAACACACACACACACACACCGGCAGAGCAACAAGTGCAAACACTAACAGAACCACCCTCAGAACCCCACAGCCAAACTTACTATCCCAATACAAACCACACTCCACACTCACAGCCCCCACCTTAAACACAGTAGAATCGCGTAGCACCCTGCCAGGTTCCCCACGAACCCAAATCCCACAAAACCCCAAGAATACAGTTTTGGAGAGGAAACTGAAGGCATGGTACACCAACGCTGATGGAATAACTAATAAGTGGGAGGTGTTGCATGAAAGAATCAACGAGGCATTACCAGATATCATATCTCTCATAGAAACTAAGCTCACAGAAATATTAACAGATGCCATCTTTCCAACCGGATATCAGATCATGAGGAAAGACAGAGGGAATAGAGGGGGTGGGGTGGCACTGATCATCAAAAACGATTGAGATTTTGAGGAGCTGGAGAGAGAAGACAGAGAAACAAGAGACTACATAATAAGAACACTTCAGTCTGGAGGTCCCAAGGTGGTAATTGCTGTGATGTATAACACACCACAGAATAACAGAAGGCCATGGCAAGAATATGATGAGAGTAACAGAGCAATGGTTGACACACTGGCTGAAGTGGCCAGAAGGGCCCACATGGGCAGGGCAAAGCTACTGGTTATGAGTGACTTTAGTCACAAAGAAATTGACTGGGAAAACCTGGAGTCACATGAGGCCCCAGAAACGTGGAGGGCTAAGATGATGGAGGTGGTCCTGGAAAACCTCATGCATCAACATGTTAAGGGCACTACCAGAGAGAGAGAGAGAGAGAGAGAGAGAGAGGAGAGGACGAACCAGCAAGACTGGACCTAATATTCAATTTGAGTAGTGCAGATATTGAGGATATCACATATGAAAGACCCCTCGGGGCTATTGATCACATAGTTCTGAGCTTCGAATACATAGTAGAGTTAAAAGTGGAGAGGGAAGCAGGAAGTGCAGGACAAATGAAGCCAAACTACAAGAGAGGGACTACACAGGCATGAGGAATTTCCTCCACGAGGTTCAGTGGGGGCAGAGAATTGGCAGGGAAATCAGTAAATGAGATGATTGAATATGTGACAACAATATGCAGGGAAGCAGAGGAGAGGTTTGTACCCAAGGGCAACAGAAATAATGAGAAGGCCAGGAGGAGCCCTTGGTTCACCCAGAGGTGTAGAGAGGCCAAAACCAAGTGTGCTAGAGAATGGAAGAAGTATAGAAGGTAAAGGACCCAGGAGAATAAGGAGAGCAGTCGAAGAGCCAGAAATGAATATGCTCAGGTAAGGAGGGAGGCCCAACGATAATGCGAAAATGACAGCAGCGAAAGCCAAGTCCGACCCAAAGCTGTTGTAGAGCCACATCAGAAAGAAAACAACAGTCAAGAACCAGGTAATCAGGCTAAGGAAGGAAGGAGGGAAGATCACAAGAAACGACCGAGAAGTATATGGAGCTCAACATGAGATTCAACGAAGTATTCACAGAGGAGACAGAAGGGACTCCAGAAAGACGGAGAGGTAGGGTACACCATCAAGTACTGGACACAATACAAACAACCGAGGAGGTGAAGAGGCTGCTAAACGAACTAGATACCTCAATGGCTATGGGGCCGGACCTCTCTCCATAGGTCCTGAGATAGAAAGCAGAGCCGCTATGTGTA
Source organism: Cherax destructor (assembly GCA_009830355.1). Taxonomy (NCBI): domain Eukaryota; kingdom Metazoa; phylum Arthropoda; class Malacostraca; order Decapoda; family Parastacidae; genus Cherax; species Cherax destructor. Next base: position 108,664 of record WNWK01002680.1, read on the forward strand.
GATAAAGGGGGATATGATAACGACATATAAAATACTGAGAGGAATCGACAAGGTGGGCAGAGACAGGATGTTCCACAGATGGGACACAGCAACAAGGAATCACAATTGGAAGTTGAAGACTCAGATGAGTCACAGGGATATTAGTAAGTACTTCTTCAGTCATAGAGTTGTCAGGAAGCTCATGGATAAAGCTCATGGAGCAGGGAGAGAGTAACTTAGTGGCGACTATTGAAGAGGCGGGGCCAGGAGCTGGGACTCGACCTGTGCAACCAAAATTACGTGAGTACAATTAGGGGAGTACACACACACACACACAAAAAAAAAAAAAAAAAAAAAAAAAAAAACACAAACACACACACACAAACACACACACACACACACACACATACAAGAATTATGAATCGACCCCCACAGCCACACATAGATGAGTACACACACACACACACACACACACACACACACACAACAAGCCAGCACAGATTTAAGGATAGCCAATCCTGCCTTATGAAGCAAATAAATTTTAAGATTATAAGTGGGAAATCAGAGGGGATATGAAAGAGTGGATGGACTGCATATTTCTTAGCTGGCGAAAGACATTTGACACTGTACATCATTGACTAACTCAGAATATAAACAAAAATGAGATGTAGGGTCAAGGAAGAAGCTTAAACCCAGAAATGTTTAATTGAGAAACAGAAGTGGGAAACTAATAGTGCACATATATTTATGCATATATATATATATATATATATATATATATATATATATATATATATATATATATATATATATATATATATATATATATATATATATATATATATATATATACATACATATGCACTATTACTTTCACACTTCTGTACAGGGGAAAACCATGATAAATAAAGAAAGTATTAGATCCAAAAACCAATAGTAACAGCAGCAGCAGAGGCAGGCAGACAGGCAGGCAGGGCGGCACCAGGTGGCAGCAGTATCGCCATTCCAGCGTAAACAGTGGGGACAGCCTTGACACGTGGGGAAAACAACGATCTCCTCCACCGTGTTTAATTACTTGAACCGCACTGGCCACCAGCCATTGGAAAACCTCGTCGCTAGTGATTCTCATGGGTCTTGTGGCTCGACCACTGCTTCAATACTCCTGATGGTGACATTCATAGCTGCGTTTTAGTGCAGATTTTTTTTATGCTCTTGTATAGTTTTGACCACTTCGTTTTTCATTTGATTGCAGCGAAAAGCCGACAGGTCTATGTATCCTATTTTAGGATTTTTTTTTTTACGAAGATGAATTTTGCAGGCAAGAGCTGTTATCCTACCTAAGCTCATTTCAAATCCCAGCTCTATCTTCGGTAAACTACCCCTTTCCCCCAGGAAGCGACCCCACAACAGAATGCTAACACCCAAGTACCTACTTATTGCTAGGTGAACCTAGGTGAACAGGGGCAGCAGGTGTAAGGAAACATGCCCAACATTTCCACCCGGCCGGGGATCGAATCACGAACACTCAATTTGTGAGCTAAGAGCGCTACCATCCAAGCCATGGGACACTCTTGACTAGTAGTAAACAGGTTGCATGCTGCCTTAATGACCCTCGTCTAGTCGATAGACTTTAAGCTCATTTAACCAGCCAATTAACTGTACGACTCATTCAACACAAGGAGTGGTGGGGATTACTCTTCCTTTGCTGATCGCGAAATTAACAAGATTGAATATCATTCGCGTTAAGGAATTTTTTTGATGTTATTTTGAATAGTCTGTTGGAGTTTTTGTTATCTTCATATATTATTTATATGTAGACTGGATCCTTTTGCGGGTGTTTTAGTGACCGTGGAAATTTAAACAAAAAATCCTGTTTATACTTAAAAAAAATAAGAAATTTCGGTAAAGTTTTACCTTTAAAATACGTTTCAGAGGATAAAGTTTATTAAAAATAAGTGCCAAAAATTTAATAAATTAATATAAAGAGAACTGTTGGTGATTGGTTGTTCAGGAAGGGGAAATTATCGCCTGACAAGTGGAGGTCTTTATGATGTGAGAGGCCCGTCTGGTGGTTCAGCTTTCGCTGTCCATCCCTGAGACAGGTTTTCCACCCAACAGCTTAGAAATCAGAAGATTCTCGGAGACAAACTTTAATGTCAGCTGCACAAATTTGGAGGTACATGTTCTGCTGATGCATAATAAGCTCCCAACCACTGCTCTAGTCTGCCTGAGAAATGTTCATGTCTGCGGTAAAAGGAAATCTTGTAAATGTGGGTTTGTGGTGTGGCAGGCGGTCGGAACCTCCAGGAAGGTACGCGGTTGCCGCTAACACCTGAAATATTACCGCTAACACCTGAAATATTTCCGCTAACACCTGAAATATTTCCGAGTGAAGAAAATACAGTTCTCTGGTAATGTGTTCTGTCCCTTAGGTTCGTCTCCCAGAGCGTAAAGGGACAGGAAAACGTCGCCTGTTCTCTCTCCCTACTGACACACCAAACGCTGTCGACTGCAACAGGGAACAAAATTTCTCTCGCAATATTCTGATCTCTATCCCGATTCGTCCCTCTGGGGAAAAGAGGGGTCGACAGGACAGGTCGAATCATTTGCCTTTGCACCGACCTGGTCATGTCCTCGTCAGGGTGTCAGTCTCGCCTACTCACTTATTAATGTGCCTTCTGCGGGTCTTGACGCCTGAGTGTGCCGGGTTCGTGTCGAGGACACACGGTATTATTCATCACACCGGGTCAACTCGCCGACACGCGATGAACGCGGCGGTGACACCGGCTCAACTGAGGTTCCAAAACGGACCGAGGCAAGTTCGTATGCGATTTGGAAATGGCTCGGGACAGAACGAAACCGGTTCATATGCACCTTGGCAAGGAATCAGGATGGACCGGAACGTCGTAAAGTTTACCCATCCATTTTGTTGGCTGATTTTAAGTTGTTCCAGGTTCTAGCCATGCTGCTGTGACTTAGGCTTTTCACAGGTGAGCTTAGCTTTCCTACGCCACGTAAAAGAGCTTTTAATATTGTGCTAATAAGGTCAATTTATTGTCTTAAACGTTGCGTTTCCTCAGACGTAATTCCAGTTTCTTTTTTTTTTTTTACCTCGGATACGTTTCCCATTAATTTCCTTTGTCAATTAGGACACGTATCTTATTAAAGTGTCACGGTGGTGGGGTAGCTCCCTGACACCTGATCTCTCTCTCTCTCTCTCTCTCTCTCTCTCTCTCTCTCTCTCTCTCTCTCCATCCCTCGGCTAAATAAAACAAGAGGTCTCCCAGGTGTTGTATTATCCTGTTCTTCTTTTTCCTTTTCCTTTCATATTTTCTTTTAGTTTTCTTTCATCTTTTTTCCCAAAAGCATATATTAATATTTTTTTATCTTTTATTTCGCTTCTTTTTCCGCTTTAACATTTTCATTATTTTATCTCTAGCATTTCCATTTGATGCAACATAGTTTGTCTTCCCATTGGTCTTTATTGCTCTTTTTCTGGTGAAAAAAAGGCGTTCCAATATATGTAAGCTCCTAGTAGCTGAACTCTTCTAGATGGACTACCCTAGTAGTTAATTAGGTTTGTCAGGAAACAGGACAAGTGTTTCCTGACGAGGGTCTTAGTCATAAGAAGACTCGCAGCCGGAGCTTTTGGTCATCTGACCGAGACCTTCCGCTGGCTTACCGGTCCACCCATTTACAAAATATGGTTATGTTTATAACTATTAGAGATTTTAACTACCATAGTTGAACTTCCCTAGTTGAACTATTCTAGTTGAACTACTTTAGTTGAACTTCCCTAGTTGAACTATTCTAGTTGAACTACTTTAGTTGAACTTCCCTAGTTGAACTATTCTAGTTGAACTACTTTAGTTGAACTTCCCTAGTTGAACTATTCTAGTTGAACTACTTTAGTTGAACTTCCTTAGTTGAACTATTCTAGTTGAACTACTTTAGTTGAACTTCCCTAGTTGAACTATTCTAGTTGAACTACTTTAGTTGAACTTCCTTAGTTGAACTATTCTAGTTGAACTACTTTAGTTGAACTTCCCTAGTTGAACTATTCTAGTTGAACTACTTTAGTTGAACTTCCCTAGTTGAACTATTCTAGTTGAACTACTTTAGTTGAACTTCCCTAGTTGAACTATTCTAGTTGAACTACTATAGTTGAACTTCCCTAGTTGAACTATTCTAGTTGAACTACTTTAGTTGAACTTCCTAGTTGAACTATTCTAGTTGAACTACTTTAGTTGAACTTCCCTAGTTGAACTATTCTAGTTGAACTATCATAGTTGAACTTCCCTAGTTGAACTATTCTAGTTGAACTACCATAGTTGAACTTCCCTAGTTGAACTATTCTAGTTGAACTACCATATTTGAACTTCCCTAGTTGAACTATTCTAGTTGAACTACTTTAGTTGAACTTCCCTAGTTGAACTATTCTAGTTGAACTACCATAGTTGAACTTCCCTAGTTGAAGTATTCTAGTTGAACTACCATAGTTGAACTTCCCTAGTTGAACTATTCTAGTTGAACTACTTTAGTTGAACTTCCCTAGTTGAACTATTCTAGTTGAACTATCATAGTTGAACTTCCCTAGTTGAACTATTCTAGTTGAACTACCATAGTTGAACTTCCCTAGTTGAAGTATTCTAGTTGAACTACCATAGTTGAACTTCCCTAGTTGAACTATTCTAGTTGAACTACTTTAGTTGAACTTCCCTAGTTGAACTATTCTAGTTGAACTATCATAGTTGAACTTCCCTAGTTGAACTATTCTAGTTGAACTACCATAGTTGAACTTTCCTAGTTCGGCTACTCAAGTTCAACTTCCTCAGTTCAACTTCCCCACTAGTTGTGATTCCCTAGTTACATTCACTTATATGTACTCCCCTGATTTTGCACCTCTAGTTGTACTCACCCAGGTGTACTCACCCAGGTGTACTCACCCAGGTGTGCTCACCCAGGTGTACTCACCCAGGTGTACTCACCCAGGTGTACTCACCTAGGTGTACTCACCCAGGTGTACTCACCCAGGTGTACTCACCTAGGTGTACTCACCCAGGTGTACTCACCCAGGTGTACTCACCCAGGTGTACTCGCCCAGGTGTGCTCACCCAGGTGTACTTACCCAGGTGTGCTCACCCAGGTGTACTCACCCAGGTGTGCTCACCCAGGTGTACTCACCTAGGTGTACTCACCCAGGTGTACTCACCCAGGTGTACTCATCCAGGTGTACTCGCCCAGGTGTACTCACCCAGGTGTACTCACCCAGGTGTACTCACCCAGGTGTACTCCTGAATTGTAAGGGCTGTTGGGAATTAAATCCCTCTCCCTTACATGCATATGTTTATAGGAAAACATATACATACTGTTGTTCTAAATTTAAATTTTTTTTTTAATTATGATACCAACTGCTTACCATCCCTATTCCTTCATTCCTATTCTCTCACACTTTTTAGTCGTCATTCTCCTCCTCTTATGTCCCTTCCCTTTCAGCCCTTCCTCTCCCTCTACCTTCCTACGCGTCCCCTAAATCCTCCCTTACTTCCACTTCCTTTCACTCTCCCTCTCTCCCTCTCTCTCTTTCTCTCTCTCTTCCCTCCCTTCTTGTCACCCTTCTTCTCTCCACTTTATCTCCTTCCCGTCATTATCTTCCTATACTTCTCTTCTCATTTACCGACAAGGTAAAAGTATTGTTACTGTGTAAACCTGGAATATAATACCGATATGTATAAGAGACGTGTGTAAATATTGAAGGTTTTTATAACGAGTGGACGCGGTCCAAGGAGTGACACCTTTCCTAATGTCTTTTTTTTTCTAAATATTTATGTTGTTTTTATTAAATATTTATTTTTTAAAACAGTTTTGTATTATTTGTGTTTGAGTAAATACTGAATAAGTTAAAGGGGGTGCGACCTCTATCTCTCTCTCTCTCTCTCTCTCTCTCTCTCTATATATATATATATATATATATATATATATATATATATATATATATATATATATATATATATATATATATATCGTGCCGAATAGGTAAAATTGGTTAATTAGCAAGAACTCATTTAAAATTAAGTCATTCCAAAAATGTTCTCTTATACGTTTTTTAATTTGATTTTATGTTAATGTTAATGTTCTCTCTACGGTGTTATACACAGACAAGTATGTTAATACGGACACAGTGTGCGGTTAATGACATTTTATTGAGAAGACGTTTCGTCCACCAGGGATTTTATCAACAAAAATTTATTGATAAAGTCCCTGGTATATATTGTACTTTATTATCACAGTTCTTGCCGTCTCTCCACGCTTTATTGCAGCCTTTTGGTAATCCCCTTATCAAAATTTTTCTTCTCTTGGGATTTGCATCATCTGCAGTGTTGCGGGCGTTCACAAGCAGTCTGATTGATCAAAGGATCGGTGAATGGAGCCTCCACCACGCCTTGCGCTCAGTGACCCCACACGGGTTTAGCGCATTCGTGAAGTGCAATCCAGAATCTGCAAAACAGTGATAGGTAGGAGTCAGTCTTCCCGAGGTAGCTCGTTGACGTATTTATGGAAGAGTGAGGGACCCACAGCTGATACCTGAGGCACTCCTCTCACTTGTCACCAGTGTTATTATTGATGAGACACTCGTCCAACATCTGGGTATCTTTATTCTGGAAACGTGTCGCCACCCAGTGGCTTCTTCAGTCCATTGCAGAGAAAGTTGGAAGATGAGGAGGAATTTGAGGTGATCAGTCCCTGAGCCTGGAGTCGATGTGTTCATTCCATCAGTCTTGGACTAAACACATTATTGCATTCAAAAGAGGGGGAGCACGAAACCCCATAGGGGTCATACGGCCAGGGGAAAAAAAGAATGACAATGAGTTTCGATCCAAGAAATGGGAGGTAAGGTTGAATTCCTTGGAACAAGAGCATGACGTGTTTTCTCAGTCTCATATAAAGGCCACTGAAATAGATCAATTTTCAAACGCTACATTACGCTAACCTTACTTTTTTTAATCGTCTTAAACACACACGAAAATATATTTTTTAAATATCAGGTACATTCAATTAATTAAAAATATAAAATATTTAAGAAATATTTAAAAATAATAATATCCATATTAATATTACCTTAATAATAATCACTGGTATATTTTTCCCTGAATATTTCCCTTTCAGATGGGTGGGAAATATTTAAAAAAAGACATTTAATAAGTTAATTATTCACGCTTTTCGATCTAATTGACGAACTTTCGACAACTTATAAGACAAGACACAAGTTGCAGAGCAAAATTTTATCGAGACGACTTTTCGCTCTTGTAGAGCTTTATCAAGTCATACCTCTATGCACAGAGCGAAACGTTGTCCCAGTAATAGCTTATTCTGATACTTGTGTCTTTCCTTCACATTGTAACTCATTGAATCCGACGTTTGCAATGTGCTTGTCCAACCGGTTCTTGAAGGACTGTATTGCTCTTGCACTGCAACTTCAAAGTGACTATTTCAGTGTTCCATAACGTTGTACATTTTTTTTTTATCCATATTTATAACTCTTGACTCTGAATTTTCCTTCTGTTGTTCATGTTACTAAATCATTTTGAATGTGTCGTATTGATTCATATATTAACGGTTTGAATCAACAGTAGTTCGTAGGCGATCAAAACCTTATTATTTTGTCCTTGTCCATACTGAAACTAACCTCCGCTTGCTCTCAACAAGAGAGAGAGAGAGAGAGAAAGAGAAAGAGAGAGAAGGAATGCTTAAATTATTTGTATTTCATTTTCTAATTTATAATAACTTGATCTAGGAAGTATAAACAAAGATTCCCTTCCCCCTGCGAACTTTAGGAGGCTAGTGTTTGAAATTGTCACTAGGTGGCAGCATATCCCGGAGACTCTATCGACCCTTCTCAGAGTACAGTACATTAGTTTCTCGGCTAAACAGAAAAACATATATAGGTTTAATATATATATATATATATATATATATATATATATATATATATATATATATATATATATATATATATATAATTGGCAGGGATAAAATTACAAAGCAAATAAGTGAACTATAAAACTAAACCAACCACGACATCAACAAGCAGGAAGGATATCACTAGCAGTCAGGATAGCACCACCAACTAGGATAGCACCACCAACTAGGATAGCACCACCAACTAGGACAGCACCACCAACTAGGATGACACCACCAGCTTTTGTCACAGACACAGCATTAACGTGACAATAAATTTTTAACAACAGGTAGCCACGATAAAGATTGTCGTAAGTCTTCCCCACATATTCTCGCATCTAGTGTACGGCAGCTCTACGACTACCAACATTACATGTTACCACTTGGACAATTTACTTTGTATTTATTGAAAACAAGATCAATTCCCTTAGAGTCATAGGACTTCGAAATTTGATTTACATTAAACATTGTAGACACAAAATGTACGGCTCGACACGAAATGCCTTACAGCTCCTCTATAAACTATGGTTAAGAGACAGTAATCCCAGCAACAGTCCCTGCAATCCTCCCACCAAGTTAGAATACATTTTAAGAGAATCAATGCAGTAGGTTCACTGCTAGGCAGGTTCTACTCTCAGCCACCCATTCCTACTGGCCCATGATAGGTAGGTCTTTCAAACCCCCCCCCCCACCCATTTTCACTCATGCATTTGCCTAAAGGTGACCCAGCATCGTGGGGAAGAACACCTGAAGGAGTCTGTACCGGAGAGAATATCACTTCACGGAATAAGACTGTGTTCGTATTTCCCAAGGGAGAAATTTGGGTGGCAGTAAGGCTCGGGTGCTAATGTCATGAGAGGACCTCGCGTTACTCAGTGGAACACACACACACCAGGAAACCAAAAACGGAATGGGAAGCATCTTCGAGCATTCTTAAATGCCAAGGCAAAAGACAGGCGATAATTCGTTTACGAACAGCAGAAGTCAACCACTGATGTGATTGACCAATGGGAGGCAACTGACTACATGCCTTATTCTACAATTTGTTGGTATACCATCAATAATGTGATACAGAGAATAAAAAGACACAGTACCGTGACTGGAACAATACACAAATACAGAAGCTGGATCTGTCAGATGAAGCATCAGTTGCGGATAGTAAATACTCCTTAAGTGAAAGTTTAACTGGGTGAAGAGGCGTATCGCCGTTAACTGTGAGGATTATAAAGCAAGTTGTAGAGTTACCTTTTATCGGGATTAACGTTTCGCTGTATATACAGTTTTCCCCAAATTATACACAGAGCGTAATGTTGCCCCAGTTAAAAGATCATCCTGCAACAAGTACCTTTGTCTTCGTAAGTTTAATTGTCTAGAGTAGGATAAATACCTTTATTCCTCCCAGTACACAGGAACAGAGGTGAGAACAGAAGGGGATTACTTGCAACAGATGGCGTTGCAACCATTGATAGCCTCATTAGATTTTTATCTTAAACACAATGAAGCCCGACTTTGTATAAACTTCCACAAAAGACTGAATGACAGCGTCAGCGGTTGTACAATGCACTCTCGTCAGTAGGATTGTATGCACTGCACCAGACAAATGAAAGATTAAAGGAGACAGACAATGAGAAAGAGAGAGACAGAGAGAGAGAGCAGAAGGGAGTAGAAGATTACAGGAAATAACGAGAAAATAGAAGGAAACATCCTGACTTTTGCTTCAGTTGCATGGTGATCCACTGATCATGATTCACCTACACAGTAGGCTTCTTCAGTCAAATACAGAGGCAACAGGTGTAGTAATGAAATGAAGATGTAATCAGTCCATCAACCTTGGATAAATATTATGTGAGGTGGTCAGTCCCTCAGCCTGGAGAAGAGTTCAGCTCCATGGTCTGGAACGATATGAAGCTTTAGATTTATAACGTTCCAGACCATGAAGCTGAAGCTTCACATCGTTCCAGACCATGGAGCTGAACTCTTCTCCAGGCTGAGGGACTGACCACCTCAATACTATTTTCTCCAAGGTTGATGGACTGATTACATCATTATTACATCTTCATTTCACTACTACACTTGCTGCCTCAGTATTTGACTGAAGAAGCCTACTGTGTAGGCGAAACGTTTCAACAAAAAAGATACCCAACTGCTGCACATGTCATTTGACAGAGGCCTTCTGCTAAGTTTAACCAGTCCTCCCCATAAGCAAAATTATATACCACTAAAAAACATTAATTGCATTTAAATTAAATAGAAATAAAAAATTAATCACCACTTTGAAACTAAAATAATTAAAAATCATTAGATGCCTCTAAAAATGTTTAGTATCTCTTAAAGCATTAAATACGACTAAAGTATTTAATACCGTTAAAAATATTAAATGCCACTAGAGAATTAAATACCACTAAAATAATAAATACCACGAAAACATGAAATACCACTAAAAATATTAAATACCACTTAAATATTAAATACCACTAAATATTAAATGCCACTAAAGTTTTAAATACCCCTAAAAAACAAGGGAATACATGAGGATATAGGAGAGTACAAGGGATTATAGGAGAGTACATGAGAGTAGGTGAGAGTTCACATTGAGACTGCTCGCTGAGGATCAGCTACAGTCCGTCTTGATTTATTTTCTAGATATCTGATGTAAGCGTAAGAGAAGGCAGGTCCCTTGTTGCTGGTAAATGACTCTTGATTCAAGGAATTGGGGCTTCTATCCTTTTCCTAGGAGCAAACCTGATTATCTCTCATTCCCCAGGCGCTGTATGAACCCCCCACGGATTTAGCGCTTCTCCGTGATAATAGTAAATATATTGTAAAAGATTATAATATAACTATTTACCAAAATAGCTTCCGGTGAGACAGTTTAGAGATAAAATAAAATGAAGGCGTTGTAAAGAGAAAGAACTGTTTTATTCTAGGGCTTCAGCTTTATTTTTTTCCAATCGTTCAGGGTCGTTTTACTTCATCCCACGTGAAGATAATATTCGGTAATAGTGTTCATTATCTGTTATCTGGGTAAGGTCTCAGGCCAGCCCCTTCCCACTTCTCTCTCTCTCTCTCTCTCTCTCTCTCTCTCCGTCTTCTATTCCCCACTCACTGCTACCTGTTGCTCCACTTGGAGGAAATGCAAAATAGTATAAATCCAGAGTTTCACTGTATATTTACATAAGACACTTACCATCATTAAGTATAATTAACCTATGCATGCATATAGCCTTCATTATGTATACATATGAGTGTATTCTCACGTACTTGAGAAATGTATACATATAGTCTTGTGTATATATATGAGTGTATTTTCCCCTACCTAATAAATGTGTACATGTAGCCGTAATATATATATATATATATATATATATATATATATATATATAGCAACTATCTTGCTAGACTGATACCTGAAGAAATGAAATCTTTTTCGTTGGTGTTTCGGTATTTGCCCTGAAAAAGGACGGGGAATCAGGCATGTCGACGTTGTCAACACCCTCCGCCGTGTAGTTGCCAAAGAGGCAGTCTGAAATATTTGCACTGAAGGTGTCAGCTTACTTCAGCCATTCCAACTTTGCTTTGGGATCTCTCAAAACAGTGAAGCGGCCGCTCATGCAGCAAGGGATTCCATCAGGGGCTTACCCTACGATAAGGCCATAGTTAATCTAGACATCAAGAGTGAATTTAATCTAGTCGAAAGAGAGACAAGGTCTTGGAAGCCGTTCGAGAGCATTTCTCTAGTCGTCTTGTCTCCTTTGTTTCAGCTAGTTACAGCAAACATTCGACTTCGCTGTTCGGCGACCATGAAATCATCTCTTAAGAGGGTGCCCAGCACTAGAGATCTGTTCGCCCCGTTTCTTTACTGCAGAGCGTAAAGAGCGCTCTCCTGTCTGAGCAGCGAACTTAACATCTTGTATCTAAATGACGGTACGGATGAGAGCCTGGTAGTAGACCTTCAAGAGATGAAATCACGGTGAAAAGTTTAGAAACCCTTTCTCAGTCCTTCCGAATGTGAAATAAACTCGACCAACTAGCAATAATAATTGTTGCTGTTAGAACCATCCTACAAGAAACCTCATCTACCACTTCCACTAAGAGCATCTTACTATGAGCACCGCTGGGATGTGGAGCTATTAATACAGTCCTTGAGAAAAAACTGAATGTCCTGAAGAGGATGGAGAAAAGGATAAGGGATTTGAAATACTACGATACATTGTATCTTCCCATTAGTTGTCTAACCCTACCTAGGCTAGCCTATTTCATAAGGTTTGCATCCTCCTTTGACAGTTAAAAATTAAATGAATACGATCAAGTACTGAGATCAATTTTCGGTAAAACACTAACTCTATCTTTTGAAGATCACCGATGGGATCAAGAAACACTTCCAGTGAGACTGGGGGGAATGAGAGTTCGCGAGGCATTATCTACATTTCTATCCGGGTGTCTTACATCCAGTGAACTAGTGAGGAAGATAGTACCAGAACGCTTGAAAGGTGCTAAAAGAAATTACGACCCCAAGTTCATCGAAGCAGCATTGGCTGTGGGATATCCTTAGAGACTTTTCAAGCAGACCAGCTTATCCCATGGAGAAAATCTCCCAAAAATTGCTCGATAATACCTTAACAAAAGGACAAGAGCTCGTCTGCAAGTGATGCAAGCACGACATGATGCAGATTTCCACTTAGCTGTCTCTAATTTATTTTTGGGTACTCGGCTCGACCCTCAGGCCAATCGCATTCATTTAGCTTTTCTCCTAGCAGTCCCCATATTCACGACTCATAGGTATATCTCTCTCCACTGCGTCAGCAGACCAGTTTAGGCTCTATGGTCTCATCCGCCATATGTCAACCGGAAAGCATACCAGACACGTAGTGGTCAATAATTTCACTAGGCTATATCTCCCCACAGTCTGCTACCCATCAGAACAAGAACCTCAGGTACTCAGGCCCACTGGCACCAGCAGCGTCCAGATGATCACAGTATTATACTAAAGACTGTAAGCAAATTGCATGGGACTACACTTGTGCGTATACAGTAAACGAGATCTACCTAAGATACTCCTGAGTTGAAGAATGGTGCCACCAGCTCCAGGGAGATCTAGTAAAGAATCATTTACAAGTGTCTGGTACTATGCTACAATTTCATTCCAGTAAGATCGGAGATCCTCGGACCATGGGACAAGTGTGCACTTAAGTTTTTGAAGGAGTTGGAGACAAATTCGCGAGTTATACCAAGACCCTCAGAACAACCAACTTTCTTAGCTAGACTCCGTGTTGCGGTCAAGAGAGGAAATGCCTGCAGCATCCTGGACATGCAGCCCGCCTCTGGGAGAACAGGAGGAAGTGTTTGAAGTATAGATTTTATGTCATACATGTTCTCATTCAGACTGTTTTTAAGAATAGTCATGTACATATTCCGAGGATGGTAGGGGAAGAAAATACAAGAACAGCTCAGGTAAGAAAGCTGTAGGTTTTTCCCTTCACCTATGCTTATTCTCTTCTCCGAGGTTGTGGGTCCCCAGTCAGCACTAGCCGGGAATCGAACCCCGATATTTTAGCACGCCACCATCATTCCCACTGTCGTCACCTCTATCACCACTATCATCATCATCACCACCACCTACACACTGCCAGTAAATAATACATAATGAACAAAATAAAATAAAACTGTCCTCCTAATCCATGGCGCCACCAAATGACCCATGGCAGTTTCAGCGCTGAATGTGTAATATATTCGATGCCCCAAACCACACGGTGTATATGAATGCCGTGTGATTAAAAGCATTCATCGTGTCAAGGAGGAGACTTAGGCCAGTGTGGCGAGTTTCTCTTGCAGGGTTCTGAGAGTTCAGTTTGCCGAACGTTCATTAAGGAACTCTGTTTTTAATTTTCGTTTTGCACCTTCAGTGTTTTTATTGTTCGTACTTTTCCACTACGGATTTGTATATGTATTTTGCCTGTTATTGTATTTTAAATATGATTTAAACATCAATCATGAACTAGTGCGAGAAGATTTTAAAATACAATAGACTTAACTCTGAGCCTACATATGAGACAACTTATGGCAGGTTTTAATGATAAGAAATTTGCAACGAAATTCTTGCCCTGTTATTTGTCATTGTTGCTTTTGTTGGTCAGTAACAACCTGAGTCGGGCAACACTGAAAACACATGGTTAGTTATTAAGTTTTTTTTATTATATGCATTGTAGTTTCAGTGTTTGTTTTGTAATGTCCTGTGTTATGTCTGGTCATAGAAAAAAAATTCTGATGATAAAGACTAGGATGTTTCATAGGTTGCGCAGTGGTGTCCGAGTGAGGCATGGAGGAAGTCACAGCTTTTCAATATATCTGAGATACAATTGCCTGACCTTTGCCATTACAACTCTATTCAAACTCGAGTAAATTATTGCACAGCTACATTCATTTATTGCACTGAATTCTTATCAACCTATTGAATGAATCAATCATCATTTTTTCAGGTTCCTGAAAGTACAGTGTTACAAGAAATATATTTTTTTAAACTGTAGGTCAATTTTTTTTAATGTTACAAGCTAAAAATAAAGTTGAAAAAAGGTGCTCTAAGAGGATGTTGTTGCAACTAGAGTCAGGTAGATAATGACCTACGAAATGCAGGACCAAACGAGGTCAGCTAATGAGAAACCCAAACAGAGGAAACAACCAGCTCACCTTAAAATAACTTTTTCATTAAGTGCTGGTTTAAACTGTGTAATGGACAACCTAGTCTCAAATTCTCAAATCTAATTGATTCTGTGAGTTATCTATAACTTTAAGATTATCTTTGGTCAATATATGATCATTTAGACTCGGAATAAAATATTATTGCTTAGAAAGACAGTTTGGCTAGTTTAGCGAGAGTTCTGATATGATACTTTATCTGGTAAACCTAATTCTAGGCTGAATATTTCGAAAAATATTTTCCCTGTATCTAATAATTCAGTTACAATAAGTAAATTAATAAATTATGTAGAAGTACATGGAATATGCACAAGATTCCTTATATATATATAACATAACTGCTAATAGTCAAAGGACTGACAAAAAAAATAACCCAAATTTAATTTGTTGACAAGTAGCTTGCAAACAAATTTAATAATTATTTTCCAATACTACAACTCAGATATCTAGAGAAAGGAAATTT
The DNA here is from genome assembly GCA_009830355.1 of Cherax destructor. Classification (NCBI taxonomy): domain Eukaryota; kingdom Metazoa; phylum Arthropoda; class Malacostraca; order Decapoda; family Parastacidae; genus Cherax; species Cherax destructor. Next base: position 123,758 of record WNWK01002680.1, read on the forward strand.
AATATAACAAACATCTTCTGAGAGTGTAACCATAGGGATAGGAGGCGGATTTTTTTTTCTTAAGCGATTTAAACTGTGTGTGTGGACAAGTGTTGCATAAGAGGACCATTGTCAAAAATTTAATCTCTGCATAAAATAAGGCCAGTTTAAGAATACTGATTAACATGAGTAAATGTGGTGTTTAATGTATGATGTACATCTAACACTATCATTAGTGTTTTCCAGGTTAACATCTTGAAACGTTATATTCTTTTTTTTATTATTATTATTTTTCCACAGCAAATACATTAATGTTTAGAGTTTAAATAATCTCCGAATAAGTATATCTGAATAAGGTCTACGAAGAACAGGAAGGCATAATAAACAAACCTTTTATAAATGGTAGTTTGGGCTCAATTTTAGACGCATGACACCAGATTTTCTCAAACCATAACAATATATTAGCCAATGTTAAGCCCAGGGGAGATCCCATTGCCACTCCATATACATGTGAATACTGAACAGTTTATAATTAAATATAAAAAAAATAAATCGTCAAGAGCTAATCGAGTAATTTATTTTGTATTCAAACCTACAACCATATCTGTCAGTAACTCTCAAAAATCGTAATAACTCGATTATAAGCGCCTCAGGGAATGGGGTAAGGGTCGAACTCACTGGCCTGCTACTTTTAGGGCTGGTTTGCTGTTGGATCGAAGCCTGCACGTTCCAAGGTGTAACCATGTAACAGCAAATAAAATATTATTACAACAATCTATTGCCTCCTTAATTATGGAATTGTTGTTAATAAAGATTCGGTAAGTTTAATGACAGGTCGTTGACACTCCCACCCGCATCATATTGGGATGGGTGTAATGTCGTAGGTGAGGTGATATCTCAGCGTTATAAACCTTCTGCTGTTCTATTATTTTTTACAGGCCCTTGATAATGTGAGAAATAACAAAAGCGCTTGGAATCTCACTATTTTTCACAATGGTTGTTGCGAGCGCACGCACACACACACACACACACACCACACACACACACACACACACACACACACACACACACACACACACACACACACACCACATAAAATACTGCGAGGAATAGATAAGGTGGACAGAGACAGGATGTTCCAGAGAGGGGACACAGAAACAAGGGGTCACAATTGGAAGTTGAAGACTCCCATGAGTCAAAGGGATGTTAGGAAGTATTTCTTCAGTCATAGAGTTGTCAGGAAGTGGAATAGCCTAGAAAGTGACGTAGTGGAGGCAGGAACCATACATAGTTTTAAGACGAGGTTTGATAAAGCTCATGGAGCAGGGAGAGAGAGGACCTAGTAGCAATCAGTGAAGAGGCGGGGGCCAGGAGCTATGACTCGACCCCTGCAACCACAAATAGGTGAGTACACACACACACACACACACACACACACACACACACACACACACACATATATATATATATATATATATTGTGTGTGTGTGTGTGTGTGTGTGTGTGTGTGTTAGTTAGTTACCATTTTGTCCTAGGCACATGTCGATTAGACACTAGGCCTGTGTGTGTGTGTGTGTGTGTGTGTGTGTGTGTGTGTGTGTGTGTGTGTGTGTATACCATATTTTATCTCTCACAAAATTGAACCCATAGGCTCACAAAACAGTGGAGGTCAAAACCCAGAGAAATTATGAAAACCACCGCCTAGATAGTGTTTTATAGCAGGTAATTAAATTTGGGTGAACAACACATAAATTGTGGGCCTCGGAATTCCAAATTTGCATATTCTCAGCAACGTTTTACTCGGGTGAATGATTTAATGGTTACAAGGTAGAGAATCGTTTCATATTTTGCAGGTAAAATTTGGGCTCGGGGATTCAGGTAAATGTTATACATAGGAAGTTTTATGTCTAGTGTTTTAAGTGTGTGTGTGTGTTTGTGTTTGTATAATGCTTTATTTTGTTTACATAAGGCTGTTTATTATTGTTATTATTATTATAATTATAATTATTATTATGTGTAATCTGATGTGTAGGATGTGAAAGCAAACATATATTATTATTATTATTAGTAGTAGTAGTAGTAGTAGTAGTAGTTGCAATAATAGTAGAAGTAGTTGTTGTTGTAGTAATTAGTAGTAGTTGTAGTAATATTAGTATTAGTATTTTTAGAATAAATATTAATACGATTAACCATTTGTAACAAAAAAATATTATTTGCAGTAACACTGGTAGCATAACCCCATAATTATATTTGTGCCGTAAGTATTACAGATGGGAGAAGTAGCAGCATTTACAGAAGTGTAGCAATTATGCAAGTGGTAGAAATTATTTTTCCAGTAACAATTATAGAAGTTGTAACAATTATAGTAGTTGTGGTAATAGCAGTTCTTCAACAAAAGTTGTAATTGTCGTCTTGTGGTATAGAGTCCAAGAGGAACTCGTAGGTGCTACAACATGTGAAAACTTTAATAAAGTATATAACAAACTCAACACTTAAGATGAGGCTGTGAGCTACACACACACACACACACACACATATATACACACACATACACACACACACAAACTCCAGGAGCTATGAATCGACCCTTGCAACCACAATTAGATGAGCACACACACTAGGAGATAGTGAACCAAGTCACGACCAGTCAATAGGCGGAGCCAGGAGCTAAAACTCTGACCCCTCTTCAACCTTTTTTCTTTTATCCTCCAGCAAACACATTACTTTAATGTGTTGTTTTTAGTTGGAAACTGAAGGGGAATATGGAAGTTGCGTTCTGTTTGTCAGGAGAAATTGAAAAAAAAAAGTATATATTGACGCCCCATGAAGTTTTCAGTCATATGACTGAGGTTTCCAGTTGATGATAAATCACAATATGTGAAAACTGAAGGTTCTCACATAATTAAAAAAAAGAATCACTTATTCATACCCAAATATTGGGGGTTATTGATTAGGTTTAAAGCATATCAAGTACACTTGGGTCATTAATTAAGGCTGCACATCACCTGTACGCCACCAGCAAGCTTGCTTTAATCGTGATAATTGGAAGCAAAGTAAATTCTATGTGTAAATACATCGAGAGATATGCACACCTCGGTGTGTATACATTGTTGATTGAATTATGGTGAAGGAGGGGGAGGGGAGGAAAGTTGGTCAGTTTACTGGGTTTTAAATCCTGTCAACTACTCGAAGGACATTAGGAGAACATATCACTTGCATAAGCACATTGTTGCTCTCAGAACATTCAATCATATACATTGTTGCTCTCAGAACATTCAATCATATACATTGTTGCTCTCAGAACATTCAATCATATACATTGTTGCTCTCAGAACATTCAATCATATACATTGTTGCTCTCAGAACATTCAATCATATACATTGTTGCTCTCAGAACATTCAATCATATACATTGTTGCTCTCAGAACATTCAATCATATACATTGTTGCTCTCAGAACATTCAGTCATATACATTGTTGCTCTCAGAACATTCAATCATATACATTGTTGCTCTCAGAACATTCAGTCATATACATTGTTGCTCTCAGAACATACATTTCTAGAAACAAACTCTTCATAATGTATACAAAAGGGAAATTATAGATTAATATATATTAAATCAGAAAAACAATTGCTTCAAATTGTTTTATGTAATAAACATTAAATATCTCTCTTTAAAGGGATATTGGCGAAATTTATTCTTATTTGCAAATAGAAAAACATTACTGCAGTAAACCAATTTGTTTTTAAACCGTGAATATTG
>WNWK01002680.1:132500-135000 GCA_009830355.1 Cherax destructor
ATTACTGAAAATCATATATATATATATATATATATATATATATATATATATATATATATATATATGATTTTCAGTAATATTAATTAAATTTAAATTAAACTATAATATATAGCCTAATCTAGTTTAAAAAATTGTGTTAGTTTAAGGGAGGTTAGGTGAGGTTTCTAGGTTAGTTTTGGCCCCAAAATAATAAACTTTATTCAATAATTTCGCAAAAATCATTCTGAACCTAACGAAAATTTTTTTTTATTGTGTTAGTTTATTATTAAATTATTGTAAACTTATCTAAAATATATTTAGTTGGAGTAGGCTAAATTAAATTACGCTAGTTATAATAAGGTTAGGTAAGTGGACCATCGTTCCTGGTCTAGGACCAGCTGCAAATAACTTACCATAGTTTATCTATCCAAATTTGTCTGATGTTACGAAAAATATTTATCAGCCTATCTTCTAATTATAAAAAAAAAGTGAAAAGCTATATATAGTAACTTACTTCAACTTAAATTTGGAAAAAAATGTTTGGAAACGTCTTTATCCCTATCACAGAGAACAATGAACAGCTGTTACGGGAAGAGAAAGTTGACATCACATTTAAGATTTGTAAATACATGCAGAAAAAAAACTGAAGTGATTCCTAGCTTTGTTAAATTTAGGAAGCATGATTTAAATTTTTTATTTTTTTTTCAAAGTAACTTATCGATCGGGATTGTTTAAATTGCAGGACGTTGAGATTAAGACTCGAAGTAAAGACCATTTTTAAGCGTGATAGAATCATTTGAATAAATTCTTGCCTGAGTCAGTGGCGACCCGTCTAGATAGGTAAACTAGGCGGCCGTCTAAGGCGCCAAATTAAATGGGAGGTTCAGATTTGGAGATACAAAAAACGAGTTAAAAATTTATAATGAAAAAATGAATTAAACTGATTAAAAAGTTATAAATATTCTAAAGAATTTGTCATTATTTCAGCTCCCTGAGCGTGTTCGGAGGGACAATAAATTATAACTATCTCCACACAATCCTTAGAATTTATTATGCCGGATTTCTTATTTACTGCAAAAATAAATAAATAATGTTTTAGTTTTGTGGTCGTCGATAGCATGGTTCACCCATGGTGGCTGTTGCTGGGGGCTAGTCCAGAACCTCCCCTGCTGGCTCCATTACCTGCCATGGTAGCTGTTGCTGGGGGCTAGTCCAGAACCTCCCCTGCTGGCCCCATTACCTGCCATGGTAGCTGTTACTGGGGGCTAGTCCAGAACCTCCCCTGCTGGCCCCATTACCTGACCTGCTCTCTTATTATAAATGATATACAATACCGACAAGTTGAAAGGCAAGAAGGACGTGTGCAACACTTAGTTATCGACAATAAACATACTTGAGTGTTGCACGCATGTCCTACTCACAGACTGCAATTTTATATATATATTATTATTATTATTACTATTAATACATTGGCCTTCTCCCACTAAGGCAAGGTGGCCCAAAAAAGAAAAAAAATCATCATTCACTCCATCACTGTCTTGCCAGAGGTGCACTTACAATATTAACACCCCTCCTTCAGAGTGCAGGCACTGTACTTCCCATCTCCAGGACTCAAGTCTAGCCTGCCGGTTTCCCTGAATCCCTTCATAAATGTTACCTTCCTCACACTCCAACAGCACGTCAAGTCCTGAAAACCATTTGTCTCCATTCGCTCCTATCTAACATCCTCACGCACGCTTGCTGGAAGTCAAAGCCCCTCGCACACAAAACCTCCTTTACCCCCTCCCTCCAACCTTTCCCCGACTTCCCTCCACTACAGATTTATACACTCTCGAAGTCATACAAATTTGTTCCCTCCTCTCTACATGTCCAAACCACCTCAACAACCCCTCCCCAGCCCTCTGGATAATATTTTTGGTAATCCCGCACCTCCTCCTAATTTTCAAACCACGAATTCTCTGCATTATATTCATACCACACATTGCCTTTAGACATGACATCTCTATTGCCTCCAGCCTTCTCCTTGTTGCAACATTCACCACCCATGCTTCACACCCATATAAGAGCGTTGGTATAACTATACTCTCATACATTCCCCTCTTTGTTTCCATGGACAAAGTTCTTTGTCTCCACAGACTCCTCAGTGCACCACTCACCTTCCCCCCATCAACTCTGATTCACCTCATGTTTCATAAAGCCATCTGCTGACATGTCCACTCCTAAATATCTGAATACATTCACCTCCTCCATACTCTCTCCCTCCAATCTGATATCTAATCTTTCGTCGCCTAATTTTTTTATCCTCATCACCATACTCTTTCCTATATTCACTTTTAATTTTCTTCTTTTACATACCCTACCAAACTCATCCACCAACCTCTGCAACTTCTCTTCAGAATCTCCCAAAAGCACAGTGTCATCAGCAAAGAACAACTCTTTGTTAGATTCATTATCTTTTAATCCCACATCTCTTGCCAACACCCGAGCATGCTCTTGTCTTACAACCCCATCTATAAATATA
>WNWK01002680.1:140000-160000 GCA_009830355.1 Cherax destructor
GACAAGTTTCCCTCCTCACCCCCGATAGATTTGAATTTCACTTAATTAGTACTTTATAGTTAACAAAAATAACATACTGCTGAAAAAAAATATATAAAAAATCCACAAGGGGTTACAATAATATATATTACATTAATAATGTAAGAATAGAGAATACATCACAGCTGTTATAGTAGCACATCTACATGCTTACTGGGAAGGGGAAATCATATAATGCTATACTGGGGTTATCACAGATAAGCTATTACACAATAGTGAGGAATGGAAATACATAACTAATGACATGCAGTTAGTAGTCCACTGCAGGTGTTATCTAAGTCTCTACCTGGCTCTTCAGCAGTCGTTTCAGCGGTTGCTTCTCTGAAACAAGTCTTCCCCAAGACCATACCAAAGATGGGTTGGAGAGTTTTCGTGCTCCCGCAGCCCTGCCCTGGGCCAGGCAGCCCTGCCCTGGGCCAGGCAGCCCTGCCCTGGGCCAGGCAGCCCTGCCCTGGGCCAGGCAGCCCTGCCCTGGGCCAGGCAGCCCTGCTCTGGGCCAGGCAGCCCTGCCCTGGGCCAGGCTTGTCTGGAGCTCTCCTGGCCAAATAGGCCAGACCATAAACCTCTAGCTGGGTCTGCCACTGAATTTCTTCCTCTTCGGGCAAGACCTGACTCTCGTCTGGTGGCTAAGGCTTGGATCCTTCTGTCGGTGTAGCTAGCCCCTCCTTCCCATAATGAAGGAACAAGGAATGCTTTTATTAACCCACCATTCTTAGGGATGGAACATCACAAAGTGATAAACAAATAACAGTCAGGTTTGATCCTATAAAGGCGAGGATACCTGCAATCCCTTTGATCAAGAACCCAGCATCAAGGCCCCCCTCAAAGTTGTCATACAACGAACCGATTTGATTCAAAGGGGAAACGATAGCCCCAATTCTTTTGAGCAAGAGCCCTTTTTTTCCAGCATCAAGGCGCCATCCCTGTAGGCGTAAAAGAGAGCTACTTAACAAGATGAGTCTTTATTGGACGCGCTGCACAAGTGTGGACTCTGTCAAGGACTGTGTAAGTCCACACTTGCGAGACTCTCCTCCATTTTATAATCTCGCCTCTCTGGACAGTGAGAGCTTAATAATGTATAAATGGCGTTCTATTGTTGCAAAATTGCGCTCTGATAGTCTAAAAATGTGTTCTGTTCTAATTTTTGGGGGGCTCTGAAGCTCTGAAACTGTGTTCTAAAATTGTGTTTCTCGTGTTCTAAAATTGTGTTTTGGGTTTAGAATTGTGTTCTAATGTTGTAAAATTGTGTTCTAATAAACTAAAATTCACAAAAATTATGTTCTAATGCTCTAGAATTGTGTTCTCATAGTATAAAAATAATTAATGCATTAGTACTCACATTCTTCTCACCAATCATACACACCGTCATCTCACCAAATATTTTATACTGTACATAAGACTGTGATTTCCTTTTTTTTTTTTTTTTTTTGTGTGTGTGTGTGAGAGACAGAGGACCTCCCTGTATTTTTAAAAGGACACTAGCATTTGGATTCATGCTCAGGGCACAGGGACAGGAAAGCAGTGTTTTCTCCGAGCATTAGATGGCGCTGGTCTCGACAGACATCTGCGGTGAGGTCACAGAAACATCTGGACATGGGTGGTTCAGTCCAGCATCTCTCCATGATCATGAATAATTTTAATTACCTTGTGTACAGCATTGACGCCCTTCAAAGTATATATACTCTCCCCCCCCCACACATCGTGCCGAATAGGTAAAACTGGTCATTTAGCAAGAACTCCTTTAAAATTAAGTCCTTTCTAAAATTTTCTGTTATACGTTTAAAGATATATAATTTTCCATTTATGTAACGTAAAAATTAATAATTTTGTACCAAAAGAACCTTAGAAAACTTACCTAACCTTATAACAAGCGCAATTTAATTTAGCCTAATCCAACAATGAAATATATATTTTTCGTTAGGTTCAGAATGATTTTTGCGAAATTATTGCATAAACAAATTTTAGCTTGCCTTATTCGGCAAGAAGAGCGTTGTCAAAATCGCAAGTTTTACCTATTCTCTCTCTCTCTGATCCTTATGTAGTGCAGAGTGACCAGTTGCTTATAGTATCACTGGGCAGAATTCAGGTGATTTGTTGTGAAGGTGTTGTCACCAGTGACTCTTCCATCTTGTTAAGGCATTTCTTATTTCTCCTGCGAGGTAGGCAGTATTTTATTAGTGAAATAACGTGTTTTTGCTCAGTGTATTGAATTGCCTCTTCATTTTGTTTTTATATTTTCTTAAGAAAACGTACCAGACCACAATATTCATGGTTTTAACGTAAATTATTCACACTTCATCCATACATCCATTAGTGCTTTTGTGTATTGTCTTTTCGTCTCTCTTTTCAACTCTCTTTCTCTCTCTCTCTCTCTCTCTCTCTCTCTTCTTCTCTCTCTTTCTCTCTCTATCCTTCCTTCCCTCTCACCCCAGGCACCATATCCCTTCCTTCCCCTCCACCTGTGGAGCTACAAGGGGACTCGCTAAAACCTTACACTATTGGGCCTCCATAATTTCCCTGGTTGGTGAGGTGGGTAAAACGTGAAGGGATTTTTCCCTGCGTATTGTGGGGAATTTTTTTTTTTTTGGTTTGGGGAGCCGAACGCGGGTCCCTAGAGGTCTGCCTTTGATTCGCATACCTCTCAGCCAACCTGGGCCATAAGTAATCCAATTAGCTTTCTGATATCAGGTGACACGATAGAGATATGCAGAGGTGGAGGAGATGAAAGGAGAAGAGGGAAAGGGTGAAGGAAAGGGGTAATGGAAGGGGATGTAGCAGATATAGAAGGGTGGAGGAAAAGGCAGACTAAGAAACGGAAGAGGGTGAAACGTTTGTGAAAGAGAAAGAGGGAGAACATTGAAAAAGAATGAGACGGAAGATAGAAAGAGGTGATAAAAATATAGAAAGAGAGAAAAGAGAAGCATGAAATAGAAGGGAAGAAGAAGTTGATGTAAGAAATTGTTGTACAGGTAAATACGAGTATAGAGGAAGAGAGGGAAAAAGGTGTGAGAAACGGTGATGGAAGAAGTTATCATCAATATAGAAGAGGGAAAAGATTGAGGGATAGGAATGGAAGAGGATAAAATGGTAACGAAAGATGTGGCAGGAAGAGGGATAGGATGGTAAAGATGGGAGATGAATCTGGTGGTTCTGGGATGCTGGGAGAACGAGATTATACCCGTGCTGATTACCATGATAGAGAGAGAGAGAGAGAGAGAGAGAGAGAGAGAGAGAGAGAGAGAGAGAGAGAGAGAGAGAGAGAGAGAGAGAGAGAGAGAGAAAAGAGAGACAGAGAGAGAATGAATGAATGAATGACTGTTTTTTAATAGCAGAAGCAGCAGTCAAACACAAGACACAATATTGTAGTTGCAGGGGTCGAGTCATAGCTCCTGGACCCGTCATTTTGGTCGCTACTAGGTCCACTTTCTCTCCCTTCTCCATGAGCTTCATCGAACCTCTTCTTAAAGTGTGTGTGTGTGTGTGTGTGTGTGTGTGTGTGTGTGTGTGTGTGTGTGTGTGTGTGTGTGTATGTGTGTATGTGTGTGTGCAATTGCGTGCAATTACCTTCGACAAATCTCTAACTAGATTCACTACTAACAGACGGTACTAGAAATCACCTTGAGAGACCAAAACACGACCGTCTTCTGAATTACATACTTGAGACATAACACAATCTTTCATTTCATGAAGATAGAATAAACAGACTATGTAATGTTGCTGTAATTAATTGAAAGTTTTTATTTTCTTATGCATTCTCTGACCTATCCATTACATTCTTTCTATGTGAGATTATCTTCATTCTCATCTTTTTCTCTAACATCTTGTCGTGTGTAATTCTCTCCATCTTCCTTCCTTTACTTGGATTACTGATGTAATTTTGTCGAATTGTGTTTTATCTATTTTTTAATATTAGGGTTTATCTTCTTATCTTTTTCATTTTATTTATGTGTGTGTGTGTGTGAGACTCTCTGTCTCTTTCTCTGTCTGTCTGTCTGTCTCTCTCTCTCTCTTCTCTCTCTCTTCCCATCGTATCCTCGATTTTGGCAGCCTCCCTATTTATCTCCCATTTCTCCTCTTATTCTTCGTTATTTCCTTTTATTTGTAATTCTCTATATGTGTGTTAACGCCTCTATCTCTAATTCCCTGTTATAATTAATCTTTCATACTCTTGCCTCGTTTAATCTCTCTCTTTCTCTCTCTTTCTTTCTTGCTCTCCTTCTGTCTTCTCGCTCCTTCCTCCCTACCTCTCTCTTCTCTTTTCCACCCTCTTTCTTCTCTCTTCCTTCATCTCTCCCCATTCCTTCCTTCTCTCTCTCTCTCTTCCTTCATCTCTCCCCATTCCTTCATTCTCTCTCTCTCTTCCTCTCTCCTCTCCTGACATCTTGGGGTATAAGAGTTCATTAAGCGTATCCCATTACACATCATCTGAAGGGTGAGACCACCCCTTATCCTCTTCCTGAGGAGTAAGACCACCCCTTTCCCTCTTCTTAAAGGGTAAGACCACCCCTTACCCTATTCCTGAAGGGTAAGACCACCCCTTATCCTCTTCCTGAAGAGTAAGACCACCCCTTTCCCTCTTCCTAAAGGGTAAGACCACCTCTTACCCTCTTCCTGAAGGGTAAGACTACCTCTTACGTACTTCCTCAAGGGTGAGACTACCTCTTACGTACTTCTGCAAGAGTAAGACTACTCACCAACAGGTGGGAGGTGGATGACTCTCATCCAGCCAGGTCTTCAACACCTGCTGATCCACCCACATCTGTGACAATTAACAGTACGAGAACTCGATATTATTATTTTTATTATTATTATTATTATAGTTATTACTATTATTATTATCATTAGTAGTAGTAGTAGTATAATTATTATTATTCTTATTCTTATTAATATTAATATTATTTTTATTACTGCTATTGTTGCTATTATTATTTTATTATTAGTAGTAGTAGTATTAGTATTAGTAGTAGTATTAACCCATCAGGGGAAAGAGAGGCAGCTACGTTTGATCCAAGGGAAAGGGAAGCGGGACAACTCTAATTCCTTACACCAAGAGCCCTTCTCTAGGATCTAGGCGCCCCCTCCCCCTTCCCTTGCCCCCTTTCCCTCTTCCCTGGGAAGGGAAAAGTGGGATTATACCATCCTGCGAGATGGATAATTTCCTGGTAATAATAAGTGCAGCTCAGCTGGGAGGAAACCTTTGAAGCTGCCGTAGCTGATGAACCTTTAATGGAATACTTGACGATATCTTCGTTGACCTACTGAAGTCTCTCAGCATAAGGCTGACACTACTGAAGCCTCCCAGCTCTGGCTGACACTACTGAAGCCTCCCAGCTCTGGCTGACACTACTGAAGCCTCCCAGCTCTGGCTGATGCTACTGAGGTCACCCAGCTCAGGATGACAAGAGTTCAGCACTGTATATGTAACCCATCCTGTGTGATGGAATATAGAAGGGAAACATAGCTAACTTTTGTTTCCACTATATAACTATCATATAGAATAGGGCAGCAACACACTGCTGATGCAACCAATTTTGCTAAATAAAAAGAGGCCTATAAAATGTTAGATTTAGAGCGAGGGGAAATTAATTTTCAAAAGAGGTTCTATGGGATATAACAAGACAGCGCTACTCAAAAAAACGTTTCATTCTCAGAGAGCGAAACGTTGGCTCTTTAGAGGTTTTTCTCTGATCTGTGTGTGTGTGTGTGTGTGTGTGTGTTTCTATAAGCTCATTGTTATTATCTCAGCTCATTTAAAGACAATCTTAGTTTATGGAGTCTGAACCTGTCTGAACCTGTCTCAACCTGTCTGAACGAGACTCAAGCAAGCTAATACAACTCTCAGCATACATACACTGAGAGAAATACACCTTTCGGAGTACATAAACGTGAAATTTTGAATATTACATTTTTTTTTATATATATTCTATACACTCCAAAAACTTTTGATATACATTGAAAATTCGATATATTTGGTATATTTAGATATTAGACTTAAAAATAATTACGTTTGACGGCGGATTACGTTACAGTATTGAAGTGTTCTGTGTTTTAGAGTAAATTCTTGGATCAAAGGCAACAACTCCTTCCGCTAATCGACACCTGGTGGGAAGGGCACATCAAAGCACATTCCTGCACGGTGGGTAGAGTGTGTGATCCTGCACTACACGGTGGGTAGAGTGTGTGATACTGCACTACACGGTGGGTAGAGTGTGTGATACTGCACTACACGGTGGGTAGTGTGTGAGATACTGCACTACACGGTGGGTAGAGTGTGAGATACTGCACTACACGGTGGGTAGAGTGTGTGATACTGCACTATACGGTGGGTAGAGTGTGTGATACTGCACTATACGGTGGGCAGAGTGTGTGATACTGCACTACACGGTGGGTAGTGTGTGAGATACTGCACTATACGGTGGGTAGAGTGTGAGATACTGCACTACACGGTGGGTAGAGTGTGTGATACTGCACTATACGGTGGGTAGTGTGTGTGATACTGCACTATACGGTGGGCAGAGTGTGTGATACTGCACTACACGGTGGGTAGAGTGTGTGATACTGCACTATACGGTGGGCAGAGTGTGTGATACTGCACTACACGTGGTAGAAAATATTTTTTTACTATAGGTTTGTAGTCTATTAGACTCTCTCTCTCTCTCTCTCTCTCTCTCTCTCTCTCTCTCTCTCTCTCTCTCTCTCTCTCTCTCTTTTCTCTCTCTCTCTCTCTCTCTCTCTCTCTCTCTCTCCCCCTTCTCTTCCCATCCGTATCTGATATCAAGCTTCTCTTATTGCCATTAAATTTCCCCTTCTTCTCTAATTCCTTTAACACTTATACCTTCTTCAATCTCTTCTTCTCTTCTTCTCTTCATTCTACACATCCAAATCACTTCTTCTCCCTCATCTTTCCTCCCAGTCATCATCCCCACTTTATTTCCATTTCTCCACTTTCTGTGTTCTCTCGACCTTCATCTTCTACATTGTTATGGGGTATTATGGACTTGTGTATGGGGGCTATTGGAACCCAGCATGTATTGTTGTAATTAAATAACATGAATGCCTAATTATATTGAATTAATCAGAAGTACTGCTTAGGGGAGTTTAAAATGCTTGGCCAGCCTTAAAAACTTAAGAGCTGATTAAACTGATTTTCTCAATATAATAGGTTATATAAATAATGCACACATTTTATTAACTAATAATTATAAGTTGCATGTCTCATTGTAATAACATAAGATATGTTGAGAGATGTGCAAAGTGATGTGTTCTTGTTTGAGGGGGAGGAGCTTAGAGAGACTTGTTTTTCCCACAATCCTCTCTCCTGTAACAATGGCTGCTGGAGTGAGCTGGTGTGGTTGGTGCTGATTTTTAACTTGGCTTCAGGGCTGAATGAGTGCCCAAAAGGTAATGGGGAGAGTTGTAAATCGATGTCACCATGACATTCTGTGATCTTCAGTGTATCAAGACACTGGAGGGTTAAGAAATGTTGAGAAAAAGAGAGTTGAAGGTGGCAGCTGAGCCATGTGCTTTGGGAAAGGCTGATTATATGTTTAGGAGTGGAGACCTGTATATTATATGTATATACTTCTTAATATAGCTCTATTTTTATAATGTTGGTTTAAATAACCTTTGAGAAGAATGTGAAAGGACCAATAAGTTTTCAGATGCAGCAGCTAAACCTGAGTAAGTATCTTTAGCCTATAATGTCCTCCTTTTACCCTAAGACCTTGTAAGTAAATACCCTATGCTAGTACATGTAGAACCTTGATGATAAATAGGGGAAAAATAACATAACATACATCTTCAGAATCAGGGAGAGAGAAGCACTCAGAGAGGATATTTGTAAGATCAATCAACGAGTGGGATGCGGGGGAGGGGGGGGGATTCTTAGAATCACTAATAGGTATGATTTCAAGTGGTCTTCAAGCCCAAACCTCATCAACAACCCACCAAACCTCATCAACAACCCACCAAACTTCATCGACAACCCACCAAACCTCATCAACCCACCAAACCTCATCAACAACCTACCAAACTTCATCGACAACCCCCCAAGCCTCATCGACAACCCACCAAATCTCATCGACAACCCACCAAACCTCATCAACAACCTACCAAACTTCATCGACAACCCACCAAACCTCATCAACAACCTACCAAACTTCATCGACAACCCACCAAGCCTCATCGACAACCCACCAAATCTCATCGACAACCCACCAAGCCTCATCAACAACCTACCAAACTTCATCGACAACCCACCAAGCCTCATCGACAACCTACCAAACTTCATCGACAACCCACCAAGCCTCATCGACAACCTACCAAACTTCATCGACAACCCACCAAGCTTCATCGACAACCTACCAAACTTCATCGACAACCCACCAAGCCTCATCAACAACCTACCAAACTTCATCGACAACCCACCAAACCTCATCAACAACCTACCAAACTTCATCGACAACCCACCAAGCCTCATCGACAACCCACCAAGCCTCATCGACAACCCACCAAACCTCATAAACAACCCACCGAACCTCATCGACAACCCACCAAGCCTCATCGACAACCCACCAAACCTCATCAACAACCCACCAAGCCTCATCGACAACCCACCAAACCTCATCAACAACCCACCGAACCTCATCGACAACCCACCAAATCTCATCGACAACCCACCAAGTCTCATCGACAACCCACCAAGCCTCAACAACCCACCATAATTGCTACCGCTGCAGCAGGTGTCCAAGATGAACTCAGGCTAGGTACCTTCATTAGCGATGGTCTGCAGGACTATCATCTAATTAACAGTCTCTAGCAAAAGTCTGCAAACAGGTAAGCTCTGTGCAATTGAAATTAACGGAAGTTTTATACAAATTAATGTTTCGAAATTCTACAGTGGTTAGTTGGGCTCGGTAAGGTTAATGTAGGCCACAACTGCGACTCATTCACATATTTTTTGGATAAAACCATTCCTGATAACAGCAGCTTTTGGTTGGGGAACCATTATGACCCTCCGTGGCATGTGCTGGTAATCTCACGAATGCCTGACCCAGAGTTCGAATCACATTTACATTTTAAAGTAGTTTATATTCACTCATGAACTTACTTCGCCTCTGTTCGTATATATATATATATATATATATATATATATATATATATATATATATATATATATATATATATATATATATATATATATATATGTGTGTGTGTGTGTGTGTGTGTGTGTGTGTGTGTGTGTGTGTGTGTGTGTGTGTGTGTACTATATGATATATTTAATAGAATTTGACAAAAAAAAATACGTTAAGTTAGGTTAGGTGAGGTTTCTAAATTTGTTTTGGTCAAAAAAAAAATTCTTCAATGCCAGTGACAGACAAAACACCTGTATTTACACCCAATACCTGTGACAGACCAAACCTGTATTTACACCACCCAACACCTGTATTTACATCCAACACCTTTGATACACCCACCACTTGTATTTACACCTAACACCTGTGACACATCCAACATTTTTTACAGACCCAACACCTGTGACAGACCCAACACCTGTATCTACACCAAACATCTGTGAGACCCACCACCTGTATTTACACTCAATACCTGTGACAGATCAAACCTGTATTTACACCACCCAACACCTGTATTTACACCCAACACCTGTGATAGACCCACCACTTGTATTTACACCTAACACCTGTGACACATCCAACATTTTTTACAGACCCAACACCTGTGACAGATCCAACACCTGTATTTACACCCAACACCTGAGAGACCCAACACCTGTATTTACATCCAACACTGCTCTCTCCGGCAGTGTTTGCCTGTTCTTTTTCCTGTCACAGATTACGTTATTATTTTTGGAGCAGCTTTGAAGAGCTTTCGATAGTCACTGCGGAAGCTGCGAGTTAAGAAAATATTTTCTCTACTGTCCCAAAGGCGACCTGGCAGAGCTGGGAGGGAGGGAGGGAGGGACGAGGAAGGGAGTGGAGGGTGAGGGAAGAAAGAGGGAGGGAGGGACGAGGAAGGGAGTGGAAGGTGAGGGAAGAAAGAGGGAGGGAGGGACGAGGGACGGAGTGGAGGGTGAGGGAAGAAAGAGGGAGGGAGGGACGAGGCAGGGAGAGGAGGGTGAGGGAAGAAAGAGGGAAGGAGGGACGAGGCATGAAGAGAAGGGTGAGGGAATAAAGAAGGAGGGAGGGACAATGACGAAACAAGAGAACGAAGCTCACGGTATGGCTTTTTTTTTTTTTTCAAAGCCACGAGAGTTGCAGTAATCTTTCTGTTCTTGCTTGTCCTTGTTTTTTGTTGTTTCCACCCCCTCCCATCTTCTTTTTTCTCACGTTATTGTCCTTAGTCTAGTCTTTTTTGCTCTTCCTTGTCCTTGTTCTTAATGCAACTACCGTCTACCATAAATTCTTAAGGTATAATGCTGATCACCGTCAGTAGATTCTCACTCTAAGTAAGAGTGGGAATCTACTCTAAGTAAGAGTGGGAATCTTTACTACTACTCTTGGAGTAGTAGTAAAGAAGATTAATATTTTAGTAGTAAAGATACTAATCTTGTAGTAGAGAAGACTATTCTTGGACCAGTCTAGGGCTAGTAGTATTAGGGGGTCGTACCAAAGACGACTTGTTTTAGAGGGCAGCAGCGTTGTGGAAGGGAGGTAGAAAAGAAAACAGTCTTACCGAAATCCTATCCTACTAAGCGTTGCTCTTAGAATTAATTGTAAACAATATCGACTAGTTGATGAATAAGACACATGTTCAACACCTGGGTGTCTAAAGCCGGTTGTTTTATTGAACGACCTTCAGTAAAGTCACCCGCTGAAGAGACGTGTCCACAATAGAGAACGAATTAGAAATAGATATAGGAAGACTCTGAAAATAAAGAGAGAGATTGATTAAGAGACTGACAATGAAGAAATAAATATGATTAAGAGATAAACAGTGATGATAGGAACTTAAAGAGAGTACAATAAAAAAGACACATATAAAAGAGAAAAGTAAGAAATCATAAAAAGGGAATCGCTAAGACACAGATAAGGAGAGGTTGAATAAGAAACAAGGAATAATCAATATGCAAAAATAAGCAAAGAAATAAAAATTTATTTAAGAAAGATGAATAAAGATAGAAAAAGAATGAATGACAGAGATAAAGAGGCAGAGAAAGAGAAGAGAGAAGAGAGAGAGAGAGAGAGAGAGAGAGAGAGAGAGAGAGAGAGAGAGAGAGAGAGAGAGAAGAGACAGAGAGAGGAGAAAAAGAAAGACAAATGTTCCTACATCCAGAAAGAGAAACAAGGGTGGGTTGGGGGGAGTCTCTCGGTACACCCTTGTTTTTCCATCTCTCTTTCTCTTCCTCCCTTTGTCCGCGCCCCCAAACCCCTCCATCCCTCCCTCTTTCTGTCTGTATCTCTCTCTCTCACTCTCTCTCTCTCTCACTCTCTCTGGTATTAAACCCTAAGGTGGCTGGATTTCCTGTTTCGAGACATCTTCCCATTATGATACAAAACTCTTAGGAAACTGGCTGTCCTGTTTCTAGATCTCTCTCTCTCTCTCTCTCTCTCTCTCTCTCTCTCTCTCTCTCTCTCTCTCTCTCTCTCTCTCTCTCTCTCTCTTTACACAGGGTTTGACAAGGTTAGGTTAAGGATCCCTAACTTTATTGACAAGATAAGGATTCCTAACTTTATTGACAAGCTAAGAGCTGTTACCTACATCAGCTTATTTCAAAGCGTTTTTATTGTTATGAAACATACAAGTAGGGAACAGGATGAAGTTGGAGCCATCTGTGGGCCAGCATTTTCATTTGATCAACTGACTTTATCTCGTTGACATCATAATGCTGTGCGAACGTGTTCCAGACTCGAGTCTTCCTGTGGATAATTGATCTCATATGAAGAGAAGTTCTGGAGATTGGTACAGCCAGTGTGAAGTTGCTGCTTTCTGCCCGTCTTGTGGTATAGAAGCTTGCTTCTCGCTGTTCTCGAAGTGGAGCCAAGTGTGGTACTTTGACAATGTTGGCCTTGTACATAACAGTAAGGTCACCCACATCCCTCCTGTGTTGAAGGCTCTGTTGAAATGACAGACCTATCCAGGATGGGTCCAGGCGAGAGGTGAGGCGTCTTGCTCTGTTCTTTACTCTGTCAATCAGTCGCAGATGAGATGGGGGGCAGGCAGACCAAGAAAGTGGAGCATACTCAAGGTGTGAGCGTACTTGTGCCTCATACAGAATCTTGCAACCCTTACTGTTGACCAAATGCGAGATACGTCAAAGTGCTGTAAGCTTCCTGGCTGCCTTGTTTGCAAGATTTACAACGTGGTTCTTCATGGTCAGTTTGGAGTCAAATTTCACCCCAAGGATATCAACTTCTTCCCCGGGTACCATCACTCACCCATTCATACTTACTACTGCTCCGGTATTACCATCATGGTGCCTAGAGATCATCATCATTTGTGTTTTCTAAGGTGCAAATGTTACCTGCCATCGGTTTTCCCAGGCTGATATAGCTCTTAGCTGGTGATTGATGCAGCTTAGAGCAGCTGGAATTTCTTCTCTTGGATAAGTAAATGTCAGAGTACAGTCGTCTGCATATGCATGGGATTCTGGGATGAGATGAAGAAGGTCATTGAAGTAGACATTCCATAACAATGGCCCAAGCACACTACCCTGTGGAACACTTGCCCAAATAGGATGTCTTGCTGATTTTGTTCAATCATTGAGAACTACCCTTAGAGATCTACCATGAAGGTAATCACTGAGGAGACATAGTGTAGAGCCTGCAATTCTCAGTGTTTACAGTTTTGCCAAGAGGCCCTGGTGCCACACTCGGTCGAAAGCACCAGCAATGTCCAGTGCTACCACACAGCTGACTTTGGATTTATCCAGTGACTGGTGCCATTTAGTGAAGAGGTTTAACAACAGATCAGCAGCAGAGTAACCTTTCCTGAAGCCATATTGACGGTCACAAAGTAGTGAGTAGTAGTCAAAAAACTCTGTCATTTGTCTTGAGATTATTGTCTCAAGGATCTTGTCAGTAATTGACAGGAGTGACACTGGTCTGTAGTTGCTGATTTCTGTTTTGTTCTTCTTTTTGTGAACAAGAAGGCCATTTACACTATACTAGGCAGTGCTGAAAGATGCGAGTTAGAGGTGCTGCTAGCTGGTCTGCACATCTCAGCAGTCATGGGCTTAACTTGTCTGGGCCAACAGCCTTTTCTTGGTCAAGCGATTTAAGAAAATACACCTCCTGCCTTATTGTCACCACTGACAGTTTTGACACAGTTCTTGCAGCTACCCAAGGAGGGTCCCTTGCTGGATCAGGAACTTGCATTTTGGTAGCAAAGTGTTCGGCAAAGAGGTCCGCTTTCTCTTGTCTACTAGTAGAGGTGGTCCCATCCTGTCGATTTAGAGGTGAAATATGTTCATCAGGCAGATAACCTTGTCTGTCCTTGACCAGGGACCACCAGGTTTTGGAGCCCACTCTACCTGATACTAGCTTTCTCTTTGTGTCCACCTCCCATATTGAGATGGCCCACTTTTGAACTTCACCTATATGCCTACAGGCTTGCCTGTGCAAGTTCCTGTTATAGATAGTAGGATGTCTCTTGTACCTTCGCCAAGCCTTGTACTTAGCAGTAGCAGACTCTCTCTCTCTTTCTCTCTCTCACTCTCTCCCTCTGCAACACACAAGGTTGCAGTAGTGTTCCTCGCTGCGGGTGAAGATGATGGTTCCCTGGGCCTCTCCTTGACTCCTTCAACCAGCGTCTTTTGCCTCTTCTCTCTTCTCTTATCCCTCCCACATGTATTCAAAATGGCCGCCAGGAGAATCTTGCTGCCTAGACCTCATGCTTGCAGGGAGGCAGGGAGGGAGGGAGGGAGTTAGGGAGGGAGGGAGGGAGGGGATTGTGTTGGTGGTAGGGGTGACAGGGAGGGTAGGGGTGTAAGGTGAATGGAAAATGGGAAGAAAGAAGAATGCGAAAGAGAAGAAAAGTGAGGCAAGATGAAAGGAGGAAGGGAACAATGCGCAATAGAAGGTAAGAGCCAGGCGCAGGAACGAAGAAAAAGAAGAGTGAAAGAAAAGGGAGAAAGATTAAAGGAGAGACACGAGGTGCAACATAAGCTTTAAAGTGGCTCAGTGTTTCGCTCTGTGTAGATCTTTATCAAGTATTACCATGGTTCTACACAGAGCGAAACGTTGTTCATACTTGTGACTTTTCTTCACTTATAAGAACATAAGAATGGAGGAACACTGCAGAAGGCCTACTGGCCCATACAAGGCAGGTCCTTGTCGGCACTACAACATATGACTCCAGCAGGGCATCTAGAAGAGCATGGAGGAGGAAGAAAGGGAAGAAAGAAAAGAATGAAGGATGAAAGAGGAGAGAGAAGAGGATGAAGGAGCGAGAAAGGAGAGAGAGAGAGAGATGAGGGTGAGGGAAGATGAAGTGGAAGAGAGACGAGGATGAGAGAAGATAAAAAGGGAGAGAGATTAGGATGAGAGAATAAGAAAGGGGAGAGAGAGAGAGACGAGCATGGAGAGAGAAACGAGGATAGAAGAGAGGAAAGAGACAGAGAGAAAAACGAGGACAGAAGAGAGGAAGAGAGAGAGAGAGAGACAAACAAGGATAAGGAGAGGAAAGAGGGAGAGAGAGAGTGAGAGAGAGAGGGAAAGAGAGAGACGAGGATGGGAGAGGAAGAAAGGGTAAAGAAGAGAGGGACTGGAAAGAAGGAATAGAACTAAGGAAAGGAGAGAATTGAATCAGAAACCATTAAGGGGAAAGAAGGTCTCCAGTATTCCTTTCCTTATATACTTGTATTCGTCCACAGAAGAAGACTTAGTCACTGCCAACATTCACACATTAATATAAAAGGCAATGGCTCGACCTTTTCCAAAACGAAGGAAAACCTGTAGAGCTCAAAAACAATTATCAAAATCAAGTTTACTTAAGTTTCTCTGTCAGAACTTCAGGCAAGTGAACACTCGTCTCTCTGGTGGTTTATGAATGTTCATCTAACTTGTTCAGTAATAAGTTTGTTACAAAGGAGATTTTTGTATTCTTTGTCTCGTTTGTAAACATGACGTATGTTGGCCTAGTTGAAAAAAAATGAACATTTTTTTCCTCTCGTTGACAAGCACAGCAACGTTCCCTCGTCTCGTTGACAAGCACAACAGCAACGTTCCCTCGTCTCGTTCACAAGCACAGCAACGTTCACTCGTCTCGTTGACAAGCACAGCAACGTTCCCTCGTCTCGTTGACAAGCACAACAGCAACGTTCCCTCGTCTCGTTCACAAGCACAGCAACGTACCCTCGTCTCGTTGACAAGCACAGCAACGTTCCGTCGTCTCGTTGACAAGCACAGCAACGTTCCGTCGTCTCGTTGACAAGCACAGCAACGTTCCGTCGTCTCGTTGACAAGCACAGCAACGTACCCCCGTCTCGTTGACAAGCACAGAAACGTTCCCCCGTCTCGTTGACAAGCACAGCAACGTACCCCCGTCTCGTTGATAAGCACAGCAACGTTTCCTCGTCTCGTTGATAAGCACAGCAACGTTCACTCGTCTCGTTGACAAGCACAGCAACGTTCCCTCGTCTCGTTGACAAGCACAGCAACGTTCCCTCGTCTCGTTGACAAGCACAGCAACGTTCCCTCGTCTCCTTGACAAGTACATCATGTTTTCTTTGTCTCATAAATACTAACCTAAGAAAGCGGCTTTGTTTAGTTGTCACTTTAATCTTTGGAGTGAAGTCTTGTTAATACTGAGAAATAAGTTCATGTGTACCAGAAGAAACACACACACACACACACACCCCCCTCTCTCTCTCTCTCTCTCTCTCTCTCTCTCCTCTCTCTCTCTCTCTCTCCCCTCCACACTATCCACAATAATACAGACCCACAAAAGTGCTATTGTATTTTATGCGAAGTCATTAATTTAATAAAGGCACAAATTAGGATTGAATTTTGCTTTTGATCAATAATTCAAAACAGTGATTATCCCATTCTTCTACAAATTTGATTACATCTTCACGTTAATCCAAAATACATTACTGCAATTTAGCAATACTCTGAGCGAATTAACTCAAATCTCGCTAACAATACGTAATTGGGCCCAATTACATATTGTTAGCGAGTTACATGTGTAAATTGGGCCTCTGGTTATTTCAGAAGATATTTAGTTTGCCCCAGAACATTGTATTTTAGCGCACTATTACGCTCTATTTTTTCCAGCATTATTCTCTCTGCTGTCTTACGTACGTACACTGGACCAACAGACATGATAATTCTGCGAGATACGGTGATACATTGTTACGATGAAGACGGAAGTTGTTTCGTGTGTCCTGGTCGTCTGTCTGTCGGGTAGTTACCTTTACCATTGGACACGAGAAGCGAACTCTACCAGAATTGAGTCACTTTTAATTCAGCCTGACACTGATGATGTATCCACAGTCACGCGAAAGTTTCTTGCCAACTTCTTATCTACTTCCAGTATTGTTGAGTTTGATTATTTTGTTGTCATGGAACCTGTGTTTCGTTTTCACACACACACACACACATATATATGTCGTGCCGAATAGGTAAAACTTACTATTTTGGCTTAAATAGCAACGCCTTTCTTGCTGAATAAGGCAAGCGAAAATTTGTGTATGCAATAATTTTGCAAAAGTCATTCTTAAACTAATGAAATAATATATTTCATTGTGTTTGTTTATTATTAAATTATTGTAAACTTATCTAAAATATATTTAGTTGGATTAGGCTGAATTAAATTGCACTTGTTATAATAAGGTTAGGTAAGTTTTCTAAGGTTCTTTTGGTACAAAATTATTATTTTTTACATTAACGCAAATGAAAAAAATAAATCTTTAAACGTATAAGAGAAATTTTTAGAAAGGACTTAATTTTAAATGAGTTTTACATGATGGTAGGATTGCTGGTGTCTTTTTTCTGTCTCATAAACATGCAAGATTTCAGGTACGTCTTGCTACTTCTACATACACTTAGGTCACACTACGCAAACATGTACACGTTTATTGTATACACACTCATCTGAGTTTTCTTTGATTTTATCTTAATAGTTCTTGTTCTTATTGCTTTTCCCTTTCATATCTATGGGGAAGTGGAATAAGAATCTTTCCTCCGTAAGCCATGCGTGTTGTAAAAGTCAACTGAAATGCCGGGAACAATGGGCTAGTAACCCCTTTTCCTGTATAGCTTACTAAAAAGAAGAAGAAGAAAACCGTCAAAGTGGGATGTTTGAATGTGCGTGGATGTTGTGCGAATGATAAGAAAGAGATGATTGTAGATGTTATGAATGAAAAGAAGCTGGATGTCCTGGCTTTAAGTGAGACAAAGCTGAAGGGGTAGGAGAGTTTCAGTGGGGAGAAATAAATGGGATTAGATCAGGGGTTTCAAATAGAGTTAGAGCTAAAGAAGGAGTCGCAATAATGTTGAATAATCAGTTATGGCAGGTAAAGAAGGAATATAAATGTATAAATTCAAGGATTATGTGGAGTAAAATAAAGGTTGGATGTGAAAAGTGGGTTATAGTAAGTGTTTATGGACCTGGAGAAGAGAGAAGTGTAGAGGAGAGAGAGATTTTGGGAAATGTTGAGTGAGTGTGTGGGGAGTTTTGAACCAAGTGAGAGAGTAATTGTGGTTGGGGATCTTAATGCTAAAGTGGGTAAAAATGTTGTGGATGGAGTAGTAGGTAAATTTGGGGTGCCAGGGTAAATGTAAATGGGGAACCATTAATTGAGCTATGTGTAGAAAGAGGTTTGGTAATAAGTAATACATATTTTATGAAAAGAGGATAAATAAATATACAAGGTATGATATAGCACGTAAGGAAAGTAGTTTGTTGGATTATGTATTGGTGGATAAAAGGTTGATGAGTAGGCTTCAGGATGTACATGTTTATAGAGGGGCAACGGATATATCAGATCATTATTTGGTTGTAGCTACAGTTAGAGTAAAAGGTAGATGGGACAAAAGAAAATGGCAACAGCAAGTAAGAGAGAGGTAAAAGTGTATAAACTAAGGGAGGAGGAAGTTAGGGTGAGATATAAGCAACTATTGGCAGAAAGGTGGGCTAGTGCAAGTAGGAGTAGTGGGGGTTGAAGAGAGTTGGGATAGTTTTAAAAATGCAGTATTAGAATGTGGAGCAGAAGTTTGTGGCTATAGGAGGGTGGGTGCAGGAGGAAAGAGGAGTGAGTGGTGGAATGAAGAAGTAAAGGGTGTGATAAAAGAGAAAAAGGTAGCTTATGAGAGGTTTTTACAAAACAGAAGTGTTAATAGAAGAGCAGAGTATATGGAGAGTAAAAGAAAGGTGAAGAGAGTGGTGAGAGAGTGCAAAAGAAGAGCGGATGAAAGAATGGGAGAGGCTCTGTCAAGAAATTTTGCTGAAAACAAGAAAAAATTTGGAGTGAGATAAACAAGGTAAGAAATCTAGGAACGAATGGATTTTTCAGTTAAAAACAGAGTAGGGGAGTTAGTAGATGGGGAGCTGGAGGTATTGGGTAGATGGGGAATATTTTAAGGAACTTTTAAATGTCGATGAAAAGAGGGAGGCGATAATTTCATGTACTGGACAGGGAGGTACAACATCGTTTAGGAGTGAAGAAGAGCAGGATGTGAGTGTGGGGGAGGTGCGTGAGGCATTACGTAGAATGAAAGGGGTAAAGCAGCTGGAATTGACGGAATCATGACAGAAATGTTAAAAGCAGGGGGATATAGTGCTGGAGTGGTTGGTATTTTTGTTTAATAAATGTATGAAAGAGGAAGGTACCTAGGGATTGGCAGCGAGCATGTATAGTTCCTTTATATAAAGGGAAGGGGGATAAAAGAGAGTGTAAAAATTATAGGGGAATAAGTTTACTGAGTATACCAGGTAAAGTGTATGGCAGGGTTATTATTGAAAGAATTAGATAAAGACAGAGAGTAGGATTGCAGATGAGCAAGGAGGCTTTAGAGTGGGTAGGGATGTGTAGATCAAGTGTTTACAGTGAAGCATATATGTGAACAGTATTTAGATAAAGGTAGGGAAGTTTTCATTGCATTTATGGATTTAGAAAAGGCATATGATAGAGTGGATAGGAGAGCAATGTGGCAAATGTTGCAAGTGTATGGAATAGGTAGTAAGTTACTGAAGGCTGTAAAGAGTTTTTATGAGGATAGTGAGGCTCACGTTAGGGTGTGTAGGAGAGAGGAGATTACTTCCCGGTAAAAGTAGGTCTTAGACAGGGTTGTGTAATGTCACCATGGTTGTTTAATATATTTATAGATGGGGTTGTAAAAAAGTAAATGCTAGGGTGTTGGGGAGAGGGGTGGGATTAAATTATGGAGAATTAAATGCAAAATGGGAGTTGACACAGTTACTTTTTGCTGATGATACTGTGCTTATGGGAGATTCTAAAGAAAAGTTGCAAAGGTTAGTGGACGAGTTTGGGAGAGTGTGTAAAGGTAGAAAGTTAAAAGTGAACATAGATAAGAGTAAGGTGATGAGGGTATCAAACGATTTAAATAAAGAAAAATTGGATATCACATTGGAGAGAGGGATTATGGAAGAAGTAAATGTTTTCAGATATTTGGGAGTTGACGTGTCAGCGGATGGGTTTATGAAGGATGAGGTTAACCATAGAATTGATGAAGGAAAAAAGGTGAGTGGTGCATTGAGGTATCTGTGGAGACAAAAACGTTATCCATGGAGGCAAAGAAGGGAATGTACGAAAGTATAGTGGTACCAACACTCTTATATGGGTGTGAAGCATGGGTTGTAAATGCTGCAGCGAGGAGGAGGCTGGAGGCAGTGGAGATGTCCTGTCTAAGGGCAATGTGTGTGTAAATATTATGCAGAAAATTCGGAATGTGGAAATTAGGAGAAGGTGTGGAGTTACTAAAAGTATTTGTCAGAGGGCTGAAGAGGGTTGTTTTGAGGTGGTTTGGTCATTTAGAGAGAAT
>WNWK01002680.1:165000-199120 GCA_009830355.1 Cherax destructor
CTCAGCCTCGGCCGTAACTATGTTAAAATGCAACACAAACTCTGCTAAATTCACACCTCTGCACTTACATCGTAAAATGTTCGCATATTTACACCGTCGAGTGTTTTATCTTTACCTCCTCGTGTGTATATCAAGGTGTGTGTGTATATGTGTGTGTGTGATATGTACACTCACCTAGTTATATTTAAGGGGGTTGAGTCTCAGCTCCTGGCAGTGCCTCTTAAACTACAATCGCCCTTATTTCTTCCTTGTCTATCGTGCTCTGTCGTTTCTGCTCTTGAAACTGTGTGGTATTTGTGTCCACCTCTTTCTTATCCAGCTCGTTCCACTTATTAACAGCCTCGAGAGTGGAGAAATATTTCCTGGCATCCTGTGTCTCCGTGTTATTATCTTGAGTCTTTATAGCATCGTCACTGTTCCCTCTTTATCAGTAGTCCTTATCCTCTCTGTGAAATTTTTTATCTTGTACGCATTTCATCGTTTCTCTTCTTCCTTCTCCTCCTCCTTTCATTATTCCTCCTCCCGATTCTCTGCCTTGGAAGGAGCCCAAGAGAATGGTAGACCTTGAAAATGTATTTTCTTAGAGAAACATCTTGAAGGACGAGCTGGGTGAGGTAGTGAGGGAGGGTGCGGGGAGAGAGTGAAGGAAGGTAATGGGAGGAAAGGTGAGTTAGAGGAGGAGGAAAGATGGAAGGGAAATGAAGGAAATGTGGGTTAAGGAAGGATGAAGAAAGTCAGAAAGGAATATCACTGAGCACATCCCAAAGGGAGGCCCTGACATTACTAGCGCTCATAGCAAATTGCTGCAAAGTCGAACCCAGACTGGTCTCTTGAGACGGCTGGGTGGGGGGAAGGGAGGGAGGGAGAGCGACGGAAAGATGGGTGGATGGAGGAAACAGAGGATGGATAGAGGAATAAAGTAGGGAAGGAGAGAATGATGTTTTTAGGTATTTGATAAGAAAAGGAGGGTGTACATAAGAAAGAGAGAGAGAGAGAGAGAGAGATTAACAGAGGATTTGGAAGTCCACACCGTGGTTATCTACTCTTTATCTAGATTAAGAACTATCGTGTATATCTAGGTGCATGAAGCAAGGGTGGAAAAACAAAAGGTGAGAAGGAAAGTAAGAGGGAAGATGAGGAAGGAGGGAGTAAGAAAAAACGAAGGAAAGGTTGCAAAAGGTAGGAACGAAATGACAAGAGATTAAGAGATGCCGAAAATTACTTCTTTTGTTTTAAACTAAAACTTTTTTTTTAATCAAATAAAAAATACAGCAACAACACCTCACTCCTCCTTCAGGAGAAGCATCATTTAGAATCTTCTTTCTAATCTCACTTATTCCTCTCAGACAGTATTTCCAACAAGACATTTTTAAAGAACAAAAAAAAACACAATGCCGTGACTGGAACAATACACGAAACGTCGTCATGAGCTCTTGTCTCCTATGCGTGGGTTTGTGTGTATTGTGTAAACGACAATCTTGCAGTTTCCTGGGATTCACTCACACAATCACCTATAACACTGGATATATATATATATATATATATATATATATATATATATATATATATATATATATATATATATATATATATATATATACACCAGGTGTATATATATCTCAGTGTATATAAACAGAGATTTCAAGCTATTATTTATTTTGGGGATTAAAGTACCCTTGGCTAGTGTTGTACTTGTGTCGTTCTTGAAGAAAAGAAACATGTTGCAAACACAAGATACTGGGACAACGTTTCACTCCGTCTAGGATTTACCATGTTGAAGCTCTAGACACCTGTCTGTGTCATGGGTTGCCTCTGACACCTGTCTTGCCTCAGAGAATTTCACCTCCTATCTGTTGGTGTCTTGCAACATTGCATAGCTCCTGAAGACGCACGAGTGCGAAAGATCTTGAGCTAAGGACTTCCATCCCCATGTGACTTGTTCTTCATTGTTAAGATCGCCTTTTCGCGATTTTATTGCATATACATTATATATATATATATATATATATATATATATATATATATATATATATATTTTTTAAAATATATATATATATATATATATTCAGAAAATTTCTCTTATACGTTTAAAGATATACAGTTTTATTTATCTTAATGTAAAAATTAATAATTTTGTACGCAAAAAACTTACCTAACCTTATAATAACAAGCACAATTTAATTTAGCCTAATCCAACTAAATATATTTTAGATACGTTTACAATAATTTAATAATAAACAAACACAATGAAATATATTTTTTTCGTTAGGTTCAGAATGATTTTTGCGAAAATGATTGCATACACAAATTTTCGCTTGCCTTATTCGGCAAGAAGAGTATTGCTATTTAAGCCAATATAGCAAGTTTTACCTATTCGGCACGATATGTGTGTGTGTGTGTGTTAGTTAGTATTTTGTCCTAGGCACATGTCGATTTGAGACTAGGCCTGTTGTATTTATGTGTGTGTGTGTAAGGAAACACTTCGAAATGTTTCCGCCCCGCCGGGAATTGAACCCGGGCCCTCCGTGCATCAGGCGAGAGCTTTAGCCATCAGACCACCGGGGCGAGTGTGTGTGTGTGTGTGTGTGTGTGTGTGTGTGTGTGTGTGTGTGTAAAAATACCACAGTGAAAATATCTGAAGTTATGTGTATAGTGTAAGCACATGAAAGTGTTCAGGTTTTATTTCCTATTTTCGCTTTGTTATTTTACATATTTGCAATCAAGTGATGTAACAATATGTTAAAAAAATAGTGAATTTCCAACAGCTTTCGTAATTTCTACATTATCAAGGAACAGTAAAAATAACTGGGCAACAGAAGACTAATAAAGTTGAAATATGACTTGACACATGACCTGACACAGCATTTGAAGAGTACATTATAAGGAAATAATTGTTAGAAAAGATGTGTCAAAACATGGCAGTGCCACAAGATGGGTTTCACAGCAGTCAGTGTCGGCACTGGCACTGTGAATGACGTATCAAAAGAAATCGTCAGGCTAAATCATTGTTTGCAGATGATGTAAAATTAACGAGGAGAATTAAAACTGACGAGGCCAAGGAAAGGCGGTCATGCAAGTGGCTGCTGGAATTCAACCCCAGTAAATGCGAGGTTTTGAAAATTGGAGAAGGGGGGAGAAGACTGGAAAAAAAGAAGTAGTGGAAGCAGGATCCGTATATAATATTAAGATACGACAAGACCCACCAGGCTATTAGGGAGTGTATCTGGCAAGCGGCAAGTTAAGAGACAGGACCAGAAGCTGAGACTCGACTCATGTAATCACAAATAAGTTAACACACACACACACACACACACACACATATGGGTGGCTGGAGGGACGAGAAAAGAGAAAAATTCAAGTGACACTTTTAAATCGCAAGAAATGCTTTAAATGTATTACTGTTGTCTTCATTTGTAGAAAGATTGCTTTCATACACACCGTGGAAAAATTCTCTCTCTCTCTCTCTCTCTCTCTCTCTCTCTCTCTCTCTCTCTCTCTCTCCTCTTCTCTCTAGTGCTAGCTCACATACACACACACATTTACAATGAGTAGGGTGATGACGTTAGAAAGATCATGATAAATTCACAGCTTATCCTCATTTGCATATTATACAACAATTCATAGTTGAATACTGTTTGTATTCACATAGTTGTGTTTGTTGGGTTCATTTCACAGCTTGTAGTGTGCAAAACAACAATAACAACGACAACAAAACCATATTCAACAACAACAACGCCATCACCACCAACACCACCACCATCAACAACAACAACAACACCAACACTTCCACCAACAACAACACCAACACTTCCACCAACAACAACAACACCACCACCAACACTTCCACCACCACCACCACCACCACCAGCAACAACAACAACAACAACGACAGGCACTAGGGAGCACGCATCTGGCTACAAGTGCCGCCGTGTGACGCGGATGCCCATCCATATTATTGTGTCGCTCATTAGCTGATTGCAAAGAGCCATTTTTAGCGGAAGCTTCATGATGGCTCAAACATTTGAAGATTTCCCTATAGGCTTCACTCATATTTTTTTTTGTCCTCATGCACATACACACTCACACTCTCTTTCACACACAAACACAAACACACACACACACACAGGGGTCAGGGGCCAGGAGCTATGACTCGACCCCTGCAACCACAACTAGGTGAGTACACACACACTCACTATATGGGTTGTCATTCAAAGGATTTCTAGACTTCAACCCCACCAAGTGCAATGTTATGAAAGTTTGAAGCCGACTAGACGATGCATTCTCAATTTACCGAATAATAGAGTAGTACCTTTTATTTTTTTATGGTAAAATTAGCACCTCCATATTGCAATAGCAAACTGAAATTTCTTCCAAATAGGATAGACCTATGCTGAAAATTTGGAGCCAATCAGAATAGGTATACACACGTTACGAGCAAATTGGTTCCCTATTTGCATATTTAATATTGATAAATTGGCACCTAAACAGACTAACAGCAATTCGATTCGATCCGTTCTTTAATTATTATGAAATAAACTCTGGGGGTTTGAAGCCGATCAGGAGTGGCATTCTCGTGGAAAGGCACTCAGGCGAACCACAAGGTAAGCCAGAGGTCATGCGAAAGTATAACAAAGTTGACTCTTGTGAAACTCTGTGACTATCACCCACCAGGGATTCTGGTGCTCAGGAAGGCTGACCTCCCGTTTGCTGAGTTCCGAGAGTTTTTGTACTTCCAGAGCCCGGCCTTGGGCCAAGCTCGTCTGGTGCTTGCCTGGTCAACTAGGCTATTGCTTCTGCTCTTATTAACACCCACGCAAGTTATCCTTCTCTCTGTGACATATACTAGACCACAGAAGTGTAGAAAAATCAATATTTTTAAAACTTGTTTTAGTGTTTTAAATAAATAAAAAAATATATTAAAAACCGCTGAAGGAAATTTACTAAATAAATTACACAGTGAATGTTAAAAACCAATATAAAGATCTGCTTAATTCTTCAACTCTATGGCCAAATTTCTTGGTGCTCCAGAAGGGTGTGATACTACAGAAATTTTACAAATAAAATTTGCAAATTGTAACTTGTAAAACCCAGTTAATTTTTAAACCTTGCTGTAAGCATGAATCGCCAGTGCTGAGAATTTGAAGCCAAACAGAAGAGGCATTCTCTATTTATCGCACGAAGTCCTATGCTAGTAACTGGCAAAGCTCCACCTCTACAACCTAAAATGAACTAGAGGTAGAGGTTTGAAGCCGATCAAAAGGGGCATTGGCTTTAAACCTTTAACGCTAATTCGGTTATTGAAAGGAATTCAACCTCACAATGTATATCTAAACTTGTGAAAACTGGTCCAAGCAACCGGAGGATAACAACGCCAACCTTCAGATGGGAAAAATTCATCAGAGGTAAGATTCTGAAGTCGATCGGAAGAGACATTATCCAGTTTACACACAGCATCCAACGATTCCGAGTATTTTAACGATATAAATATACCGATAAATCTACAATTACTAACTGAAGCTTTACATCTGAGGCATATTCAAAATATTTCATCGAAAAAAATACGCTGTTTTAAAAATAAAATTTGAAGCTGATCGGATTACGCGTTCTCTAGTTATACACAGAAAACTTGGCGGAAGAAATAAATATCATATACTTACTATGTGGTACCACCCTGGGAATACCTGATAACGACAGGACTATCTTACGTCAGATGGTCGACAGCTTGTAAGAGGACCCAAGAGCTAGTCCTCATACTCACGAACCGTATTACGTAATTACAAATATGCCACTACACATGAATAAACTTAAAATTCGTTAAAGCTACAGATGCCACAGGAAATGAAGAAAATTAACAGGAATAAGAATTAAAGTCCTTGTGTCGTTAGTGAACGGGTCGAATCTGACGCAACAAAGAAGATAAACAAACTTTTTCTTCACTAAGACTCATATTTTTGGTGGGTTAGCTTGGATTCTAATGGTGTGGTGGACAAAACAAACATATACCTTCGATAAAGTATTAAAGAATGTTAAATGTTTAGCATACTTGCCACAGATAAATGAAATACCTTTATCTAGTAAATGAGAAAACATTGAGGGATAACCAGCCAGTGGGACTGACAGACTGATGTATAAACAGTCAAGCAAACTGACAGCTCCTAACTGAAAACCAACAGAGGATAGAGTTTGTATATACACTTTATTTTTAAACACATTCACACGTAAGTTGAGAGCTCTGACAGGTGAAGGTGGTGTGGGAAGAGGTGCTCACAACCCTCTCTCCTCTCTCTTCTCCTCTCTAGGTGCTTCCTAACTTCTTCCTGCGTATCTCTGCCCGTACGGCTGAGACTATACATGTCAGTGCAACTGGTTTGCAATTCAGTGGCCTTTGATTGTTTTTCCTTCTTGCAGAATTAGATCCAGTTTACAGTTTTGCGTCTGTCCAGTAGTTGCCCCATTTCTAATCACTCTGGTTTGCATACAGTACTGCTCACTGTGTGTCATTACCTACATCTAAGTACATTTCTCGAAATTCCTTCTGAACTTCTTACGAACTATCTGCGTCTATCATTAGGAAGTAGAGAGAGAAGTAAATAACAAAACTGAATGTCATGGGAGTGTCATTAGAAGCCTGAGTTGATCTATAACCCACTATGATAACATCATCGTAGATAAGTACGTTTATGGAGCAACTTGTGATGTGTACAGGCTGACTGATGTTAGGCTTAGTTACGAGTATTTCTGGCATTTTGTCAGATACACAGATTATGATCAAACCAAATGCAATATGGTCGGTCCTATGGTCACTCTCTTGAACATTGTGTGCTTAATCGCCCGCTTACCTGGGAATATAGAGATATACAGTATAATAACCTATGTGACAAGTCAAGACACCATATTAATAAAAAATAAAATGCCAGACATATTAAGTAAATTTCTTAAATTTGCTTATAATGGATAAGTGAACCGAAGAAATAAATCCAGTTGTATTCCTGTTAACCCTTTTGGGGCTCTAGTTCCTGGGCCTTTTGTGTATCCATATGCTCTTGTGCTACCGTCCACAGGATGGATATGGTGTGCACAATAAACTAGCCACTTCGGTGGCTAAATAAAAAATCCATGGAGGCCATTCCTAATGTTTTTAGTCATTTTTTCAGAGCTCATTTTTTTTTATAATTTCTGTGACACATATTGGTCCATATATTTTTTTTAATTTTCTCTTTTATTCATTTTTTAAAAAGTGAGGACATCAAAACAGAGCCTAATAATCCATTAAAACATATAATGACATTGGTGATGAAGCATCATCACTGTCATTTACAAACACCTGTGCTACTAGGCTATCAAAATACCTGGGCTACTGGCTCGTCTAAACACCTGTGCTGCTTTCCGATCAAAACATCTGTTCTGCTAGTCCATCATAATACCTGTGCTGCTGGTAAATCAAACACTTGACTGAGTTGCTAATCCATCAAAATGCCTGTGCTACTGGTCCATCAAAACATCTGCGCTGCTGGTCCACCAAAAATACCTGTGGTGAGGGGCGTATAAAATCCGAGACACCTGCACCAAACATACACACACAGACGCAGCCAGTCACAACATTTTACCCCAGAGTGACACTGGCCAATTTATCATGACTACTGGGAAGGGAAGAGAGAAGAAGGAAGAGAGAGGAAGGAGGGAAGGAGAGAGGAGAGAGGAGAGAGAGAGAGAGAGAGAGAGAGAGAGAGAGAGAGAGAGAGAGACCAGAAAAGAAAAAAAAATAGATAAAAATCACAGCAAGAGCCGAAAAAAAATAAGAAAGAATCGACAACACGCCGCTGTCAAATCCGGATTATTTATTTATTGACCTCTGCGGCGTGACCTCTGCAGCGTGACCTCTCCTGAGTGACCTAAGTAGATCCAGCAAAGCGAAAATCAGTGGGCGTGTTGCTGATATCTTGGTGAGCAGGTGGGCGTGAGTGTTGCTTATCTCAGGGCGGGCGGGTGGGCTTGGTGCTTGTGTCAGGGTGGGCGGGGTAAAGGGGCGTGGCTATCCGTCAGCGGGCGTGGCCCCAGAGATGCAAAACACAAACCTCAAACAGTGGCAGGATCGAGTTTCTCCGAGCTAACGAGGCTACCCACCATCACAACCTGCCTGCCAACCTGCCTGCCAACCTGCCTGCCAACCTGCCTGCCAACCTGCCTGCCAACCTGCCTGCCAACCTGCCTGCCTGCCTGCTTACTTTCCTCCCTGACTGCCAGCCATCCAGAAAGCCTGCCTTCCTGCGTGCCTGCTTACCTACCTCCCTGCCTGCCTGCCAACCAGAAGGCCTGCTTATCTCAATACCTGCCAGAAAGCCTTCCTGCCCGTCTGCCAGCCTGCCAGCCTGCCAGCCTGCCAGCCTGCCTGTTCGTGTATATGAATTTCGCCTATTGTTCCACACTTCGTTTTCTGGTATTCATAGGAGAAAAACGCAACAGGTAACATAAAACCATTGTTTCTTGTGTGTGTGAGTGTGTGTGTGTGTGTGTGAGTGTGTGTACTCACCTATTTGTGGTTGCAGAGGTCGAGTCGTAGCACCTGGCTCCGCCACTTTGCTGGTCGTTACTAGGTCCACTCTCTCCATCCTCCAAGCGCTTTATGGTCCTTGTGTGTGTGTGTGTGTGTGTGTGTGTGTAGTGTGTGTGTGTGTGTGTAAGGAAACACTTCGAAATGTTTCGGCCCCGCCGGGAATTGAACCCGGGCCCTCCGTGCGTGAAGCAAGAGCGTTAGCCACCATGCCATCGGAGCTGTGTGTGTGTGTGTGTGTGTGTGTGTGTGTGTACTCACCTAGGTGTGGTTGCAGGGGTCGAGACATAGCTCCTGGCCCCGCCTCTACACTGGCCGCTACTGGGTCACTCTCCCTGCGCCATGAGCTTTATCATACCTCTTCTTAAAGCTATGTATGGAACCTGCCTCTGTCTGTGTGTGTGTGTGTGTGTACAGATATTCACTACTGCAGATGCGTAGAGCTCTTAGGAAAAAGCTTACGAGAACACCGCATTTAGTAATGGTGTGAGTGGAAGCGGAGTGTGAGTATTGGTTGGTGGGCTTCCGATAAACCTCAGAGCAAAGTTTCGTTGTCAGACTTGTAGAGTAAACTATCTGGGAAAGGAAGTGTATCGCTAGTTTTTCTCCTCAAGAGCAAATTGCACGAAGCAGTTGACTCGGTTTAGTTTGTTTCAGTGAGTGGAAATGTCAAATCTCAGTGAACTAACGAAAATGTTGTTCATATAGCATATAGAAAACTAAATGGGATAGAAAAGGGAACTGACGGAGGAAAATCGTTCATGATGTTCCATACAGAAGTTTGGTAGGACTGCCCCTGAAGGAAAACCTGTAGGTAGGCTGAAGGTCTTATGTGAGAGGGAGTTTTCGAAGGACAAACTGCTGAAATCAAGGCATACTTCAGCGAGGTCACTGAAGTCGTGGGCACGGAAAGGAAGGTTAAAGGGGGTTATCAAATTTACGATATTTAGTATCAGTGCCTTGTGAAGTGGATACCTTGGTCAAGAGTCCACATCCAGGCTGGAGAGTTTCTTATTGTTTTTATGCTCGTGTTGTGGATGCTGCTGAAGAAGGCAAATGAGACGTCGTTATCTTGAATACCACTGATGACCAATCCAAAATGCTCAATCTACTCTGCAGTAAAGGCACCTATGACCCTCACAACAATAGTGGCGCCTTATGACCCTCTCAGCAATAGTTGCACCTATAACCCCTCTCAGCAATAGTTGCACCTATGACCCTCTCAGCGATAGTGGCACCTATAACCTCTCTCAGCAATAGTGGCGCCTCATGACCCTCTCAGCAATAGTGGCACTTATAACCCCTCTCATCAATTGTGGCGCCTTATGACCCTTTCAGCAATAGTTGCACCTATGACCCTCTCACCAATAGTGGCACCTATAACCCCTCTCAGCAATAGTGGCACCTATAACCCCTCTCAGCAATAGTGGCACCTATAACCCCTCTTAGCAAGAGTGGTAGCTATGACCCCTCTCAGCAATAGTGGCACCTATAACCCCTCTCAGCAATAGTGGCACCTATAACCCCTCTCAGCAATAGTGGTAGCTATGACCCCTCTCAGCAATAGTGGCACCTATAACCCCTCTCAGCAATAGCAACACATATCACCCCTCTCACATCAAACACACACAAAAAGGAAAGAAACTTTTTTCATTCCAAACCTGCCAACCCCAATCCAGCTAAAATTTCTGGACGGCTTAGAATCGACAAACCTGCCTCATTCCGAAGAAGCAATGCCTCCTCGCCGGCCAGCGGGCATTCAGACTCCAAAACTCTTAAGCACTATCGAATCCATACATCTCAAGCATTCAGGAGACCTCATCAACCGCATCCGACACATGAGGAACATGAAACTCCCCAACCTGGAAGTGACTTTCCTCTTCACCTCACAAGCCGTTGATCACATACACCGGAAAATTGATTTCCTTGATTTACATATCACTACCAACGACTTCGTACATGTCACTGAGCTATGAGTTAAATTCACTTAATTCTCTGAAGTCTCCCTCTTCCCGGACCTTGGTCAGTCCAGCAGTTAGAATGACCAAAGTCCCAGAGGCGAAACGTTTTCATTAAACATGTCGTAAACATGTTATATTTTGTGTCTTTCTCCATTACTCCACTCCTTCCCTTCACTCCCGACACACACCTACACCCCTTTACACTCTGGATAGAATACATTGCCAGCACCACATCCTCTCCTCACCCCTATGTGTTTTCTTCCCTGCCAAGTGGCAGAGTGGCAGTAATGAAGGTGCCACAGCCACTGCCTCTCCTCTCACCCTCGGAAACACACACACACTCATCTCTGGGAAAAGCAATTCTCTCCGGTAACACAGTTAGAATTATTTAAAAAAGGTTGAAAAAGAAGGATAGCGCATCGTAGATAATATCAGGTTCATTTAAAGCGAAGGATGTAGAGAGCTTGAGTTATTATCTTCATCCGTACTTCAAGGTGTGTGTGTACTCACCTATTTGTGGTTGCAATGGTCAAGTCATAGCTCCTGGCCCCGCCTCTTCACTGATTGCTACTAGGTCCTCTCTCTCCCTGCTCCATGAGCTTTGTCAAACCTCGTCTTAAAACTATGTATGGTTCCTGCCTCCACTACGTCACTTTCTAGGCTATTCCACGTCCTGACAACTCTATGACTGAAGAAATACTTCCTAACATCCCTTTGACTCATAGGAGTCTTCAACTTCCAACTGTGACCCCTTGTTTCTGTGTCCCCTCTCTGGAACATCTTGTCTCTGTCCACCTTATCTATTCCTCGCAGTATTTTATATGTCGTTATCATGTCTCCCCTAACCCTCCTGTCCTCTAGTGTCGTCAGGCCGATTTTCCTTAACCTTTCTTCGTAGAACAATCCCCTTAGCTCTGGGACTAGTCTTGTTGCAAACCTTTGCACTTTCTCTAATTTCCCGACGTGCTTGACCAGGTGTGGGTTCCAAACTGGTGCTGCATACTCCAGTATGGGCCTGACGTATATGGTGTACAGAGTCTTGAACGATTCCTTAGTGAGGTATTGGAACGCTATTCTTAGGTTTGCCAGCCGCCCGTATGCTGCAGCAGTTATCTGATTAATGTGTGCCTCAGGAGATGTGCTCGGTATTATACTCACCCCAAGATCTTTTTACTTGAGTGAGGTTTGCAGTCTTTGGCCACCTAGATTATACTCTGTCTGCGGTCTTCTTTGCCCTTACCCGATCTTCATGACTTTACATTTGGCAGGGTTAAATTCAAGGAGCCATTTACTAGACAAGGCTTGTAGCCTGTCTAGGTCTCTTTGTAGTCCTGCCTGATCCTCAACTGATTTAATTCTTCTCATTAACTTCAAATCATCTGCAAACAGGGACACTTCTGAGTCTATCCCTTCCGTTATGTCATTCAAATATACCAAAAACAGTACAGGTCCTAGGACTGACCCTCGTGGAACCCCACTCGTCACAGGTGCCCACTCTGACACCTCGTCACGTACCATGACTCGTTGTTGCCTCCCTGTCAGATATTCTCTGATCCATTGCAGTGCCTTTCCTGTTACGTGTGCCTGATCCTCTAGCTTTTGCATTAACCTCTTGTGAGGAACTGTGTCGAACGCCTTCTTGCAGTCCAAGAAAATGCAGTCCATCCACCCCTCTCTCTCGTGTTATACTTCTTTTACCTTTTCATAAAACTCCAGTAGGTTTGTGACACAGGATTTTCCTTCCCTGAAACCGTGCTGGTTGTCGTTTATAAGCTTGTGTCTTTCTAGGTGCTCCACCACTCTCCTCCTGATGATCGTCTCCATGACTTTGCATACTATACACGTCAATGACACAGGTCTGTAGTTTAATGCCTCGTGTCTGTCTCCTTTCTAATAAATTGGGACTACATTTGCCATCTTCCACACCTCAGGTAGTTGCCCAGTTTCAATGGATGTGTTGAAGATTTTTGTTAGTGGCACACTCAACATCTCTGCTCCCTCTCTAAGGACCCACGGAGAAATGTTGTCAGGTCCCACCGCTTTTGAGGTATCGAGTTCACATAGCAGCTTCTTCACCTCCTCCTCGGTTGTGTGTATTTCATCCAGCACTTGTTGGTATACCTCCCTATTCTGAATTCCTGGAGTCCTTCCTGTCTCCTCTGTAAATACTTCTTTAAATCTCATGTTGAGCTCCTCACATTGGTCGTTTCTTGTGAACTCCCCACCTTCCTTCCGCAGCCTGATTACCTGGTCCTTGACTGTTGTTTTCCTCCTGATGTGGCTATACAACAGCTTTGGGTCAGACTTGACTTTTGATGCTATATTATTTTCGTATTGTCACTGAGCCTCCCTTCTTACCTGTGCATATTCGTTTCTGGCTCTTCGGCTAATCTCTTTATTTTCCTGGGTCCTTTGTCTTCTGTACTTTTTCCATTCTCTAGTGCACTTAGTTTTTGCCTCCCTACACCTCTGGGTGAACCAAGGACTCGTTCTGGTCTTCCCCTTACTTCTGTTTTCCTTGGGGACAAACCTCTCCTCTGCCTCTTTGCATTTGGTTGTCACATATTCCATCATTTCTTTTACTGTTTTTCCTGCCAATTCTCTCTCCCATTGAACGTCTTGTAGGAAGTTCCTCATGCCTGTGTAGTCCTCCCTTTTGTAGTTTCGTTTCTCCCTTTCTATTCCTGCTCCCCTCTCCACTTGTAGCTCAACTATATAATCAAAACGCAGAACCAAATGATCACTAGCTCCAAGGGGCCTTTCATACGTGATATCCTCGATGTCCGAACTACTCAAGGTGAATACTAGGTCCAGTATTGCTGGATCATCCTCACCTCTCTCTAACATGCTGATGCATGAGGTTTTCCAGTACCACATCCATCATCTTGGCTCTCCATGATTCAGGACCTCCATGTGGCTCCAGGTTTTCCCAGTCAATCTCCTTGTGATTGAAATCACCCATAACTAGTAACTTTGCTCTCCCCATGTGGGCTCTTCTGGCCACCTCGGCTAGTGTGTCTACCATTGTGTGTGTGTGTGTGTATACTCACCTAGTTGTGGTTGCAGAGGTCGATTCACAGCTCCTGGCCCCGCCTCTTCACTCATTGCTACTAGGTAACTCTTTCTGTTCCTTGAGCTTTACCATACCTCTTCTTGAAGCTATGTATGGATCCTGCCTCCACTACATCACTTTCCAGATTATTCCACATCCTGACAACTCTGTGACTGAAGAAATACTTCCTAACATCCCTGTGATTCATCTGAGTATTCAGCTTCCAATTGTGACTTCTTGTTGCTGTGTCCCACCTCTTGAACATCCTGTCTCTATCCACCTTGTCGATTCCTCTCAGAAATTTTATATGTCGTTATCATATCACCCCTGTCTTTCCTGTCCTCCGGTGTCGTCAGGTTGACTTACCTTAACCTCTCTTCGTTGGACATTTTCCTTAGTTCCGGGACTAATCTCGTTGCAAACCTTTGCACTTTCTCTAATTTCCTTACGTGCTTGGCTAGGTGTGGGTTCCAAACTGGTGCTGCAAACTCCAATATAGGCCTAATGTACACGGTGTACAGGGTCCTGAACGATTCTTTATTGAAATATCGGAATTCTATTCTTAGGTTTGCTAGGCGCCCATATGCTGCAGCAGTTATTTGGTTAATGTGCGCCTCAGGAGATGTGCTCGGTATTATACTCACCCCAAGATCATTTTCTTTGAGTGAGGTTTGTAGTCTCTGGCCCCCTAGATTGTACTCCATTTGCAGTCTTCTTTGCCCTTCCCCAATCTTCATGACTTTGCACTTGGTTAGGTTGAATTCCAGGAGCCAGTTTCTGGACCAGGTCTGCAGCCTGTCCAGATCATTTGTAGTCCTACCTGGTCCTCCTCCGATGGAATTTTTCTCATTAACTTTAAATAGTCTGCAGACAGGGACACTTCTGAGTCTATTCCTTCTGTCATGTCGTTCATAAATACCAGAAACAGCACCAGTCCTAAGACTGGCCCCTGTGGAACCTCGCTCGTCATAGGCGCCCACTCTAACACCTCGTCACGTACCATGACTCGCTGATGTCTTCCCGACAAGTATTCCCTGATCCATTGTAGTGCCTTCCCTGTTATACCTGCCTGATCCTCCAGCTTTTCCACTAATCTCTTGTGTTTAACTGTGCCGAAAGCTTTCTTACTGTCCAAGAAAATGCATTAAACCCACCCTCTCTCTGTTTCACCTTGTCATAAAACTCCAGTAGGTTTGTGTGTGTGTTTTAGCAAATATATATATATATATATATATATATATATATATATATATATATATATATATATATATATATATATATATATATATATATATATATATATATATATATATATATATGCAAACAATCGCAGAAAGGCGATCTTAACTATTCTAATTTCATAATACTTGACATCTTAAAACCCTCCTACTCAATATGGGGAGTAGGGGTATGGTGGTGTGGGTTGGCACCGACCGTTGCCCACATTCTGAGAGAAGCTGCGGCCGGTGACACACCCGCACTGCGCTACTCTGAGAAAATTTCCCTCCTTCTCTTGCTGCCTTCCAACATTGCATAGCTCCTGATGACGCACTGAGAAGTGTGAAAGTACTTGAGCTAAAGATTTCCACACCCCGTAACTTTTCTTGCTAATATATATATATATATATATATATATATATATATATATATATATATATATATCAAACAGCCCAATTTAATTTACTCGCTTGTATTACATTATTATATTCGTAATCCTATTAAGAAAATTTAATACGTAACACATTGTAAAACTGAATGATTTTATCGCAGTAAACATTAGCTTCACACAATGAAAAA
The DNA here is from genome assembly GCA_009830355.1 of Cherax destructor. Classification (NCBI taxonomy): domain Eukaryota; kingdom Metazoa; phylum Arthropoda; class Malacostraca; order Decapoda; family Parastacidae; genus Cherax; species Cherax destructor. The sequence continues at coordinate 180,362 of WNWK01002680.1, forward strand.
CTCATTACGATTAATGTTATATTGGGTGATGTCCTTTGGTTGTGTTAATTACCCAGGCACTCGGGTGTTAATCACCCTGGCAGTCAGATGTTAATTTTCCCTGGCAGTCAGGTGTTAATCACCCATGCAGTCAGGTGTTAATCCCCCCTGGCAGTCAGGTGTTAATCACCCAGTCAGTCAGGTGTTATTCACCCAGTCAGTCAGGTGTTATTCACCCAGACAGTCAGGTGTTATTCACCCAGACAGTCAGGTGTTATTCACCCAGTCAGGTGTTATTCACCCAGTCAGTCAGGTGTTATTCACCCTGTCAGTCAGGTGTTATTCACCCAGACAGTCAGGTGTTATTCACCCAGACAGTCAGGTGTTATTCACCCAGTCAGTCAGGTGTTATTCACCCAGTCAGTCAGGTGTTATTCACCCAGTCAGTCAGGTGTTATTCACCCAGTCAGTCAGGTGTTATTCGCCCAGTCAGTCAGGTGTTATTCATCCAGGCAGTCAGGTGTTATTCACCAAGGCAGTCAGGTGTTGTTCACCCAGGCAGTCAGGTGTTATTCACCCAGGCAGTCAGGTGTTATTCACCCAGGCAGTCAGTTGTTATTCACCCAGGCAGTCAGGTGTTATTCACCCAGGCAGTCAGTTGTTATTTACCCAGGCAGTCAGGTGTTATTCACCAAGGCAGTCAGGTGTTATTCACCCAGTCAGTCAGGTGTTATTCACCCAGGCAGTCAAGTGTTATTCACCCAGGCAGTCAGGTGTTATTCACCCAGGCAGTCAGGTGTTAATCACCCTGGCAGTCAGGTGTTAATCCCCCTGGCAGTCAGGTGTTATTCACCCAGTCAGTCAGGTGTTATTCACCCAATCAGTCAGGTGTTATTCACCCAGTCAGTCAGGTGTTATTCACCCAGTCAGTCAGGTGCTATTCACCCAGTCAGTCAGGTGTTATTCACCCAGGCGGTCAGGTGTTATTCACCCAGGTAGTCAGGTGTCATTCACTCAGGCAGTCAGGTGTTATTCACCCAGGCAGTCAGGTGTTATTCACCCAGGCAGTCAGGTGTTATTCACCCAGGCAGTCAGGTGTTATTCACCCAGGCAGTCAGGTGTTATTCACCCAGGCAGGCAGTCAGGTGTTATTCACCCAGGCAGTCAGGTGCTATTCACCCAGGCAGTCAGGTGTTATTCACCCAGGCAGTCAGGTGTTGATCAAGGTACCGTCAGCAGTTTCCAGCCATCAGGCTTAATGTTATTTCTCAATTTTTAATTGCATGTTAATGGTTGGAATTATGTGTGTATTTTCACGTCCCTAATTGTATTGTGTCGTGTGATTAGGTTAATTGTCTTTTAAATATTATAATTTAGGAGTTAAGTGCTTACTATATAGTTACATACACTAATAATAATGCTAAAATTAACAGGAGAAATAACACTTAACTTTAACACTAGATTTAACATGTATGTTAATAATAAGGTTGACGCTAAAATTAAAATTAACATTAACACGAACTTTAAAAGTAAGATTAACATTAACAATAAGATTAAGATTAACGATAAGATTAACATAACTGACACTTATTCCAGAATTCCCTTCTACATTAACACTAATAATAATATTAACACCATCACTACACTAAAACTGCCACTGATGTTAATATTAGAATTAGGATTAACACAAGCATTAACACTAAACGTAGTTCTAACGATGTCACTAAAATTAACGGTTAGCCTAATAATATAATTAGAACTAATATTAACATTAATGCTAATTCTAACATTAACACTAAAATTAACATGAATTCAAACATCACCATTATAATTAGAACTAAAATTAACATTAAAACGTACATCACCAGTAACATTAACACCAACATTAACATTAATTCAAACATCACCACTAACATTAGCATTAATATTAACACTAAAATTAACATTAACATTAACATGCAAGCGAGATGCATAAGCGAACAGACGAGTCCGGGGAAAAAAATGTAAAATGGTAAATAATTAGGAAATTCTATTTTCACAGCTTTAATAATGTAACAACTGAGCTGAAACTTGTTGCTTTGAGTTAAAAATTACCTCGGGATGTGTTGACGTACATGTGTTTGTGTGCCTTAGCGGTAGTTACGTGCATGTGTGTGTGTACCTTAGCAGTAAATACGTACATGTGTATGTGTGCCTTAGGAGAAGTTACGTACATGTGTGTATGTGTTTTAGCAGTAGTTACGTACATGTCTGTCTGCCATAGCGGTATTTACGTACATGTGTGTTTGTGCCTTAGCGGTAGTTACGAACATGTCTGCATGCGTTAGCTGTAGTTACTTACATGTCTGTGTGCCTTAGCAGCAATTACGTACATGTATGTGTGCCTTAGCAGTAGTTACGTACATTGTGTGTGTGTGTTTGTGTATGTGTGTGTGCGCGCGCGCACTAGCGGTAGTTATGTACATGTCTCTGTGTGCCTTAGCACTACGTACATGTCTGTGTGACGTAGCAGTAGTTACGTACATGTCTGTGTGCCTTAGCAGTAGTTACGTACATGTCTATGTGCCTTAGCAGTAGTTACGTACATGTGTGTGTGCGCGCGCGTGTGCGCGCTCGTTCTTGTTATTTATAATGTACTGTTACAATGAATGATTTTCCATTATCAGTGTTACCAACCCTTGGTACGAGTGATGCAGAACAAGTCGATTTTACACGACGTTTCGAGCAGGACTGATTTTTTTTAAGTCTCGAATAATTATATAAAAAAAAACACTTCCGAGAGAAACGCTCTCCTGTATTGTGCCCTTTTATTCTTTATTGTGCCCTTTCATTCTTTATTGTGCTCTTTTATTCTTTATTGTGCCCTTTTATTGTTTATTACGCCCTTTTCATTCTTTATTGTGCCCTTTTATTCTTTCTTGTGCCCTTTTATTTTTAATTGTGCCTTTTTATTCTTTATTGTGCCTTTTAAGTTTTTATTATGCCCTTTTATTTTTTGTGCCCTTTTTATTCATCATCGTGCCCTTTCATTCTTTATTGTGCCCTTTATTTTTTATTGTGCCCTTTTTATTGCGCTCTTTTATTTTTTATTGTGCTCTTTTCATTCTTTATTGTGTCCCTTTATTCTTTATCTTTATGTCCGGTTGTTGTGTTGCCTCAGTCACCATCTTTGTCAATCTCTTAATCTCTCTCTCTCCCCCTACGTCAATTTCCTTAACTACTCTTTCCCCTGTCTATCATATTCACAACACCGTCCACCCAATCCTCTTCCCTAAGAAAGGGAAGATAGGGAGAGAGCAAAAGAGAAGAGAAACAATAGAGAAGAAATTTAGCAACACAATTGACCTTCGTTAACCTCGACTTCTACCCAAGCATTCCTTCCCTCGGTGCCAGGAAAAGGGTGGTAGTAGTAGTAGAAGTAGTAGTAGTAATAGTAGTAGTAGTTGCTGTCATCGCTAAGTTCAACGAAATCACTGGTTTGTTGGTCGGTTAATTGGGTTAAATGCCTGTGACCCACAACAGGCAAGTAGCTTGTTAATCACTAGTCACGGATACAGTCGCTGCTGTAATAGGGAATAAGTCAACTCTCAAGGTAGAGACACGGAGACGCGGTTGGGTTGGTTGGTTGATTTAAAGCAAATTTACTATACAAAGAGTCATTAAGACTGCATATAATCTTTTCACCACCAATCAAGAATGTTTTAATACTTAGAATAGAGATTGAAGTAATTTCTCTGTATGTAGACACTTAGAGACGTATACTTCTCGGTGTATATATTCTGAGAGTTATACCTCTCGGTGTATATACTCACAAAATTCACCGAACACCTCTGGTTACAATCATGCTAACATTAATGCGGCATTAACTCGATGAACTTGTGACATTTATTTATTTATATTTCCCTGTATGTTTTTAATTGTGTCAGTGTTACTCACATTACTGGTACAGTAAACACTCACACACCTCTGAACGGAAACTCTGACTATAATCTCTCTTCACAGGGATCACTAGGGAAGTTAATACTCAGCTGCAATTTTAACCATTTTCCTGATATGCTGAATGTGTCATTTGACAGATGTGTTGTTGTTTTTACTGCTTTAGAGTCACAAGCAACATAATCTTGCCTTTCATGGAAGGTGCCTTGATGAAGATGAAGGGCTCTTTATCAAAGGAATCAGAGCTATCCTCCCCTTTTATTAGACCTGATTGCCTGCTTACGCTAGACCCTCTAAGAATCTTCTCACCTTCTCTTCTAGAGAAATGCAAATAATGCTTCATGCGAACAACTCAAGTCAGTGGCAAATGTCCAGTTATAAATTATTCTCTCTAATTATTTCTCACTATCAAGACTTTCTTCTTATCTATCAAGCTTTCTCCAGGATATCAGCTTTCCTCGTGCGTCATCATTCTGGTCACATAACTCTCTCGTAACCCCACCAACCCCCTAGCAAGGTCTCCACTAAATCCATTCAGACTGCACATCATCTCCAACTTAGTCAGAGAGGCACACAAACACACACTCATCCGAGGGGAAAATTGAATTAAATAAGTTTCTCTCGAAAGGAGGAAAGAGGGAAAGTGAGGAGGAGGAGGAGGACAAGAAGGAGGAAGAGGAGGAGGACAAGAAGGAGGAGGACAGAGAAACTGGCGAGAGGTGGGGAAAGTGTTCTTATTGACTTTCCCGAGGGCTGATCAGGACTTCCGAAGCAGTTTGGTTAAGATTGGTCTATATATTACGGAGAAGAGTGGTTTTATAGGATTGATTGCAAAGGTGAGAGGTGAAGGGTGAGATGCGATGGGTGAGATGTAAGGGTTGAAATGTGAGGGACGAGGGGTGAGATGTGAGGGATGAGAGATGAGGTGAGAAATGAGTGGTGAGAAGTTAAGAAGTGAGGCTGAGAGATTTCTACGTCCGTAAGATTCAGCACTGTACCTGCGACCGTGGAAGACTCTTGTGTACTACTGAGGACATGTATTAAAGGAAACGTTTCGACACTAATGACTTCATCATCTGGACTAATGAAGCCACTCGAGGCGAAACGTTTCCTTTGACAAATGACCTGAACTCTACGTGACCTGGCTTGAGAACATGCCAGGTTCTCCTGACGATCAAAAAAATATCCTCACACTGCAGAGTTCAATGATGTTATATTATGAAATAATTCCCAACTCACTCGGAGTATTGCCACGTAAATCTAAATTCCCTGGGTTGTCTATCAGAGTTATTCATGGAAAATTAAATGTCATGAAGAATAATCATAGAAGTGCTGAAAAATACGTCCGTATTAACCGGAAAAAAATCTGGAAAACATATCATCACACTTCGTAAATTCTCATGACAAAGCTATTACATTTACGTATATTTGTGAGATTTTTGCCTCTGGATTTTTTTTTCTAAGAAAATGCGTATAATTATTCATATCATATTTATTCATTATGAAGAAGCATTAGTTTTCACAATATATTTTCCTTAAAAAATCGAGAAAAAATATGCGATTTTAGGTATAAATAAATTTTAAGTGTACAATTATTATATAACAATCGAAAAAAAAATATAACAATGGTTATATATTGCTGATATCTGCACATAGATGCCTATTAAGGTTGGTCCAAAATATATTCATAGCACACAGGGGTGTATGAAGAGAGAGAGAAGCGTATCTCTCAGTGTATACAAACCGTGACTCGTGGAGGGACAGGTGACGGGTACCCTTACTGACCTTCGTGTACTTGACAGGCTTTATACCTAATAAACCAACCATCCTATACCGCTTGGTAGGATTAAGGATACATTTATTTGTAAATTATTTTTGTTTAACTTGTGTCCTAGGGAGAAGCTTAGGATGGGTAAGGGTTAATGGATTTCAAAGCCTATCGTCGACTACACGAGGCTTATTCAGGCATCACGTAACCTCTTCACCACCAGTAAAGACTACTTTAATTGCTAAAACAGGGATTAAAATAATCTCAGTGAATATACACAGAGCGAAACACACCTCTTGATGTATCTATCCTGTTCGAATAAGCTTTGGAAATACAGGAAGCTCTCATATGAACCTCCTCTATATACTGTGGTTTTAACAAAATTCGATTGAAAAAATGCATCCAAAATGGAACAACGCATACTGTGAAAGCTTTTCCATCCACTATTCAATTTTAAATACACATTTTCAATCGCATTTACAAAAAAAATCTCACTAGATGGAAGAGCTTTAGAAGAGAGCTTAATGTAATACTGTTCTCATCACCTTGTTTACGCTGCACCAAACCAAAAAAAAGAAGGAAATAATAATATTTTGAAAATGATGTACACATTGCTTAATTATGATTAGCCAATATATATATTATCGTGTTAGCATCTTTTTAACACTGGATGACACGCAGGTGAGGAGAGGTAAATAGCCACGCTGTCTCGGGAATAACGGCCGGAATATAGAGCTTTCCCCCAGAGCGTCTTGTGCTGACTCACAATGGTTTAGAGTTTCACAAAGTATGTTTATAACGTGTGTCAACATAGGCCAATCATCCGTCATCATGTCAGAATTGACTAAATATCCATAATCTTGTAAACATTAGCTAAGCATCTAACATCCTACTAAGAATGACTAACCATCCATCGTCATGTCAGTACTGACTAACCATCAATTATTTCAACCCAACATTAGCTAGGCATCAAACATCCTCTCAACTATTCCATGTCAACAGACCTCAAACAATACACTGACTGCTGTCAAACAAATTCAAAGATTATACAGGATTTCTAAATCCTAGAGTTTCCTTTGTTAGTTCACAAAATTCCACCACTAATGCCTAACCTCAGTGAAGCCTAACATAGACTGATTTGATGCTTCAATCACAAATTTCTCACAATATAATCTTGGCTGAGCTTATTCAGCTCTAGTAATTTATCTTTCTTTATATTATATACAGAGAACATTAACTGCTAAGCAGAGCAAATAATTTTTTTTACGTAGTCTTATTTTTCAATAAGAAGTATGAAAGTAGCTAATAACTCTTAACCTATTTGGTAATAAATTAACAGATATGTATAAAGGGGTACTACCCACAGTATACCAACGTTTCACTCTGTGTAGTGCCTCATCATATCAATGACTTTATAAAAGTCTACACAGAGCGAAACGTTGTCCCAATTAAAGTTTGTTCTGCATCTGCGTCCTTTCATCAAATTAAATAATATTTACGCTGGCTCTTTTATTTGGTTTAAAGCCTATCGACCACACGAAAGATCAATAAGACTGCATATTTCGTGTACATCCCCAGTCAAGAATGCACTAATTTCTAAAATAAGGATTAAAGTAAACTCTCATCGAACATAGACTGAGAGAAACACACAAAAAATAAACAGAACTTACCGTTGCAAACAATAAATTCAGCCTCGCTTGAATAGTGGCCTTAGTGACAGAACAATTGTGAGCCAACGCATTGCAAAAGTTTCAATAACCACCAGTCGACACATATTACACTACGAAATTGCCAAAATGCGTCCAAAAAATATTTACTCCCACAAAATTCCTATAAATTCGGCGTAGCATCTGGAAATTGCACTTCCAGGGTTCCAGAATCCCCCTGTGTGGGGAATGGGGGATGTGTCTCAATTCTCCCCCCAGTTCTTTCGATGGGTGGGGGATGTAGGAGGAGGGTGCCTTGATGTTGCTGAAGGGCTCTTGATCAGAGGAACTGTAGCTACCTCCCCCCCTGATCGAACGTGAGTGCCTCCCATTTTTCTACGGGTTTAAGGCTTCCCTATGTTGTTAATGACGTTAATAATGTTGCTGTAGTGCTGTTCAGCCTCATGCGTTTGTTTATCTTGTTTCTCCCCTTTCTAAATGTAATTTTTTTTTTTTTTTTTTTTTTTTTTACAATCCTCCTGAAACACATTTCAGAGCAAGCTTTTATTGGGGCAAAGTTTCGCTCTGTCTAGAGCTTTAAGTACTCGGAAAGGCCCTTTTAATGATTCAAAACAGATCGCTCATTTGCCATCCGAGATTTCCGAGACAAAATTCGATGACGAATACCAAAAAAAATAGAATTTACATTTATGAAAAAGCAGGAACAGCTCGTAAAAAAAGTTCTAGATTTTGATAAACTCTTTAACCCTGATCACCATCACGATGATGCTGATCCTAGAGAAAGGACTCTTAGGATCAGTTTGACGAGATCCGCAAGAACCTAGAGTTACACCTACAATTATGGCCCCGTAAAATGAACCAGAAGTGAAAAAAAGACTTCAGTACCGCGATGCACCGCGATGCACCGCAGCAGCAGCCAGGAGACAGAGAGCAACACAGCGTCCTGAGAGCTGCCGGGTCACCATTTGGAGAAGACCCGGGCCGGATGTACCGGCGAACCTACAACAACAACAAGCGTCCTGAGAGAGACGGGGTAAATTGCTGGGGAATGTTCACTGTTTCTACAAATCGATCAAGGGGGAGGAATTTTTTTCCCCTTGATCTTCGAGTTACTTTCTCGTGTCCTCCATCTTTCCCTGCCTAATCTCGTTTTTTTTTCTTTTCCGTCCTTCTCATTTCTCATATTCATCAGCTTCACTGCCTTACTCTTCTAACTATTACCTGCTGTTTCTTCGAATTTAGCTTGTAGATCATTTATTTACATCTTTCCTTATTCCTCTTTCTCTCTCCAGACACTCGGGGTCTCACCTTGTGGTCAGCAGGACGTGTGATGCGAGAGACACGTAATATCTGGGTCAGAGCTTTACCTTGAATGCTTTATGTACTATAAGAGGAGGGAGGGCTGCTGTAGGGAGGGGAAGTTGCTGGAGTAGGAGGGGGGTTGTCAGGGGGGTGAGAGTTGCCGAAGGTGCAAGTTGCTAGAGGCGGGGGGAAACCTGACGTAACTGAACTTGGCTCAACGTAACCCAACCTACTGCAGTGGGTTGGGTTACCTGAGCTAACCTAACCTAATAAATAGCATTAAGATATTAATTCTTAAAGGGAAAGGACCGATAAACCAGCGGAAGGCCTCAGTCAGATGGCTAAAGCCCCAATGGTTGGTCATTACATGACTAAGACCCGCGTCAGGAAACACTTGTCCTGTTTCTTGAAAATCTTACCTAACCTAAGTTAACCTAATCTGATGTAACGTATCCTTACCTAACGTAACTTAATTCAACCTAACCTAAAAGGCGTATGCAGAAAAAATACTTAAACACATGAAGAAAACAAGACAGTCTTGGCACTAGGAAAACAGATTGTATTAATGTTGGTGGAATTACCGACAATATGTTAAGTAAAAGGACACAAGTGCAATTAATGTGACATTTTATTGTGACAACGTTTCACTCTCCAGGAGCTTTATCGGCTTGATAAAGCTCCTGGAGACCGAAACGTTGCCACAATAAAATGTCACATTAGTTGCACTTGTGTTCTTTTACCTAACACTAATAAAAAAGCTCACTAGAAACCATTTCTCTGTTCTTCCTCCTCTCGCTAGCCTGCTTCTGGCTCCCCTCATCAAGACTCCCAGCAGCTTTCAACAACTCTCCAGCTGTCCAATACATTTGCAACACTCATACAGTACACCGTTTACTTCAACCCCGTAAATAAAACCAACAGTTTCCTCTCCATATCAAGGAACTGCTCACTTGTGTCCTTCAGTGCAGACAACTACCTCACACAGGTGACATGCAGACAGGTGACATGATTCTTGCGTGGTTGATAGGCTTTAAACCTAGTATGCCAACCAATTAGACTTTCTGTATATATGTGCATAACAAACATTCACACACACATGTATATATATGTCGTGCCGAATAGGTAAAGCTTGCGAGTTTGACTTAAATAGCAACACTCTTCTTAAAAATTAGACACATGTACAACACCTGGGTAACTTTATTGTAGACGTTTCGCCAACCAGTGGCTTTATCAATACAAATTCAAGGACATTATATGAAGACAGTAGAACTATATACAAAAGATGAGGTAATCAGTCCTTCAGCCTTGGAGTTGGTGTGAATTTGTATTGATAAAGCCACTGGAGGGCGAAACGTCTACAGTAAAGATCCCCAGGTGTTTCACATGTGTCTAATTATCATCTTGTCGGTATTGTATAGCATTCATGTACAACGATCTTCTTGCCGAATAAGGCAAGTGAAAATTTGTGTATGCAGAAATTTCGCAAAAAAATCATTCTGAATCTAACGAAAAAAATATATTTCATTGTAATTATTTATTATTAAATTATTGTAAACTTATCTAAAATATATTAAGTTGGATTAGACTAAATTAAATTGCGCTTGTTATAATAAAGTTAGATAAGATTGCCAAGATTCTTTTGGTACAAAATTATTAATTTTTACATTAACATAAATGAAAAAAATATATATTTAAACGTATAAGAGAAAAATTTAGAAAGAACTTAATTTTAAATGAGTTCTTGCTAATTGACCAATTTTAGCTATTCGGCACGACATTATATATATATATATATATATATATATATATATGTTTTTTTTTTTTGTTTTTTTTATTAACACATCGGCCGATTCCCACCAAGGCAGGGTGGCCCGAAAAAGAAAAACTTTCATCATCATTCACTCCATCACTGTCTTGCCAAAAGGGTGCTTTACACTACAGTTATAAAACTGCAACATTTACACTCCTCCTTCAGAGTGCCGGCACTGTACTTCCCATCTCCAGAACTCAAGTCCGGCCTGCCGGTTTCCTGAATCCCTTCATAAATGTTACTTTGCTCACACTCCAACAGCACGTCAAGTATTAAAACCATATGCCTCCATTCACTCCTATCAAATACGCTCACACATGCTTGCTGGAAATCCAAGCCCCTCGCACACAAAACTTCCTTTACCCCCTCCTCCAACCTTTCCTAGGCCGACCCCTACCCCGCCTTCCCTCCACTACAGATTTATACACTCTCGAAGTCACTCTGTCTCGTTCCATTCTCTCTACATGTCCAAACCACCTCAACAACCCCTCCTCAGCTTCTGGACAATCGTTTTGGTAATCCCGCACCTCCTCCTAATTTCCAAACTCCGAATTCTCTGCATTATATTCACACCACACATTGACCTCAGACATGACATCTCCACTGCCTCCAGCCTTCTCCTCGTTGCAACATTCATCACCCATGCTTCACACCCATATAAGAGCGTTGGTATAACTATACTCTCATACATTCCCTCTTTACTTCCATGGACAAGGTTCTTTGTCTCCACAGACTCCGAAGTGCTCCATTCACCCTTTTCCCTCATCAATTCTATGATTCACCTCATCCTTCATAGACCCATCCGCCGACATGTCCACTCCCAAATATCTGAATACATTCACCTCCTCCATACTCTCTCCCTCCAATCTGATATCCAATCTTTCGTCACCTATTCTTTTGTTATCCTCATCACCTTACTCTTTCCTATATTCACTTTCAATTTTCTTCTTTTACACCCCTACCAAATTCATCCACCAACCTCTGCAGCTTCTCTTCAGAATCTCCCAAAAGCACAGTGTCATCAGCAAAAAGCAACTGTGACAACTCCCACTTTGTATTTGCTTCTTTATCTTTTAGCCCAACACCTCTTGCCAAGACCCTCGCATTCACTTCTCTTACAACCCCATCTATAAATATATTGAACAACCACGGTGACATCACACATCCTTGTCTAAGGCCCACTTTTACTGGGAAATAGTCCCTTCCCTCCTACACACTCTAACCTGAGCCTCACTATCCTCATAAAACTCTTCACTGCTTTCAGTAACCTTCCTCCTATTCCATACACCTGCAACATCTGCCACATTGCCCCCTATCTACCCTATCATACGCCTTTTCCAAATCCATAAATGCCACAAAAACATCTTTACCCTTATCCAAATACTGTTCACCTATATGTTTCAATGTAAACACTTGGTCTACACACCCCTACCTTTCCTAAAGCCCCTTGTTCATCTGCTATCCTGCTTTCTGTTTTACTCTTAATTCTTTCAATAATAACTCTACCATACACTTTACCAGGTACACTCAACAGACTTATTCCCCTATAATTTTGCACTCTCTTTTGTCCCCTTTGCCTTTATACAAAGGAACAATACACGCTCTCTGCCAATCCCTAGGTACCTTACCCTCTTCCATACATTTATTAAATAATAGCACCAACCACTCCAAAATTATATCCCCACCTGCTTTTAACATTTCTATCTTTATCCCATCAATCCCAGCTGCCTTACCCCTTTCATTCTACCCACTGCCTCACGAACTTCCCTACACCCACAACTGGCTCTTCCACACTCCTACAAGATGTTATTCCTCCTTGCCCTACACACGAAATCACAGCTTCCCTGTCTTCATCAACATTTAACAAATCCTCAAAATATTCTCTCCATCTTCCCGATACCTCTAACTCTCCATTTAATAACTCTCCTCTCCTATTTTTAACTGTCAAATCCATTTGTTCTCTAGGCTTCCTCAACTTATTAATCTCATTCCAAAACTTTTTCTTATTTTCAACAAAATTTGCTGATAACATCTCACCCACTCTCTCATCTGCTCTCTTTTACATTGCTTCACCACTCTTTTAACCTCTCTTTTCTCTCCATATACTCTTCCCTCCTTGCATCACTTCTACTTTGTAAAAACCTCTCATATGCTAACTTTTCTCCCTTACTACTCTCTTTACATCATCATTCCACCAATCGCTCCTCTTCCCTCCCGCACCCACTCGCCTGTAACCACAAACTTCTGCTGAACACTCTAACACTACATTTTTAAATCTACCCCATACATTTTCGACCCCATTGCCTACACTCTCACTAGCCCATCTATCCTCCAATAGTTGTTTATATCTTACCCTAACTGCCTCCTCTTTTAGTTTATAAACCTTCACCTCTCTTTTACTTACTGATTCTATTTTCCTTGTATCCCATCTACCTTTACTCCCACTGTAGCTATAACTAAAAAGTGATCTGATATATCTGTAGCCCCTCTATAAACATGTACATCCTGAAGTCTACTCAACAGTCTTTTATCTATCAATACATAGTCCAACAAACTACTGTCATTACGCCCTACATCATATCTTGTATACTTATTTATCCTCTTTTTCTTAAAATATGTATTACCTATAACTAAACCCTTTCTATACAAAGTTCAATCAAAGGGCTCCCATTATCATTTACACCTGGCACCCCAAACTTACCTACTACACCCTCTCTGCATGTTTCTCCCACTTTAGCATTTAGGTCCCCTACCACAATTACTCTCTCATTTAGTTCAAAAGTTCCTATACATTCGCTTAACATCTCCCAAAATCTCTCTCTCTCCTCTACACTCCTCTCTTCTCCAGGTGCATACACGCTTATTATGACCCACTTTTCGCATCCGACCCTTATTTTAATCCACATAATCCTTGAATTTACACATTTATATTCCCTCTTTTCCTTCCATAACTGATCCTTCAACATTATTGCTACCCCTTCCTTAGCTCTAACTCTCTCAGATACTCCTGACTTAATCCCATTTATTTCTCCCACTGAAACTCGCCTACCCCCTTCAGCTTTGTTTCGCTTAGGGCCAGGACATCCAACTTCTTTTCATTCATAACATCGGCAATCATCTCTTTCTTATCATCCGCACTACATCCACGCACATTCAGACAACCCAATTTTATAAAGTTTTTCTTCTTCTCGTTTTTAGTAGATTTGTACAGGAGAAGGGGTTACTAGCCCATTGCTCCCGGCATCTTAGTCGCCTCATACGACACGCATGGCTTACGGAGGAAAGATTCTTTTCCACTTCCCCATGGACAATAGAGAAAATAAAAGGAACAAGAGCTATTAAGAAAAGAAGAAAACCTAGATGTGTGTATGTATATATATGCATGTGTATGCCAGTGTAGTGTGACCTAAAGTGTAAGTAGAAGTAGCTAGATATACCTGTTATCCAGCGTGTTTATGAGACAGAAAAAGACACCAGCAATCCTACCATCATGTAAAACAGTTTCAGGTTTCTGTTTCACAGTCATATATATGTATGAAGGTTAATAGAGTGAAGTCGAAGTTGTTGGAGGTGGGTACATGGGTAGGGGGGACGTTGGGTCAAACTTATGGATGGTTAACGGTTGATACTATAAAAATCTGTGGTGTGGTTTTCTATATGGAGCCGAGGAGGGCAAGATATATATATATATATATATATATATATATATATATATATATATATATATATATATATATATATATATATATATATAAAATAAGGGAATAAGAGAGAAACAGAAAGACTTTGAGATCCACGACACTGGGTCTTCGTGGAAGACCCAGTGTCGTGGATAAATTTTCCACGCTACGGAGAACCTCTCAAGATAAACAGATCGTGGAACAAAATGCTGAAATTGTCTTGCCAAGTCATTTATTTAACGTCACATTGAGAGAGAGAGAGAGAGAGAGAGAGAGAGAGAGAGAGAGAGAGAGAGAGAGAGAGAGAGAGAGAGAGAGAGAGAGAGAGAGATAGAGACAGACAGACAGAGAGAAATGAAAGTCAAGTGTTCGGACATTACGGTGCCATGGAAAGTTAAAATCTACTTTCCACCTCTGGTACCAGTCAATACACATCTTTCTCTCACCTCTCTCTCTCTCTCCCCTCATCTCCACAGCACCCTTCCCTTACCTTCATCCTCCCCTCCTCCCCTAGTACCATTTCCTCCTCACCTTCATCCTCCCCTTCTACCTCAGTACCATTCCCCTCACCTTCATTCTCCCCTCCTCCCCCAGTACCATTCTCCACACCCTCACCATTCCCACTTGCCCCTCACCTTCACCCTTCCCACTTTCCCTTCACCTTCACCCTTCCCACTTGCCCCTCATCTTCACCCTTTCCCCTCATCTTCACCCTTCCCACTAGCCCTTCACCCTTCCCACTTTCCCTTTACCTTCACGCTTACCACTTGCCCCTTGCCCCTTACCTCACCACCCTCCTGCCCTACACATTTTCATTGTGTCGGCCCCGGTACACTGGAGATTAATAAGTGTCACCGGTAATGGAAAAACGGCATGGTGTTCCATTCCCAAACCCGGTACAATGAACATGGGTACAGTGAACACTGGTACAAGGAACATCGGTACAACGAACACTGGAACAAGGAAGGTACAGTAAACACTGGTACAAGGAACATCAGTACAGTGAACATCGGAACAATGAACCTTGGTACAGTAAATATCGGTACAAGAAACATCGGTACAGTGAGGACAGACACAAGCAACATTCTCCATAAAGTCATAAACAAATTAACATCAAATGTTTATGCAGCGTTGACAATAACAAGAACAGATCAGAAGACTAAAATAACTAAGAGTCAGCGGAGATATAGTCATAACATACAATATACTCAGAGATATCAATTGGTAAAGAAAAATTCCAAAAAAGCCAAACATATGTAACGAGGATGGGAGGGAAGATGGAGAGAAGATGGGAGAAAGGATGGAAGAGAGGATGGGAGAGAGAATTGAGACACAGAACACCACACCTCCTGCAAGTACACCAACCTCACCCCACCACCCACAAGCACCCCAAACCTCTCCCTCATCCTACTGATACCTCCCACAACTTCTCCCCAGCCAACCATTTAACACCCTCAATCTCTCCCCTAATCATCCACAAACATGCACCACTCTCCTACACAATAACATTTCATCACTCATACCCATTACGAACTCCAGTTATACTACCAAATACGTAATAATAATAATACCCAATAATACACTCCAATTATACATAAACATTCATACACATTTCACACACCGTGTACCCTTTCCCTCTCGCCCTTTGCTCCCGTTACACCCTCCTTCCTTGAAACCTACTTGAGTCAGTCTTGAGAAACATTTAATCATCCTCCAAGAAGTGTAAAAGCAAACACTTTGCAAAGCAAGATGGGCATAAAGGTCATTTACACAAATGCAAAGGGAGTAATAAAGAAAATCAGGAAGTTAAATGGGAGAGTAGAGGAAAAAGAATCACACCTAGTAGCATCTAAGGAAACTAAGTTAAAAGGAATGATACTAACTACTATTTGTCTAAGTAACTTCCATATTTTGAGGAAAAAGAGATAAAGGTTGAAAGGGTTGGAGACGTGACTCTACTGGTCAGGTTATAATAGTTCAAAGAAATGGAAATTGCCAAAAATCATCTATGTGCATCAAGATTAATTCGAATTCAAAATTCTGTCGTAAAATTTATAGCCCCTGAAAATGTTAGACATTTTTCTCTACATTTCGTCGTTTTGTATGAAGCGCTAGACCAGTGTGGTTCACCCAGTGTATGAAGCACTAGACCAGTGTGGTTCACCCAGTGTATGAAGCACTAGACCAGTGTGGTTCACCCAGTGCATGAAGTAGTGGAGGTTCTATCCCGGTCCGCTGATCACTTTATATAAAAACTACTCTCGCAGGTTCCTTTTCTAGATTATCACAGTTCTAACATGGACCAAACATTATTTTTTATATATGCTAAACCCTTTGCGGTCAGCCAGTCACAGGGAGCTGCATACAGGCTCGATCTTCCGTCCGTTAATGGCGATGCAGACGAGTTACCTACCTGTGTTCACTTACTCTCGCAGGCCAGTGACTGAAAACGACACGTTTGACCGGCAACATGGCGAGCACAAATGATCAAGTTAGGTGACTGCAAACTCTCTATGGAACTCTGTGAAGGTCACATACCTCCACAGGGAACCCAGACCAGGGCAGACACAAGAGACTGACGACCCGCTCTGTCAAATGCTGTACCGTATAACGAGCGAACTTGACAGTGCTAAGCAGGCGAGGCACCTCAAAGATGCAAGAGAAATACTAAGAAAAAGACTTATATTCATTAGTCCGGAGCAGTTTTTTATTTTTTTTCTCTCTCTTCTCCAATTTTTCAAGCTAAGCTTGATGGAAAAAAAAATCTCTGGTATAACTGGCACTTATTTTAAAGGTCTTGAATATTTTAACCATCACAATTTAATATTTATAAAAGAGTCAATACATTAAATAAATTTGCTAATTAATGCAAAACATATACGTTTTGGGATTTTTCGTGAAAATGTGGCAACCATTATATTAACGATTGTTTGTTCAGGATTAATTGGAACTGTTAGCCTGAGGGAAAACTCTGAGGCGGGGGAAGTGTATTATGAAGTCCTCTTTTATGAAACCTTGTTTCACTACACGTAAAATCATATTTTAGAATGTAATGTTATAAGTCGCATGTACATAATGGTGCGTGTATGTCTGTCTAATGACCTTAAACACCTTTTGTATTGAACTGATAAAGCCACTGGATGGGGAAGCGTCTTCAGGAGATACCCAGGTGTTGCGCATACATCTTACTCATCATCTTAAAGGTATTGTACATCGTTAATGCCATAATGCCTTCAGGTTATTGATTTTTCGCCATTTTAATTAATTACGTTAACTTCAACTATATAAAAAAAAGGCTAAACCCGACGTTTTCCCGGATAAGACGCATCACCTCAGAGGTTACGAGGAATGACAAGAATACCTGGATTTAACTCATATATATATAATGACATATGACATACTGCATAAATTCTGGTATACCATTTCATTTCTACATGCTCTAATCTTAGCCTCACTCTCAACAAACTGTGTGACCCTTACGGGTTTAACGCTTGGTTATGATTATAACTCTCCTCAAAAACTCTCCACAGCTGGCCCAGTGGCTCGAGCGTCGCTCTGGAGTTTTATGACTCTCTGATCGCGGGTTCTATCCCCACCCGTGGTATGGTTTATCATCTTTCCATCAATTCCTAACATTTATTGCACTAGCAGCATAGTTGCATGTCCACCTTTTCGATTTTATTTTTTCCCGAATATATAAATGCAACAGGCACTCTCTGCTTATAATATTAGTAAAAAATGGTTATAATCATGACCATGATTTTTAAAAGGGTGGACCGGTAAGCCAGCGGAAGGCCTCGATCAGATGACCAAAAGCTCCAGCGGCGGGGTCATCATATGACTAAGACCCGCGTCAGGAAACACTTGTCCAATTTCACGATAAATCTTACCTAACCTCTTCTTCCCTCATCGAAATATTGCTGACTTAACTGCTTCTGTCCAGACGATTCATTCTAAACTCTCCCTCTCCTGTCTAAATCCCCGACAGTTCCTCTGCAGTTATTTCTGTCTTTCTCATTACGCTTGTAAACATTGGTATACGATGCACACTTTACCTGTCACAGTCACCAGACTAATTGCTCTAGAATTACTGCATGATTGCTTCATTGACCCCAACACAAGGGAACTATACTCACTCTTCCTCAAATTTTAGGTTTGTCCCTTTCTCCATACATCACTTAAACCAAATGTAGCAGCTATTATAATAGAACCTGCCTAAAGAAGAAGAAGAGAAAGAAGAGAAGACCACCAACATTAACAACAACATTAACAGCAAACCATTTCATTAGGATTATTAACCTGGAGGGTAAACAACCCAAAATAATCCCAGTAAGCCAAGCTACGTCTCTCCTCCAGGGTTTGAACCCAAAAGCTCTTGGTAGTGAAGCGAACGCTGCACCTCTGAGCCTGCTAGTGCGAGAACTCTCATGTAAAATGAATAGACTAACGTCGTAAAAAAATTATTACAGTTGATGTTCATTCAGTTAGGAGGTGATGAGGGTTATAAATACTGGACCCAAATTATGTACTGCCGACAATACTGAGGCAAAAGAGACACGTTTCAGAACAAGCTTTCACTGGGACAATGTTTCGCTTTCTTTAGAGCTTCATCATGTC
>WNWK01002681.1:0-105000 GCA_009830355.1 Cherax destructor
AAACTCGCCTCCCCCCTTCATTTGTTTCGCTTAGGCCAGGACATCCAATTTTTTTTCATTCATAACATCGGCAATCATCTTTTTCCCATCATCCGCACTACATCCACGCACATTCAGACAACCCAATTTTATAAAGTTTTTCTTCTTCTCGTTTTTAGTAGATTTGTACAGGAAAAGGGGGTTACTAGCCCATTGCTCCGGCATCATATATATATATATATATATATATATATATATTGGAAAGTTTGCTTTGTGTTCTCCTGTAAAATTGTTTTGAAATTTCTGTGCGTTAATAATTGCTTTTGTGTAAGAGGAATATGTTTTATTGGAATGCTATTCTTTCATTGCAGAACTGGATACTATACATTTTTAGGCTCAATACATTTATTTCGAAGTGACATGATCGCCTACTTCACATATCAGTTTCGAAGCTACTCTCTGTTATTAGTTATAGAAAGCATGGTGTTGGGGAATTAGGGTGTCTAACGAAGTGTACAAAGGCCCATCGGGCATATTCATGGCAATATCCCCAACACATGTAAAACAAAATATACGATTCATGTAGTTATAAATTGCTGAAGTTTTACATAATTCCAAACATGTTTTTTTTATTGTTGTGTTATAAATGAAATGACAAAATGTTTTGACTAAAAAGTAATAGAAAATAATATGAATCTTCGACACATTAATTTACTTTTAGTTTTCACTAAATACTAATTGTAACTTATCGTTAAATTCCTCAAGATATATCTTGGTCAGGTGAACGATGATCACATGACCTTATTTTACATATTTCCGTATATCACATTACATAGTATAAATTCATTTACTAATGAGTACCATAAGGACAGAAACTGAAACCTGTATAGGTTATTCAGCACAGAGAGTGGTAGAGGCACGATCCTGGGTTCATCTCTACTGTCATTACCACGCTATCTACTGTTGCTATTATTTCAACCAATACCCCTCACCCCCCCAAAATATGCATGATCGTCGTAACTATAGCTATTACTATAATACACTATCACTACATCCAAAACCCACCAATCCATTGCCACAACACCACTATTTCTTCACTATTTTCCAGTCACTCTACCATTAGTAACACCACAAACACCGCCTTAGCATTTCCTGGACCATCCCACCACCAAAACCAGCAATATTACCAATGCCTACCACCACAGCACCACCATTCTAACTCTAACAAATTGAAACTTTACACTCAAATTTTGCATTTGGTGATAGTAATGTACCCCAACTCGCCTCCTTGCGACCCCTACCTCATAATTATTCAATTTTACCTTAATCTCACGGCCTCCAATTTCCAGTTGTTTATTGACAATCAAGAGTTTGGTTTGTTCGTTCTGGGAAAAACTAGTCACTGCCCTGAGTCTGACTTCATTGACCTGGTTGTTGAACTATCTCCGCTCTGTGTACTTACTCAAATGTTACAGAACAAAAATCATGACTTGCGAGGCTGTTGAGCCTTGCATAATACAGTGGATCAAACCAGCTTTGTTTTGCATCGTACAGCAGTTTGTATGTACAAGAGTTTGTGTCCATGGTGGTTCATTTTCGTAATCTTTCTTCTTTTAATTCAATTTTATATTTTCTTACTTGTTATTCTTCTTCTTACTTGTTTTCCTTACAATAATAGTTCTTTCTCTCTTTTTGCTCACTGCAGCAGCAGACTTTACTCCTCGATACATCCTCACGATGAGTTCAACTCCAAATACAAAATGCAACATCAGGTGTGAGTTCTTACCAGTATTGTTCCCTAATGCATATGAGAGCCGCCCGTGCCCTGCAATGAATTACTTTAGTTTACTCAGCAATATATGTCACAACAGCAACATTTATAATCAAAGCTATACTTAACACATACTGTAATATTTACGACATGGACCTCAGAGTGATGACTATTCTCCCAATGTTTGTAGTTCCTTATTATGTATAAAGTCTGTTTTCAAAATTCATCTTTTCGTCGATCATTTATCATCATCAGGATCTGTAAAATATTTTACAGAGTAAAGTTACTAGTAAAGTAATGTTAAACAATAAAAAGGCTAAGAGAACATACCGAGTACACTATGTTACCTCAGACAGGGATTGGCTGATACTGACTACATGTACACACTGAACCATGGAGGTAAACCAGATAAAAAAATAAACAAGGGAGACACAACTATTTCAACAACCAAGAAAACTAGCTGTTGATATATTGTCATTTAAGTTCAGCAACGAACTGTCTAATATGTGAACCTTTTCTATAATTTTAAAGACATTAGCACAAAGTATGTAGCTTAAGATTTAGAATTTAGTTAGATGTTTAGTTTTAGAAAATTACGAAGTAGTATATGCAAAGAGGTGGGTCATACACGACGCTTGCTAAAGTAATAAAACCTTCCTTTTCAAATATAAGACATTATCAGATTTCTTATAACAACAGAGACAGCTTTGACTGACCGGCAACCAAATTTCAGGATTTCAGACATTCATTTAAAACCTGATATGATTACGAATTTGCGTTGAGCAAAATATTTGCTGCACCGAATTTGAAATGATACCTTATGTAAAGACGAACATCGCTTGTTAAACACATTACAACACTGAATGAAAATAGTATTCTTCAACTAATGGGTTGACACGTGCTCAACAAAGCTGTCTTCACCCCGTGTAGGTGTCTCGTCTCCAGCTAAACTCTCCATTAAGAGATGTCATATAAACTCCACCTTTTCTTCTGCATGTCTCCATATATATATATATATATATATATATATATATTATATATATATATATATATATATATATATATATCAGCTCCTCTAAAACAAACATCAGCTACACTACAACAGTCATCACCTCCACTACAATAAACATCAGCTCCTGTACAACAAACACGTACACTATAGCACTCATCAGTTCCACTACCGTAAGCATCAGCTCCTCTACAACACACAAATGATACACTACAACAGTCATTAGCTCCACTGCAATAAGCATCAGCTCCTATTCAACAGTGATCAGCCCACTACAATAAACATCAGCTCCTCTACAACAAACATTAGCTACACTACAACAGTCATCACCTCCACTACAATAAACATCAGGTCCAGAACAATAAAGGTCAGGTCCAGAACAATAAAGATCAGGTCCAGAACAATAAACATCAGGTCCAGAACAATAAACATCAGCTCAACTACGATAAACATCAGTTCTACTACAATAAACATCAGCCCTCTGCAACACACTAGACCGACATTCAAGACACCATCAACTGAACATTACTTCGCAAAAACATAAACGCCGCAGACACTACCATTTGCCCGCCTTCTTATCACAGTTATGCTCTTCTTACCCTGTAACATCTACCTTCTTCCTACCCTCTTGATATTTTCCGGCATCCTATAGTCTTCCTAATTTATTACGTCCTATTCTCTTTCTATCTACCAACGTCTTCCTCCTTAGAAACATCCTCCCCTCTTTCTCATTTCCCACACCCTCATTATCCTGACATTCGTCTGCTTCCTTAACTGCTGGTTTCTTTCATTCCTCTTTAGGCCATAAACGGTGTATTTATATTTTCAATATTTGCTTGGTGTGTGTGTGTGTATGTGTACCCACCAAATTGTGGTTGCAGAGGTCGATTCACATCACCTTGCCCTGCGCCTTCACCGAGTCTTCAACTTCCAATTGTGACCCTTTGTTCCTGTGTCCCATCTCTGGAACATCCTCTGTCCACCTTGATGATTCCTCTCAGTATTTTATATGTCGTTACGTATGTGTGTGTGCGTGTGTGTGTGTGTGTGTGTACGCACCTATATGTGGTTGCAGGGGTCGAGTCATAGCTCCTGGCCCGCCTCTTTACTGGTCGATACTAAGTCACTCTCTCCCTGCTCCATGAGCTTGCTTCCACTACTACTTTCTCCAGATTATTCCATATCCTGACAAAGGCTAAATAAATACTTCCTAACATTCTATGACTCATCTGGGTTTCACCTTCCAACTGTGTCCCCTTGTTCGTGTATCCCATCTCTGTTACATTGGGAGCCCTGTCCACCTTGTCAATTCCTCTCAGTATTTTATACGTCTTTATCATGTCCCCCCCTATCCTTTAGTGTCATCAAGTTGAGTTCCTTAGCGTCTCCTCATAAGACATATCCCCATTTCCCGGGACTAATCTTGTTGCAAATTTTTGCACTTTCTCCAATTTCGTGAAGTGTTTGACTAGGTGTTGGTTCCATACTGGTGCTGCATACTATGGTATAGGCCTGACGAACACGGTGTACAATGTCGTGAATGACTTTTTACTCAGATGTCTAAATGCTAATCTCAGGTTTGCCAAGCGCCCATATGCTGCAGCAGTTATTTGATTGATGTGGGCCTATGGAGACATGTTCGTTATAATGCTTACCCCAAGATCGTTTTCCTAAAGTGACGTTTGTAGCCTTTGATCCCTAACTTGTACTCCGTCTACGGTCTTCTGTGTCCTTCCCCAATCTTCATAACTTTACACTTACTGGGGTTAAACTCCAGGAGCCATTTGTCAGACCAGACTTGTAGTCTGTCCAGATCCTCTTGTAACCTTAACCGATTATCGCCCGCTTGTATTCTCCTCATCAGTTTCACATCATCAGTGAACAGGACGCTTCTGAATCTGTTCCTTCTATCATGCCATTCACGTATACAAGAAACAGCACCGGACAAAGGACTGACCCTTGTGGAAACCCACTGACACTGAAAGTTAGGGAGAGAGTGATGCTATAGCATGCAGCTAGCAGGGCGAGACACTATGAGACTTTAGACACCAACCAAAATTGCTGCCATTCATAGGCAAGTGACGTCTAGACAGCAATGGAGGCTCCTGGTGGTGTCTTCTATCAACTCCCCCAGTTTGTAACTTCCTCTGTAGCTTTTATCGTGCACTCAAGTTTTTAGTTTTTAACAACTTGGTATTCACTCTTTTTTCTTTAGTATTATGGTCATAATAAATCTGATGATACTAACTGTAGTCACAAAACCAATTGCTGGGGATTTTGACTAATTTTTTTTTTCTTCACTATTTACTGTATCACTCGTTTATGACCTTATCACTGCACTGCTACTATAACGGACCAGATATCTGCATTAATTTGATTTAAGATCACAACCTTGACCCATTAAATATGTTTGTTTTGAATATTTGTGTCAACACTGATGCCGCCGCCGGCCTGACCAGCTGCTTGCCACCCTCCCTCACACAGCTTCTAGTAAAAACATCCGTATTGAAATTGAAATTGTCAAATTCTTGACCTTTCCACATTATTCACACTCAAGAAAGTTGTTACACTCTTGTGGGTATGTTCACTGTTTCAATGACGTACGATAATCGCAAATAATATCTTTAGACAGACACTAGAACACTAAATCCTGGGAGTGATACTGCTTCAGGTGTGTGTGTGTGTGTGGGGGGGGTGTGCATGTGTGCGCGCGCGCATGTGAGCCTGTCTGCCTTTTCTCTTAAACTTTAAGGATTAAAGTTTTTTCATTATTTCTCTCAACTTTTTTGCCACCTCTCAAGCCACCTTTGACCTCTCAGGCCAGGTCGGCAGCTGGCCCTAACACCCCGCTATCGAAAAAAGAAAAGAGGAAAGGAAATCTCCCCTGTCTCCATTTGTAACCATTTTCATAAAGAATAGAGAGAAGAAAGAACTAATTTTCTACACCTCTTTTTTTTCCTTTTTTTCAGAACAGGGTAAACCGTTGTCCAAACACCCGGGTCTTGCAGAGTTGCTCCACTGCGTGTTTCAGTGTTGCAGCGGCGCAAGTCTCTTCTCCACTCACTTGCCTTACCTGCACCAACGGTACTCAGTATAGCTGCAACCTCCACGCCAAGAGGACGTGTGTCGCTCTCATTCTCTCCAGTACTTTCCTCTTTGGATATTGCTCTGCCCTTCGATCTGGTGCTCGTGGTTGCTTGCAAGACGTGTTATTGTTTGTGGGTTATGTTCCTTTCCCCCCATCCACTGTGTTGTCGGAAGCATTATGGAGAGATGTTACATGGCGGGCAAGCTAAACAGTGTGTTACACGCTGATCATTCCTAAGAGTTTCGGATAGAATTGCTTAACTCATAAGGTATATATAGAACCTTAGGTTTAGAGTGAAAATTTATTAATAACAGAGAACAAAGTTTAGAAAATAGACGGAATGTTACAACTTGAAATCTCTTACGAGAAAAAAAGTTTGTTAACTAAGTCCTGGTGATACAGGAAATGTAAAGTATACCATAGAAAATTATCCTGACCTACTTAGTGATGGAATAATGCTCTTTGGAGAACCGTAAAACCATTTATTTCTAGTGATCTTTTTCTTATGTTGATACTCACAGTGACATCTGTATAATCTGTCGAATTCTCAAGTGGAAGAACTAGGAAGGCGATGACGGAACGAGAAGAGGGGTTCCTCCTCCTCCTGCTAGTGGCACTGCTGGGGTCGTGCCTCGCAGCGGATGACAGTAAGTACCTCTTTTTTCCACGTCCTCTTAACTATCGCGTCCATAACCATAATGCAGAGTGAGGAGTATGTTAATTCTCTCACAGCAGACTATCACTGCAGATTCCCTGATTTTGGTGGCGTTGTAACAAGTGGACACTTCCTGGATAATACAATGGGATTCATAATGTGTTTGGATGGAAGGATATTATATTTCACACACACACACACACACCTAACACACACACACACCTAACACACACACACACACACCTAACACACACACACACCTAACACACACACACACACCTAACACACACACACACACACACACTTAACACACACACACACTTAACACACACACACCTAACACCCACACACACACACACACCTAACACATACACACACACACACACACCTAACACACACACACACACACCTAACACACACACACACACACACACGCACGCACGCGCGCACACACATACAACAGGCCTAGTGTCTAATCGACATGTGCCTAGGACAAAATAGTAATTAACACACACACAAACACACACTCACACACGCGCACACGCGCGCGCGCACACACACACGCGCACGCACACGCGGCGCATATATATATATATATATATATATATATATATATATATATATATATATATATATATATATATATATATAGTATATTCATACATATATAAATATAAGTACATATATATATAAAGTACATATATAATATATATATAGGGGTGGTAGGATAAGAAAATTTTCAAACAGCTCCGGGGAGAACCTTGAGTTTTCCCTGAGGTACGTTTATTGTCTTCTCTGAGGATGAGGGTCCCCAGTAAATTATATATATATATATATATATATGCAAAAAGATCACAGTAAACAGGTGATATCAAAATATGCAAAACAACCACTATGAAAAATAGAAGAATTCCAAGCGTTTTCGTGAGTAGTCACGAAAGCGATTGGAATCTCATTTCATATGTTGTAATATATATATATATATATAATATATATATATATATATATATATATATATATATATATATATATATATATATATATATATATATATATATATATTTTATATATATATATATATATATATTTCAACAAGTCGGCCGTCTCCCACCGAGCAGGGTGACTCAAAAAGAAAAAAAGTACCCAAAAAGAAAGTATTTTCATCATCATTCAACACTTTCACCTCACTCATACATAATCACTGTCTTTGCAGAGGCGCTCAGAATAGTCCCTCCAAACTGTCACTATCCCAGATCCCTCCTTTAAAGTGCAGGCATTGTACTTCCCATTTCCAGGACTAACGTCCGACTAAATATATAATAACCAGTTTCCCTGAATTCCTTCACTAAATATTACCCTGCTCACACTCCAACAGCTCGTCAGGTCCCAAAAACCATTCGTTTCCATTCACTCCTATCTAACACGCTCACACACGCTTGCTGGAAGTCCAAGCCCATCCCCCACAAAACCTCCTTTACCCCCTCTAAACGAAAATACATGGACTTCCTACTTATTTCTGCAAGCTCCCGATGATGTGTTGATTTCAACAAGAAAGGCCTAGTGGCTACTCATCAACGATTTGAGGCAACCCCACATGTAGACAGAAACCCAGTGAATAAGATACTGTATATTTCAATGTTCGGATTAGATCTTCAGTGGTACAGGAAAGTAAAAGTCTTGCTTTTTTATAGTGAGCAGATCTGTGGGTCACACGAGTGTTGAAACAGACAGTGAGCCACTAAACTTATTCAAACAATGAGCAGAGTAACTACTCGCTCATTGTTTGTTCAGCTTTTCACATCATTACTAAGGTCTCATTGGAATTATGCTGCGCGGTTCCGGTATCTATACTTCAGAATGAATATAAATGCATTGAAGAATGTGCAGAGACGAATGCCAAGATCAATCCTCCCTATTTTTCATACGAGGATGGATTGGATGCTCTGAGCTTGCACCTTCTTGAAAGACAGAATGAGGCAACATATGATTGGGTTATAAAAGTGGAAGACTGGCATAAATGGAGGAGATATAAATGATGTGCTGAGGATACATTACCAACAAAGAATAGTGGACGAGAGAAATAAACTTTCATGTAAAATCTTCGAAGTTGAAAGATTTGGTAATTTTAAAAGTAAAGGTTGGAAAAATACTGAATTATAAAAACAGCGTAATTAAGTACATATTAAAAAAATCAAGAATATTGTTGATAATACATTCATGTGAAGCGGAAACCCCTGTGGGTCAGTTAGCACAAGGTGTGGTGGAGGCTTGATCCTCCGGCTGCTAATCGTGAGACAAAAGCTACCTAACTATCTAACTGTATGCAATTGCAGTATTTTATAATGCAGTGGCGCCGTACCCAAATACCCAATGATATTATGATAAATTTATTGAGAGTGATTTCTCGAATTGTGTAGAAACATTTTACGATACATTGTACAGAACTAGCGAAGTGTAACTGCGATGTGATTCTTCTTTATTTAACGGTTACAAAATTTTGTATAAATTGACAATAAATCAATGTGTCAACTCGCAGCCATTGTCGTTATAATCCAATAATCCACGGTATGTCCAGGACATTATATAGATAATTAAGGTGTGCAGACTATAATTTAGTGAGCAGTACTAGATTCGAGTACTCTTGAAAATGTTTGCAAGACTTGACTACATGCATTTGTTTATTCAGTTTTATATTTATGGACCGGGTGCAGCTCCCGGAGGCCGCAGTTCTCCTACAAAGACAACAAATGAAAGCTCATCAATTCATTTATTGTTTTTCGCTGTCCAAAAATTTAGCTTTTATCTAATATTTTATTTTCGCACTGTTGGTCAAAGATGGGCCTTTTCTTATTTCTTCTACCTACGCCCAAAATATATCTTTACACACACATCAAACTTCAGTTTTTTTAAACGCTGAGAGAGGTGACAAATAATCTTGCTTAATTGGCACCCAAATAGTTTGGATTGTTCATCACAAACCTGACTCACCTATCACTATTACATTTTAAAGTTGCGAAAAAGAGGAAGTAGGAACATGTGGGTGCTGTCAGTTCTCTTTTCTTCAGCATGTGAAAGTTAACAGAATAATTGTAAACATCAACAGAAGGAAAATATTTGACAATCATATTTCAAGTAAAATGGAAGAATAATAATGTGACCCAGAATATTTTTCGATTACGTCGTGCTGGAACATCCATTTAAATAATTTTCACATATGCTCCTTTGTTCTTAATTTAAAAAAAAAAAACAGAAAGATCCTCTATACATCAGCTGACTCAGTAATTATCTGGGTCGCCTCACTTCCACTATTGGTAAGTACCAGTTTAACTGGCTTCTCATTAAAGGACATGTCAATCAGCATACCACTCAGTGGAGCTTACTCACCACTCATGTCTGGCTCATTGGCCACTTCACTACTCCTTAGCTACTCACCTTCATTTCTTTACCACTCATTTTCACTTCTTGACCACTCACCTTCAATTCTTGGCAACCCTCCTTTACTTCTTTGTTCCTCTTGTTTTTGGCAACTTAGCATTAGTTATTTTTATCAACGAGTATAACAACTTTCCTTTGTATCATAAGGATTGTTTAACCTACTACTGTTATACTTATGCTTCATCTTTACTTATAATTTTAAATTTTGTGTTCAGGTGTTTTCATTTTATTGCTGCTGATTATTTTCTTTATAGTTTTCTTCCGCCAAGACCATTAGAAGATTTTCAGCACCATAAAACCCTACCTGTGGTCACTGACTCTAAATTGCTCTCTCAATATTCTCCCTTTGGTTCGTAATAGAATCGAGGGGAAAAGAATTGAATGGTAATAGAAAGAGATACAATAGGATTTATGATATTTGACAGGGTCCGTTTTTCACACCTTTTTAAATTTTCATTCCAGCTTCCTTTTTTTTGTCATGAAGACTCAAGTGTTGATTTGTTGACTGCATTTCCAATTTTCATTTTTGGTGAGGGAATATATAATATATATATATATATATATATATATATATATATATATATATATATATATATATATATATATATATATATATATATATATAAAGATGGCATATACAGTACACGAGGTGAGAGATACATGTCTAGTACATATTGTTACATCTTTGTCACTGATTATAATGCGAAAATCTCATCCAGCTCTTCCGAGCTGGTGCGCGTGCCCAGAATACAGCATGCATTACCCCTCTGAACAGCAGCGCTGAGTCGCTGGAACAGAAAACTAGCTGCCCTGGGATCCCTAGTTACCCTGTTGAGTCTTTTGCCCAGCTCCTTGAGGAACTTAGATGCACTCTTTCCCCATGAGCCAAGGGTCTCTGAGCCTATGGGAACAAACATATAATGATGGGCAAGTTCTCCATATTTTCTCGACTTCTGGGACTCCCTGAAGGTGGCAGCAGCCCCTCCTTCCTCCCTGGTGTACTGGAGATAGGTATCAGCCAAGGTAGATGCACATGTGTAGTCCCACACCACCTGCTTGCCGTCTGTCCAGGCTTGAAGGGTGATACCATCTGGACGCTTTTGGTTGCCATCAGATCTGCATAGTTGGGGTGGTTCCCTTACTGCTGGGCATCCGGCTGTTGTGAGGCTCCTCTTGATAATGTTATTAACCTCTTCATGTCTTGCAATCTTTCCTCGGATTTACGACACACAAGACCATGGTACCCGAATCGGTCTGCTGCTTCACTGCCACAAATACACCTGTGTTCGGCGAGAATAGGGCGGCAAGTCGAAGGGCAACACCAATGCGGATGGTCTGTGGGTCGAGGCGTGTGCCAAGGCTGGAGTTGGGAACAGCCAAAAGAAAGTCCCCTGCATGAGGAGTCTCACTGCAAGTAGGCGGGCTCTATCCTTCCCTGACACACTCTGAAGCATTGCTGAGGCTATATTCTCTACTATTGGGCCATCCCAGTGGACTGTTTGTAGTTGTTGGGGGAGCAGGCCTGGTTTCAGAGCCTGTTAGGTTATCCCAGATCCTGGCTCCATCAACGAACTTTTGGTCATGGATTCCAATCGTGTCCCTAAGATGTTCAGGGAGAATTGCTGCTACAAGCCCTCTGGATGCAATGCATGAAGACAGGAAAGCAGGTAGAGCAATCTGAGATGACTTGCGGACACCAATGCCTCCTAGTCTGACTGGGAGTGTAGCTTGGTCCCACTGCCCATCTTCTAGAGTAAGGTTAAGTACTTTAGTAAAGATCTGCCTCAGGATACTGTCATATTCGTGCAGTATAGGATTATCATATGAAGGAGCACATCTTAGGAAATATGTCAACCTGGGCAGACTCAAGCATTTTGTGAGGAGGTACAAGGCATCATGGGTGTCAAGATTGCCTATTCGTTGTTCCATTCTCCTCAATTCTTCCAGTTTCTTCCTGAGAATTGTGTCAATGGCATCTCTTCCCAGAGGTGCTCCAAGCAAGACACTATTAGTAGGGGCAATGACTGTTGCTCCTGGTAGTTTTGATAGCACTGCATCTATCACTTGTTGATTGACTGATATGATTTCACATTTGGATGGATTCAGGATGAGACCCATTTCCTGTCCCTGTGTCATCACCTGTGTAAGATCATCTACAAGGGACTCCTTTGTACCTGCTAGTGTGCCATCATCCAGGAACCAGATGTTTAGCTCACTGGTCAGTCTTACTGTGATTTCCCTAACTGCTATACAGAAGAGAATGGTGCGAGAGGGTCCCCTTGCTGGACACCCTCTGATGATGTGATTTCATGCTCTCCAAACAGGAGCATTGATTCCTTGCTATATCCAGCTGAAACAAAAGGGAAGAGACCTGGAAAATGTTCTTGTACAGCTGCTAATACTACGTCCCTTTTCAGGAGATTAAATGCATTCTTGAAATCTAATTTAACCACTGCATTGTCTTCAGGCAGGTTGTCGATATATGCCCTTGTTGCATGAACCGCTGCTTCACTTCCTTGAGAGACCCCAAAGCCAAGCTGGTTTGGTTGAAGCATGATGGCTGCCTCTGCGCGAATACTTCTGACAGCAGCTTTAGAAACGAGGCGGCGAAACGTGTTGCCCACTGCGATTGGCCTAATTCCTCCATCCTTCTTTTTAAGGGCACAAAGTGATGCTCCAAAAAGAAAGGTTTAATCTCGTCAGGAATCAGACCAGCCAAGGAATTGTTGACGAACCTTGTGATCTCTGACAGCAGTGTCTCTGCAATCTCCCCGATAACTGGATTAACCATTTCCTTTAAATGTTGTGGCCTTATTCCAGTGTAACCCCCAGCAGAGCCGGAAGGGAATGACATTATTGCTTTGTAAATGTCGGAGTCTTGCACAATCAGTGGTTCCACAGTGGGGACAGAGGTGTTGGAACTGTTGGTACCCCTGGTTTCCTGGCAGGGTGCTTTCCTCTAAGTGCTTCAGCAGTGTCAGCATCTCTGGGGGCAACTGTATCTTCACTGGTGATAATTCTGATTGCTCCCACTGTGTTGCCCTCTTCAATTTTCTTGCTCACTTGGACTCTGATTTTTCGCTGTCAGTGGAGTGAGTGGGGTTCTGCCTCTCCCATTTTTGTGTTGATGGGGAAGGGGAATGAGGTTATCAGCTCTAGGAAAGTCTCTTAAGGATTTAATGATCATTGAGGCTAGCCTCTTTCCCCTTCTTTCCGGCACAGCTAAGCAGACATTGCCAAAAAGTAGTAAGTTGTGCCATGCCTTGATGGTTGGTGGAGCATTTAGGATAGCAGAACCATCGTTTACTTTTATTAAGAGGTCTGTAAGTTTCCCAGCTGCGTATATATATATATATATATATATATATATATATATATATATATATTATATATATATATATATATATATATATATATATATATATATATATATATATAATGTATATATATATATATATATATATATATATATATATATATATATATATATATATATATGTCGTGCCGATTAGGTAAAACTGGTCAATTAGCAAGAACTCATCTAAAATTAAGTCCTTTCTAAAATTTTCTCTTATACGTTTATAGATATATTTTTTTCATTTATGTTAATGTAAGAATTTATAATTTTGTACCAAGAGAAACTTTGAAAACCTACCTAACCTTATTACAACAAGCGCAATTTAATTTAGCCTAACCCAACTAAATATATTTTAGATACGTTAACATTAATTTAATAATAAACAAACACAATGAAATATATTTTTTTCGTTATGTTCAGAATGATTTTGGCGAAATTATTGCATACACAAATTTTCACTTGTCTTATATGGCAAGGTGAGCGTTGCTATTTAAGCCAAAATCGCAAGTTTTACCTAATCGGCACGACATATATATATATATATATATATATATATTGTGTGTGTGTGTGTGTGTGTGTGTGTGTGTGTGTGTGTGTGTGTGTGTGTGTTTGCGTGTTTGCGCATATTCTATACATGCATATGCACATATGCAGTGCTGTTTTAGACAGCGTTCGCAGTGCTGGCTTATAAGACAAAGATCGTATTGCCAAACGATTCAGCTGAACATTCTTTGTTACAATAAGTACAAGAAAACTAGTTTGAACATCAAAAAATTAATATAATTTATTGGTGTTAAATAATACTAACTGAATTTAGGCTGAACTATGAAAAGTGTGGAAGATTTATGTTATATTATTTTAATTTTAACCAGGGTAACCGAGGTTGCTAACTTAGTTACTAGTCACATGTTTTAACTGTGGCGACAATCGATCACCCAGCACGCAGACGTGAGGTAGACACGCTAACCACTACACAGTCATAAAAAAGGTCACGATAATTTAGGTCCTTCGATTGTAAGAGGCCCCACTATTAACTTAAATAACGTTTTACAGGATTCCCAATGGCAATCGGAGTGCAGGGCAACGACTGATTATATCCCACGTCCTCCATCTATTAATAGCTAAATGACTAAAAGATAAACTAAATATAAATGTGGTCACTGATAGGGAATAAAAGTAACATGAAGATATAACCTGAAAACGACCAGGATAAAAGTGCATATAGTTTTCCATAATAAAATTGCAACGAAAAGGGTTTATGTAGAGGAGAACTGTAGAAAGGAACCCTAGAACGTAATTGTACACATAAAAAAAAAACAGAGTTGAAATTAATAAATGTATCTGTTTCATGAAAAACTGAAATGTTTTGGTAACTTCACTTAGTGGATGGATCAAAATCACTTGCTATCATCATACATAAATAATGTTAGTTACTTGCCCACAGTGGCGCTGAGTCAGGTCTAGCACCACACCATGGGTGGATATATGTAACTTACCACAGTTGTGATGGAGCTACCCTCACCTTCCTTGGATCACACCTCACTGCTTCCAGTTCCCTAATGGCTTTTCCTTCCCCGTGAATATAACAATTCTTACTACGGAGAACAAGAATTAAAACAAACAATGAGAAAACACAGTAGTATACCCGCGACAAAATGCTTCAGATTACATTGCTGATAATTCTCAATTTTTTTGATGTGGCTTTTAATACACAATAAAATCAAACCTGCTCATTTATGATGACAACATAAAACAGCTTGTGTCTAATCTATGTATCTTACAGTCTGAAATTTGTGTGAGTACTGAAAGGTTAAAAACAAAACAGGGAAAAACTGGAGATATAGATTAATTAGTATGTGTGTTTTTCGGGGAATATTCACTAAGTGTTAATTACTAATCTTAACGCATGTGCAATTAATAGCTTCAAATCTTAAACAATATAAGAAATACAGAGAATAAAAAGAAAGGAAAGTCTTTTAGTGTTTATGCACTCACATATTACTTTACTCAGCTTCCAGTGAATATATTCAGTATATGTATAAATATATATGTCGTGCCTAATAAGCAGAATTAGTAAATTAGGACGAATTCCATTAAAAACTGGACTTTCAACAATTTTTTTAATAAATAGATAGATATATTATTTTCCTTGTAAATTATGTAATTTTTTTTACCAAAGCTACTGTAACTTATAACCCCTAAATAACTTAGCTTAGCCTAACATATTGCTTTTAGCTATTTAATAATGC
This sequence comes from Cherax destructor, assembly GCA_009830355.1. Lineage (NCBI taxonomy): Eukaryota > Metazoa > Arthropoda > Malacostraca > Decapoda > Parastacidae > Cherax > Cherax destructor. The sequence goes on from WNWK01002681.1 coordinate 15,545, forward strand.
TTAAAATCAATACACATATTTTTCGTTATGTTCAGATTGACGTTCACTGATTTATAGCATAAACAATTTTTTACTTTGCTTATTCGGAAGAAATGATCATTGCTGTAGGCACTATGCCCGCCCTAAAGTCTTTCTGAGTGACGTCTGTAGCCTCTGTTTCCCGAGACTATACCCCGTGTCCGGTCTTCTGTCCCATTCCTCGATTTTCATGACCTTGTGTTTTCTGGATTTGTGTGTGTGCATTTGTGTGTATGTGTGTGTGTGTGTGTGTGTGTGTGTGTGTGTGTGTGTGTGTGTTCTCGCCTAGTTGTGGTTGCAAGGGTCGAGTCATAGCTCCTGGCCCCACCTCTTTACTGGCCGCTACTGGGTCACTCTCCCTGCGCCATGAGCTTGATCATACCTCTTCTTAAACCTATGAATGGATCCTGCCTCCACTACATCGCTTCCCAAACTATTCCACTTCCTGAACACTCTGTGATTGAAGAAATACTTCCTAACATCCCTGTGATTCATCTGAGTCTTCAACTTTCAATTATGTCCCCTTGTTGCTGTGTCCCATCTCTGGAACATTCTGTCTCTGTCCACCTTGTCAATTCCTCTCAGTATTTTATATGTTGTTATCATGTCCCCCCTATCTCTCCTGTCCTCCAGTGTCGTCAAGTCGATTTCCCTTAACCTCTCCTTGTAGGACATACCCCTTAGCTCCTGAACTTTGTCTTGTTGCAAACCTTTGCACTTTCTCTAGTTTCTTCACGTGCTTTGCTAGGTGTGGGTTCCAAACTGGTGCTGCATACTCCAATATGGGCCTAACGTACACAGTGTACAGGGTCCTGAACGATTCCTTATTAAGATGTCGGAATGCTGTTCTTAGGTTTGCTATGCGCCCGTATGCTGCAGCAGTTATTTGGTTGATGTGCGCCTCAGGAGATGTGCCTGGTGTTATATTCACCCCAAGATATTTTTCCTTGAGTGAGGTTTGTAGTCTCTGTCCCCCTAGACTGTACTCCGTCTTCGGTCTTTTTTGCCCTTCCCCAATCTTCATGACTTTGCACTTGATTGGAGTTGAACTCCAGGAGCCAATTGCTATACCTGGCTTGCGGCCTGTCCAGATTCCTTTGTAGTTCTGCCTGGTCCTCGTCCGATTGAATTCTTCTCATCAACTTCACATCATCTGCAAACAGGGACACTTCGGAGTCTATTCCTTCCGTCATATCGTTCACAAATACCAGAAACAGCACCGGTTCTAGGACTGACCCCTGTGGAACCCCACTCGTCACCGGCGCCCACTCTGACACTTCGCCACGTATCATGACTCGCTGCTGTCTTCCTGACAGGCATTCCCTGATCTACTGGAGTGCCTTCCCTATTATCCCTGCCTGGTCCTCCAGCTTCTGCACTAATCTCTTGTGTGGAACTGTGTCCAACGCCTTCTTACAGTCCAATAAAATGCAATCTACCCACCCCTCTCTCTCTTGTCTTACTGCTGTCACCCTGTCATAGAACTCCAGTAGGTTAGTGACCCAGGATTTCCTGTCCCTGAAACCGTGTTGACCGGCGTTGATAAGCTCATTCCTTTCTAGGTGCTCCACCACTCTTCTTCTGATAATCTTCTCCATGACTTGGCATACTATACATGTCAGTGACACTGGTCTGTAGTTTAGTGCTTCATGTCTGTCTCCGTTTTTAAAAATTGGGACTACATTTGCTGTCTTCCATACCTCAGGTAATCTCCCTGTTTCGATAGATGTGTTGAATATTGTTGTTAGGGGTACACATAGCACCTCTGCTCCCTCTCTCAGGACCCATGGAGAGATGTTGTCCGGCCCCATCTCCTTTGAGGTGTCTAGCTCACTCAGCAGCCTCTTCACTTCTTCCTCGGTTGCATGTATTGTGTCCAACACTTGTGTGTGTGTGTGTGTGTATTTGTGTTAATAAATACAAATATATTAAGTAAACTAAATATACATTAGACTGGAACACTGAATTATTCCTTCGACTTGTTCTGGAAGTTATATATGTTTCGTCAGCGATCAAGACACAACTTATAATTTTTTTCAGACGAATTAATTCACATCGGTCGGTCATTTAATTGAATTTTATTCTTTTCAGCCTAAAGTTTAATTTGCGAAATGACTGTAAGATGGTTAATTTGACAAATAATACCGTTAGAGATCGTCTCTCTTGTGTATCGTCTCTCGTTCTCTCTGGGAAGTCTAGCGGGGATTTCCTAGCTCTTACCTTCCGATGTTATTTTTCTACTTCTTGGAGGATTATTTTCTGAAAAGCATGTTCTGGTTTCTCCTCTAAGCTTTTGTGAATATTTTGGATAACGCTGGAATTTTGTTTGATTCAGCTTCTCATGACGGCTCTCTCCTGTGAGCGTTATGGCTGATTGCAATCCCCTTTACTTGTGATTACTTTACATATTTATTCGGTTGTGTTATATATATATGTCGTGCTGAATAGGTAAAATTGGTCACTTAGGAAGAACTCATTTCTAAAAATTAATAATTTTGTAACAAAAGAATCTTAGAAAACTTACCTAACCTTATTAACAAGCGTAATTTAATTTAGCCTAATCCAACTAAATATATTTTAGATAAGTTTACAATAATTTATTAAAAAATAAACAATGAAATATATATTTTTTTCGTTAGGCTCAGAATGATTTTTTGCGAAATTATTGAATACACAAATTTTCGCTTGCCTTAATCGGCAAGAAGAGCGTTGTTATTTAAGCCAAAATTGCAAGTTTTACCTATTCGGCACGACATATATATATATGGTAATATGACTGTTCCATGATGGCAGCGTAGGTATATCTTTTAACGTGGCATGATAGTGAGCAAAGAATGTGGAATTGTTGTAATTACCTCCGCCTTTTTAGAACCGACGTTTTAAAGTACATGTATAACGATGTACGTTAATACGTTAAGGTCTTTTCTTCATGATAGTGTCATGAAATTGGAAATTTTTACCGTTATAAAAATTGGCTCGTAGCTCGATAGTCGCGCCATCGGATCACAATCGACTGACGAGGATTCGATTTTGAGCTGGTTGAGACGTAGCCAAAGTCTTTACATCTGATGTTGCCTTTCATCTGGGAGTTATCCAACTGCTGAGTCCCATCCTGAGGTAAAAGGGGGTAGCATTCCTTAGAATGATTGTTGTTTTGAACAAGGGTAAACTTGAAAAACAGATTTTTTCCCTCTTACATTTAACGGAGTAAAAAATATTGTTGCCCTTCTTGGAGTATAATGCAATTTTATTCCTAATATTTAAAACCGCCAGTGTAAATGCAGGTAAAGTGATTTTCCGCAACAGTATATTAAAGATAATTTATGTGGCTTTGGAAAAAATGCACTAAACACTTAATTCGTCAAGGCAGTTACTCTCTAATGGAATTAAATTGCTTCATGAAAATGTGGAGATGCCCTTTTAGGTCTCCTGATCCATCCGAAATCAATCTGGCTTTCGCGAAAACATTGCCAGTGACCTTACTGCCAGGGAACTTGTCTGAGTTTACGAGAGTGACGTTGTGAAGTTTCAAACCAGTATTTTCTAAACTTATTGACAGTGTGGGAAGTTTTTGTTGCAGGAATCGCGCAGTTCTCTTGGTCAGGTTGTTAACTTTTGTCATTTTGTTCTGGAGAATATTCCCTGTTTCTAATGCATATGGATACAAATTGACGTATATACGACGAGTGATTTAGACCTCTTGGTGTATAAACATTGGGTGATAGTTTAAGTGTTAAAACTAATAGACTACACAGAGGGGTCATTAAGACTTCTTGTAACCTGTTCACCACCAGTCAAGGAGTTAAAGTAAACTCTCGGCATATAATAACTGAGAGATTGACACCTCTCGGTGTTTATAACCTTTCTGAAAGATATACTAGTTTCTACGTATTTTACTGTGTAATATTTTAACCATCGAAAAGTCACAAACCAGAAGACTCTTCGAAACTTATCTATGTTCCTCAACATTACATTAACATTTCTAAAACTTGTTTATCTATAGAGGTACTGCAAGAGCAAAAAAAATTTCCTTAGATTTACCTTTTCAATTGGAAGAAAGTACTGCATATCTTTGATTGAAAATGATGATGAGTATGACACACTCTACATGATGGGGTGATGAATAGAAGTGATGATATGATATATACTAGTCGTATATAATGCACTGATCCTACCTGCCAGTGGAGATGAGCTGTAACAAAACTTGAGAAGGCAAATTGCATTTTTAGGAATACATCATCTAAATTAAAAAGTAATTATAATTGTAAAAGGCAACTGCGAGTTCAGAAAAAGGAAAAAGGAATAGCATTTCAATTGAATAGCTGTCTTTGTAATGTTTAACTGAACTCGTAATTATTCTGAAGTGTTCGGTTTCAGGAACACTTCGGCTTCTGCTTCTTTGTGTCTTGAATATATATATTTTTTTCGAAAAGATGTGAAAAAATTTCAGAGCATGTTCAAAATTATGTGTGTATATGTTTGTGTGTACAATGAACTATTGGCTATGTGGTTACCTATTTATAGTTTGAAGATAAAACAATGATCGATGAATCCACTTCTCTTTATTTTTAGTTTATTATAATTATCATTACTATTATTAGTAGTATTAGTATTTATATATGCATGGGTGTGTGTGTGACTGTGTGTGTGTGTCTGTGTCTGTGTGTATGTGTGTCTGTGTGTCTGTGTGTCTGTGTGTGTGTGTGTGTGCGTCTGTGTGTGTTCATCAAACGCCGACAAAGTATTGGCAAAACTTTGTTAACTGTTCGTTAAGATTTACACAAAACGCTTTTTCTAGGCTTCCTTGACTTTGAGTGGTCCTCGAGCTGGTCCTTGAGAAAGTTCCTCGGAGTTTGAACTAAGTTTAATATGTGCTCAACGAAACACTAAATGTTGTAAGATTTTCGAGTCTCGCTAAAGTGAACTTCAAACCTACGTATTCGCATGAGTTCACATGCGGTTACAAATATTACACGCTATGTGAGAATGAATCGTTAAAGCAGAACACTAAGAAAACAAATAATTTGTCTGAAAACTCAATTAAAACGATGAAAATACATACGAGAACACAGTAGACATGAGCACGCAATACACTCTAGAACACAATGCACACGAGAACACAACGTAAAGAAACACAACACAGTAAAACGCAAATCATACGAGCACATAATGCTCACAAAAGCACAATGTACACGAGAAATGGATAGGAGTTCGAACCTTAAGCCTAGTGCATAGCAGGTTATCAATTGGTAAAATGCTGGGCCTACTACGCGTACCAAACATACACACCAATGGAGAATAAATGAAAAATAAGGAAACCATCATAACCTAGGATAAACCGAAGCAGAAACAAACAAAAAAATATACTTTGTCCTTAGTGCTTATTGTGATGGTCAAAACGACAAACAAACAAAAAAAAAACATTTATTCATTCACACAGATAACAAAGCGTCAACTGGCAAAGGACCTCCACCCGAATAAGATTCTTCTTCGTCACCTCATCGCCGGCAGCAATAAAACGGGGCATCACATTACCGACTCTACAGGCTCTAGTGTGACTACAGCTGTCACAGTAATACACCTGCAGCACCAGCTGAACACTCCTACCACATCACAAACTCAGCGCCTCGTACCACAAGCTCACCGCTGAGCTCACAGCAAGGTACATACGCCGGCGACTTTGTCTGCCGTCTTATGACTTTACTTAAGCAGCTTCTGCCACTGAGCCAACTTTAGCTCCTGACTCGCGCCTTTCCCTCTATCAGCTTGCAAAGCTGGAGGATAGCGTCACACTGTGAGGCCATCTCTCAAACTGCTCACTTTAGATATTATAAACCTAAGTAGTCAAGGCAGCTTCCTTCACCTTCCTACCCCCGACACAGCTGAGTATTTTTTCCTTCGCTTCCAACCTACTTTATACTTTCCTCTCAGCTGTACGTAATCTGACACAATTTATATATACCAAATATTTTCCAGTAAACTAACCCTAGTGTATCCCTTCACCTCGCTCAGTAACTCCAAAACTTCAATCTATTCGCAGGAGTTTATCATATATTTATTTATTCACACCGAAATCTCACATTATCATGAATGTGTCACTATGAAAGGAGGAGGAATTGCATGGGTCTCGCGCTGCCGAACCCACCAACGTTAAGAAGAATTCTGATCACAGCACTTACTGTGCTGAAACTTTTATTATATTAGTGTTGCTGCTACCTTCATTCTATTGCTATTCTGTTGTTAGTTTCAGTTTCTTGTTAGATTATTGTTATTTTAATATATTGCTGAGCAGTCGTTATTTTCAGTCTGTTGCTGCGATAGTTACTTTGCCGTAAATGTATTATTCCATTTATGCAAGATGGGATGACGAAGCCACTTCATTCAGTCGACGAAAATATCTTTGGAATACATAGTAGTAGAGATAATGATATTTGACTCGGAATGTCAAGCAGCAGTATATTCAATAACAATCAATAGCCTTAAAACACTGTGTTGTTCCCTGAGGGTCTGTGTTGAATTGAAACTGGCAACGTCTCAAGTATTGTGTTGCATTAACTTCCACGTGTTCCTTAACTCTTTTTCTGAAAACGTTTTTTTTCCATGTTACTCTTGTTACTTTCTTCTTTTCAGTTATCCCTAAATATTTAGGTTAAGTAAACAACTTAATCATAATAAGAATTTCTGCTCGAATAGTCCCAGAAGCCACACTTTGTAAGAATTAATATAATTTGACTTGAATTGTTCTTTATATGGTTTGTATATTGACTGTTTATTAAATACGTTCTGTAACTCAGAGAAGGAAGCTGTACGGTGATTTCAAGAAGTTTTCCGACGCAATAATGTGCGTGAGCGTTGCTGTTTTTTTTTTTGTGTGTTCAACTGTTTTGACTTTCAATCAAACCTAACATGAACGTCGCATTATTGTTCAGCCATCTGTTACTGTTTCCCTTTTGTATTTCTCCTTCCGATGATCAGTCATATTTCTTCATCCTTCCGTTCGTACTTCTACTCTTTTTAACATATATTCACAATTTTATTACCATTTAAATAGAATCTGCATTTCTTAATAATTACCTACATGTATTTATGTATTTACATGTTACAGTCATTATGAATACTAATACTATTCTCCTGTAATGAATCTCTTATTCCTAACTATCATTATTTTAACATTTTGAGAATCACACTTGTCAAAATTAACATTTCCGATGCTTAGGAAAGTTACGCCATTTGTTAGATAGTTGGCAGCACCAAAGGTCCTCAAACACAATATAAACTTATTTGTTAATATCAAGAATCTTGTAGAAAGATTTCAGAAAATGTTTGTATACTTCAACTGCGATTATTTAAAAAATTGTTTTATTTATGCTTTAATTCAAATTCTTATAGAGCATTCAGGATCGATCTTCTGTAGCTAAACTCAAACTGTTTCTCTCTTACACTTTCTTTCAAAATATATGTGAATGTATCCCTAATAATGGTTCCCAACATTTTCTCTTAATACCGATATCCGGTTTATTGGACTATAACTTACGGCCCGGTTCTACAATTATACTTAAATAGTGGCGTAGCCTCCGTTATTTACCAGTTGTTAGATACTTTATTTTAGTGATTTCTTGTACATATTGTCGCTAGAAAATATACTAAAGCATACCATAAAAGGCCTATAAAAAAATTCGGATAAAGCTCTAAGATTATTTTAATGTTTACAAGAAGTCTTTCTAACTTATGCATCTGTAAGTGATTTTCAATTTCGAGCAAAGTTAGTTTATCATTCTTGAGCCTAATATCTTCTATATCATTTACGACTAAAACAAATGAACTTAAAAAAGAGTTAAGTATACTTGTGAGTTTTTTTTCATTACTGTTCATAAAGAGTTTTATCTATATTATTCACATTTATATTGCCTTAAATTGTTTTATAGTTATTTTCTTGCACTTGTCACTTATTTCTTTTGCAGTTCCTTTGTACTCTGAAATAATCTGCGTAAGCCTCACTTCTGTTCATATTTTGTTGATGTATATTTCTAGTATGAGTTTAACTTCTTTCCACTGTTCTCTGTTATTTTTCTTTGTAAGAGTTCAACTCTTCTCTGTTTTGCGGAAAGATGATAATTTGTATTAGTATGATGAATGATAGAAAGACTGGATGGGGAGAAGGAAAACTCCATGAGCGAGAGACAGAGAGACAGACGTACAGACAGACATACATACATACAAAGAAACAAAGAGAGAGGAGTTGATCAGAGAATATCATCATAGTTTTAGGTGAAATAGCTGCTACTGGCGTCGCATCACAGTCTATCAAAACAGAAATTTCTCATTATTGAGAGTAAATTTTGCCTAAGTTCCTTCGGGAGTTCAGGAGTACTGAACATTGATTTTAACTCCGTAATGAAAAGCAAAATCTCTCATAGAGTTTGGAAAATTTTGATATAATAACAAAAAATCTCATATAACAAAGGAGAATAATTTTACTCCTAATGAACTAATTAAGAAGTAACATGATAGGCGGATCTTACAAACTCTTAATTACATTCGTTATAAACTTTGATTTCGTATTATATCTTAATACTTCTTATTTCAGTAGTTTGTTGGAAAAACTTTTCGCCTACACGGCAAATTTCTTCACGTAGTTGATCAAGCTGAAGAATTTATTCAGTCTCAGAATTAGTGGAAGCAGTTTCCATACATTATTTTGATAATTATTACTTGGTTCACTTAGCTAGGTTGTAAATCCGGCAAGTGGCAAAGTTACGAGACAGGGCCAGAAGAAGTAATTGGACTCCTGTAACCACAAATCTGTGAGTACAAATAGGTGAGTGCACACACACACACACATACAAACATATCAGGTATATAGGAGTGGCTTGCAAACAGCCCCTATACCACTCAGCTTCACCCCTCCTCTCCTTCACTTTCATCCTCTTCACCCCCACCAATCCCAACCGCACCCATCCCAGCTCGGCGGCTCCGGATATGCTCTCGAGATAGGATCGTAATTTAATAGAGGAGACGCGAAATGCTATACTCCAATTAATTACCTGGGAAGCACTGGCCCCATGCTGCGGTACGACATACAAGCTCATAATCTGACAGACATTCAAAAGTGTTAAAAATATTGACCTATCTTATATATTTATTGTTTAAATTAGTATTTGATTGCTAAATAACAGAAAGAAGTTAAATGTGTGTGTGAGCTCACCTAGCTGTGGTTGCTAGAGTGGAGTCTAAGCTCCTGGCCCTGCATTTTAACTAAGTGCAATCAGATTCACAAATTTCCTCTCTCGTTAACCTTGTCTGCTTCCACTATTTCCTCGTCTAGGTCATTTCACTTCCTGCCCATCCTGAGACTAATGAGATATTTCCTGACGCCCCTGTGATTCACTTGTGACTTATTGTCCACTTATGCCACCTTGTGTCTGATTCATGCCTTTCAAATAATTTATCCCTGATAGTTCTATCGTATACTGTAAGTATTTATTCATTGTTATCATGTCTACTATGAATTATCTATTCTCAAAAGTCAGCCCTCTCAGCTACAGGATAATTCTTGTTGCAAATCTCAGGTCTTTCTCTAGATTCTGTACATGCTTATTAAGGTGTGGGTTCACGGCTTTCGTTCAATACTCTCACAAGTCTGACGTATCATATCTTCAATACGACTTTATTCAAGTTCCTGAATGTACTTCTCAGGTTTACTAGAAGCTGCTAACGCTTTGTCTTCGAGGACCACTTCCGGCTATGTTCCGTACTTTAAATTTGTAGAGATTGAATTCCAGTAATCATTTGCCCGACCATTTTTGTAGACTCTCTACGTCTCCTTGCATTCTATCCCTGTCTTCTCCAGTTCTGATTATCAACATTAATTTTAATAAATCGGCAAACAGCGACGCGTACGACTATCTCTTCATTTTATGTATTTGAAAAATTGCTGATCATTTCCCGTATGTATTCTGAAATCCATTGTAGTTCTTTTCTTGTTCTCTTTGCCAGCTCGTTTAGTTTTTTTCAGTAATCTCTGAAGTGGTACTCCATCAAATACCTACATACAATCCAGGAATATACAGTCCACCCACACTTCTCTTTACTGCTTTATCCCTCATATGGGCTCGTAAGATAAAACATTTTACAGTATGAGTGCTGCTTTTATTTTATTAATCCCTTTTCAAGTGCTCCAGCAATCGCATTCACATTATCTTCATTTATATACTGTAGATGTATTTTAAATATAAGGGCTTGCAACTAGAGGCTTCCAGACTGACCCCAGACTGTTGATGTAATCATCGAGTCGAGTACATGTACATTCAACATCTACAGCTTGTGGGTATTTTACTACAGCTCTTGAGCCCCACATTTACACATTGATTAAATTGTGGGGCTTCTTGTCATTTTGTGGTTGGTTTGTTTTATGATCATTTGCATCCATATATTGAGTCGACTTCCACTTGTTCCATTTGTTCACTACCCTCATACTGAAGGAATTCTTTATTATGTCCCGTTGACTTATATAAACTTCCAGTTTCTGTTTCCTCGTGTTGTGTATGTACTCACCTAATTGTACTCACCTAATTGTGGTTGCAGGGGTCGAGACTCAGCTCCTGGCCCCGCCTCTTCGCTGTCCGCTACTCGGTCTCTGCTTTCCCTGCTCCATGAGCTTTATCATACCTTGTCTTAAAACTATGTATGGTTCCCGCCTCCACTATATCGTTCGCTAGACTATTCCACTTCCTAACTACTCTATGACTGAAGAAGTGCTTCCTAACATCCCTTTGACTCATCTGAGACTTCAGCTTTCAGTTGTATGTGTGTGTGTGTGTGCGTGTGCGTGCGTGCATGTGTGTGTGTGTGTGCTTGTACTCATATGTTCATTTGATAATCACTATACACGACTAATTAACGACACAGTAAATTGTTAGAGTTAGTGTATGTATTTTCATGGTTTCTGAAGACATGCACTTAAATATTAATAAAATTCTATATGCTTTATCTTAATTCTGGATATCGAATAAAAATTTAAGGTGTACCTTACCACCAAAATAGCTTTTGTAATCACTACGGCCACTAAGATAAAGAGTAAGTCATATTTTCCACATTTTACTGGATATATGTGACCCAACTCTGTTTGTGCGATAATTCTAATATGAGACTAGTACTGTCCATTTCCTTGAAACACGATCGTGAAGCCAAATTCTAGGTTCGATAATCTCTCAACCCCTTGTTCCACTTGTTTTTTTGTATTCTTGATTCATTTATTGATGGTCTGGTAATTAGAAGCGTTATGCAGATCAAGATTCTTAATACCAAGGCTGTCACAGTCTTCTGAAGATCCTTTTAATCATAATGCTAGTAACAAATGCCAATTATTTGTTAAAAATATGTATAGTTATCATCACAGCTTACAACCCCTTCCCCACCAAAAAAAAACAAAAACTTCCAATCACTGTATGTACGTCTGCGTGAGAAGCCCCCGATGTGCTCACATTCACCGGGTTGCAAAACCCCCCTGAGTATTTTTTTAATCATGCCAAAGCCTTCACCAAAATCCTGGTCAAAAGTTCGAATACACGCTCTTAATTAACGTGTTCGCTCGTCATCCATATTTTGATCATTTTCCAGTCCTTTGTTGTTTTCACAATTCTCTTGATAATCTGGGAGATTTTTAACAATTTCCTGAGCTTGTTGTGTCATAATATTTCCTCGTTATCAGACCCTTCCTCACGACCCAATTAACTATTATGTATAAAGTTCCGAACTGTAGCACATACTATGAAGAATTTTTGTTAATCATATTGCTTATTAACATGAACTAAAGTTATGGCTAGACCAGAGCTGAAATTAGGTCTGTGTCGTTTCCTATCGTTAAAGATCATGATAAATTAAATGTTTCACAAACACATAAATACGAAAAATACACACATACACGCTCACACACACACACACACACACACACACACACACACACACACACACACACACCACACACTCACGAAAGCATGTCAAGTGGAGCTCCATAAGGATGCGTACTTCGACTGATACTGATTCTGGTATTCATAATTAAATGACCTTGATATTTATCTCTAGGTATACCATATAAAGGAAAAAAATATAAACTGCACAGACTGCAGTTGTTATCAGACAAATATATACCAGAAATGAGTTGCAGAAAATACAGAACAATGATAATTAGGGAAGGACTAATAAGAACGTAAATGAAAAAAATAGATAGCGGCTTTAGTACCAAGCATATTGTCGAATAACTTTTACAGCAAATAAAAAAGTGTTGAACCTAAGGTTAGATTTCTGTCACCATAACAAAGACTCGTTCAGTAATCTGTATACGAGGTATGTCAAGCCTATAATTAAAAACGCAGCACCGGCATGGAACACAAAAGATTAAACATGTCTAAAAGTTAAAGACAGTGCAGTGGTTTGCAACGAGACGCGTCTCTGAACTAAGGACAATACCTATTAAGAGAATCTCAGAGAACAGAAACTGATGACATTTGAGAGAGGAGTAAAGTGAAAATGGCTAGACAACTTGGCAGGTTAAGAGAGAAAGGTCGGTTGGAGAGGGAAATCTCAGAAACTAAGTGTCATATATAACAGTAAGAGATGCATGTGAGCAACAACAACGACAGGAAATATTAATTCAGTCTTTGGGTGGTCAAAAATCAGAATGACCAGGATGATGAGGTGATAGAGACAGGCGTCATACACAGCCTTAAGAATAGGTACGAGAGAGCCAGTGAGGAAAGGTGAACCCGGTCATGGCTAGTTAGAAGCCTAGGCCAAGAGCTGAAATAAGATCCCCACAACTACAAACATGATAACAGATAAGTGAATATATATGAATAAGCGATTCACTACCAACACTATGTCATAATAATGTAATATTAAACTGTTTACGTCTTTTGGGTGTATATTATTCGACCCGTTCATGGTTCTTACTCTCAGGTCGTTTGAAATGGTAATTAGTTCAGTCAAGCGAAAGTTCACTGATACTGGAATATCATGAAAGGAGGTTGAATGGCGAGAACTGGTGCGAGAAATATGTTATATTTATTGATGCTGTAATTTATGCATTTCATAACTCCATTCCTTGCTTAAATTGCAAAGGCAGACATTTTCACACTTCAAGATTTAATGAAGCCTATTTATAGTAATTATAAAACGGAATATTAAATGCATTTAGAAGAAAAAAGAGATTAAAAAAAAGAGGCATCACATCACTCCGACAGAAGCAATCAAATGCATCAGTTTCTCTCAGTTACCGTAGAAGAGTGTGTGGCAGTACACATGTTTAGGGGGGATAATAGTAACTGTTGGAACTTATCTAAATGTACTCACCTAACTGTAATTACTTAATTGTTCTTGAAACATTTATTATGATAGACTAAAAGCTGATGACGGGAAGCGAAGAGCACAACTTTTCTACTCTATTTAAAAAATAGGATATGTCTCCTTCCTTTCCCCCCTCCTAGTCTCTGTCTCTGTCTCTCTCTCTCATGGCTAGGACAACCAGGGTACTCTAATTATCTCCTCCTCTTCTCCCCATCCCTCAAATCAAGCCAATTTCTATTCACGTCGTAATTATTATGTCTTACATGTATGCACGCGGAATCACGAGAGGCTCAGGACAGATTGTGAAGCAAGAGAGAGAGAGAGAGAGAGAGAGAGAGAGAGAGAGAGAGAGAGAGAGAGAGAGAGAGAGAGAGAGAGAAAGCTTTCCTATTCTTAAGTAAAGTGAAAGACCTGTACTTATGTAATTCCTTCTTCAGTGTTTTTTTTCCATAAAGCAATTAAAGTTTCCAGTGGTTGAAGGACATATTACTTCTTGGATGCCATTCCTTCAGTCTGTCTGGAATAATTGGTAACAGGAGCATCGGCCGCAGCTTACAACCTCCCTCACACCTCCTCTACCTCGCTTCCTCTGAACACCCTCCCACTTTACCTCCCAGTTCTTTCCTGTCTCTGGACCCTTGTTCTACCACCTCCCTCGTATTTCATTCACCTCCTTGAAAATCTTCCATATCCGCTACTTTCCCCTCCTCCCATACTTCCTCACCTCAGCAGTACTTCTCTTGATTGTCCTCCTCTTCCGCCCACCTGCTATAATTCCACTGCAAATCAGCCCTTTCCTTAACATCCCTATACCCTCCTATTACTTCCTCTATTACACTTAATTTCTCTCTCTCTCTCTCTCTCTTTATATATATATATATATGAAGGATGAGGTAAACCATAGAATTGATGAAGGAAAAAAGGTGAGTGGTGCGTTGAGGTATCTGTGGAGACAAAGAACATTTTCCATGGAGGCAAAGGAAATGTACGAGAGTATAGTGATAACAACACTCTTATATGGGTGTGAAGCATGGGATGTAGATGCTGCAGCGAGGAGGCGGCTGGAGGCAGTGATGTCGTGGTTAATTTCAATGTGTGGTGTAAATATTATGCAGAGAATTCGTAGTGTGGAAATCAGGAGGTGTGGAGCTACTAAACGTATTAGTCAGAGGGCTGAGGAGAGGATGTTGAGGTGGTTTGGTCATTTAGAGAGAATGAAACAGAGTAGAATGACTTGGATAGCATATGAATCTATTGAGGAAGGAAGGCGGGTTAGGGGTCGTCCCCGAAAAGGTTGAAGGGAGGGTATGAAGGAGGTTTTGTTGGCGAGGGGCTTGGACTTCCAGCAAGCGTGTTACATAAGAGTGAATGTAGACGAATGGTTTTTGGGACCTAACGAGCTGTTGGTGTGAGCAGGGTAATATTTTGTGAAGGGATTCAGGGAAACCGGTTAGCCGGACTTGAGTCCTGGAAATGGGAAGTACAATGCCTGCACTTTAAAGGAGGGGTTTAGGATATTGGCAGTTTGGAGGGACTTCTAAACTGTCGTATCTGAGCGCCTCTGCAAAGACAGTGACTATGTATGAGTGATGGTGAAAGTGTTGAATGACGATGAAAGCTTTTTCTTTCTTTTTGGGTCACCCTGCCTCGATGGGAAGCGGCTGAGGTGTTATGTGTATAGTGCATAGTGTATAGCGGTGTGTTGTTTATAGTGGGGGCTGTACATAGTGTATAGTGTTGTATAGTGACGTGTCGTGGGAGGCAGTGAGTGCGCACCTCTGTCAGTCTTGCTTCCCCAAGTCCTCACCCATCCTCCACTCCTGCCTCATCTGCATCACTCATCACACCTCTTCCACACCTCTCTCCCACTTCCTCCCACCATGAGGACAGGAGACCGCTCTCCTCCACCCCTATCCACCCCCACCATGAACCACCTGTGGTATGTGCCATGTGCCATTTTCCCTTCAGCCGGGGCTTACCACACAGATTGATGTATGGTAGATGATGCAGCCAGCCAGCCACAAAGCCAGGGAAACAGTGCACCCAACAATGAAAGAAGAGGCACATGTCAGGTGTGTGGAGACTATCGGGCACGCAACAGGAACGGCCTTATTCGTGCACACAATGTGTGTGTGCTGGATCACATATGCCCCCAGCAGAAAGCAGCCCACAGCATCCACAGGCAGATGACAATTCCAATGGCAACCTCCTCACTTGCGAAGATCTTTTGCTGGCATTCAAATTCACTGCTAGCAGTACCCTATCTCACAATCCTAAAGCGGCTCGTCCATGTGCAGCAGGGAAATTCACAGACCTTCTTAAGTAGGTGAATGAAGGTTCCATCAACTTAGAAGCCCGAGGCACCATTAAAGTATGGCCCAACCTACTTTTATTCGGCAATGTCTGTCTTGCAGTTCCTGAAAGACGAGGCAAACTGCTAACCACTTCAGTCATCAAGGTAGTGCACAACTACCCAAGAACAGATAATTGTGTAACTCTTCCCCATCATCGCAGGAATCACAGAGGTAGACCCAAGAGAAATTCCACTGAAAACGAGAAAATTTGCGCACAGGTTAGCCAAAAAAAAACGAAGGTAACACAGTGGGAGCAACCAGAATAATTACAAGTGACGACACTGTTGCTCCCAAAGATGAGGCCACAGCCCAAGCACTAAGAGACAAGCACCCAACAAGGGACACCATAGTCGTTAACAATAACTCTGAGGAAGACCTCATCACTGGACATTTAATTTTGCCAGAATCAGAAGGCTGAAAGGCGATAGTGTCATTTCCAGCCGGATCTGCAGAAGGGTACACTGGAATTCGACCAAAACACCTCAGAGAGATGGTAAATCCAGTACTCCAGTTCCCGGTAGCGGCCAGTGAAGAGGCGGGGCCAGGAGCTGTGAATCGACCCCTGCAACCACAACTAGGTGAGTACAACTAGGTGAGTACTCGGCACATCTGCATCAATTCTTCTCTCCGAGTTAACAACCTTCGTCAACAACTTCCTGGCTGGGCGGATTCCAGAATAAATTAAACCTTTCCTTTTTGGAGCCTCATTATGTGCTTTGAAGAATGATGGGGGAATCAGACCTATTGCTGTTGGTAACACTCTTCGCCGTCTCGTTGCCAAAGCAGCAGTAAGAAACATTCGCCTAGAAGCTGCCAGTTTACTCCAGCCACACAAACTGGGCTTTGGGGTCTCTCAAGGCAGTGAAGCCGCAGCTCATGCGGCAAGGTCCTACATCAGGGACTTGCCAGAAGACATGGCCGTAGTCAAACTTGACTTTAGAAATGCTTTTAATATTGTGAAAAGAGATGTTGTCTTGCCAGTCGTTCGGAATCAGTTCCCCAGTCTTTTTCCCTTCATTTCAGCTGGCTACAGTAAACCCTCAATTCTTTTGTTTGGCGAACATGAAATTCCCTCATCAGAGGGTGTTCAGCAGGGTGATTCACTCGCTCCACTTCTCTTCTGCTTGGCAGTAAGAGAACTAACTTCCAGCCTGCGCAGCGAGCTCAACATCTTGTACCTGGATAATGGCACTCTGGCAGGTACTGAAGAGTCCCTGCTAGAGGACCTACGGCTGGTGAAGACACGGGAAGAAGGCTTGAGACTCATCCTCCATCCCTCCAAGTGTGAAATTATCACAGCTAACCAGGAAATAATCAGTGATGTGCGAGCAATCCTCCCTGAAGTCTCTACTACCACTCAAACCAAGAGCACCCTCTTGAGAGCACTGCTGAGTAATCAGGCCATCGACACAGTCCTTATGGACAAAATGAATGACCTGAAGAGAATGGAGGAGAGAATAAGAAATCTCGATGCCCATGATGCCCTGTATCTCCTCACAAGGTGTCTTACTTTGCCAAGACTCACTTACTTCCTGAGGTACGCACACTCTTTTTGACAACCCAACACTCAACGAATATGACTCGCTCCTGAGATCAATCTTTAAGAAGGCACTGAATCTGTCACTGGAAGATCAGCAATGGGATCAAGCAACCCTCCCAGTGCGACTGCGAGGTATAGTGGTGCGCAAAGCAAAGCAGGTAGCTTTACCTGCATTTCTATCTTCGTGTTTAACTTCCAGTGGACTAGTCAAGGAGATTGTCCCCGAACGCTTGAGAATTGCGGTAGAAGCTCAAAACCCCAGGCTCATATAAGCAGCCGTGTGGTGGGACACCCTTGCCGACTCCTCCAGTAGACCAGCTCCTCTCAAAGAGCACAAACAGTCCCACTGGGATAAACCGATCATGGAAAAAATCGCCAACACAATGCTCACCGACGTTTCAGGAAAGGACAAAGCTCGTCTCCTAGCGGTGAAAGCACCACATTCAGGCAATTTCCTTCTAGCTGTTCCCAATTTTTCTCTGGGCACTCTACTCGACCCACAGGCCATTTGGATTGGTGTTGCTCTTCGCATAGGTGTATTTGCGGCAGGGCGACGGCTGATTATTTCGGAATTCATGGTCTCGTGTGTCACACATCAGAAGGGAAGTATGCTAGACATGAGGAAGTCAACGACATCATAAAGAGAAGCCTCGTCACAGCCCGTTGCCCAGCTCAATGGGAACCCCAAGTACAGAGGTCTGACTGAAGTCAAAAGCATCCTGATGGAGTCATTATGCTACCCTGGAAGGATGGTAAGCAGATTGCCTGGGACTACACCTGTGCCGCCACAATGGCAGACACCTACTTGCCATACTCCGTAGCTGAAGGGGGTGGAGCTGCCAGCTACAAGGAGACCCAGAAGACCTGCAAACATGAAGGCCTTTCCCCTTGCTATAACTTCATCCCAATAGGGTCGGAGACTCTTGGAGCATGGGGCAAGTGTGCTCTAGAGTTCCTCAACGAGCTGGGTGAAAAACTCATCATAGACACCAAGGATCACAGGGCTGCCAGCTTCTTCTTTCAGAGACTCAGTGTTGCGATCCAGAGGGGAAATGTCTGCAGCATTCTGGGCACGCGGCCCACCGCGTTTTACTCCCTATTGTATTTTTGTCAATGTATAGAATAGGGGTGGTAGAAGACAATATTCAAACAGCTCTAGGGAGAACCTAGAGTTTTCCCTGAAGTAAGTTTATTCTTTTCTCTGAGAATGAGGGTTCCCAGCACAGCATATATATATATATATGTAGGTCCTGGTCATGGACGGACAGTAGGGGTGTTGATCCCCAAAACCCTCTCCAGGTATATATATATATATATATATATATATATATATATATATATATATATATATATATATATATACTTTTATATTGAACCCACTCTGTGTAATGGAATATGACAGGGAAAAAATGTTAGCTTTCGTTAACACCATGGGCTGTAAGTCTCGTTTGAAATTTTGTAGACACAATACAGATGTACTTATTTCTGCAATTTTAAGAAGATAATTACAAAGTCATAAGAAAATACTGACAGGGATTGCCATGCTAGCACTAAACATTACAGAGACAACATCAGCAACAATAAATATTTTAGTGACACTAACAATATTAATAAAAATACTAGTGTCACTATTATGAACATTAATAAGACCACCCACTATGACAACCATGATAATAGCCCTAAGACTCTAGTTATTAACGTTAATTTCCCCACTCTTATATACAGGCAGTATTTATTTCTCCCCTGGCGTCATTATAATTAATTTCCCACCATGTAATTATTTGGCTGAGGGAGACGGACCAGGCTTACACCTCACAGATATATTACTCTCTCCATCTCTGTATTAAGATAATACATCTCCCGTGTGAAACCTGCACCAGTTTCTCCGATCCACAACTAGAATATAAATTATGATCTCGTTCAAGATTATGTTATGATTTTTTTCCCTGCATGTTTTAAATTAGTTTATTTTTTCACTCAGGAATGTTTGAGATATGTTCTGTCATGAATTGTTTGTTTTTATTTGGTACGATTGTGTTTTATTACTGTATGCGTCATTTTACATCTACGTTTCCCCTTGGCTCATGGGGAAAGAGTGCATCTAAGTTCCTCAAGGAGCTGGGCAAAAGACTCAACAGGGTAACTAGGGATCCCAGGGCAGCTAGTTTTCTGTTCCAGCGACTCAGCGCTGCTGTTCAGAGGGGTAATGCATGCTGTATTCTGGGCACGCGCACCAGCTCGGAAGAGCTGGATGAGATTTTCGCATTATAATCAGTGACAAAGATGTAACAATATGTACTAGACATGTATCTCTCACCTCGTGTACTGTATATGCCATCTTTATATCAACAATGTATCTCTCAAATCTTTTGTACTATATATATATATATATATATATATATATATATATATATATATATATATATATATATATATATATATGTGTGTGTACATAACTGTGACCTCAGGAAAGATAACCTGGTTTGACTCCATCGCATGCTAACTTAACCCCTTGAGGTATACGATCTGTGACACATGGAGGAAGTCTGAGGTTGTAGGTTCAGTCAACGACTTGAGTAACACGAGTTCATCCTACAAAATACTGATCTCGTCTTTGCCGGTGGAAATATTCAGGCTATGTACATCGTGAGCTTTGTCCCATTAGCTTCGAATTCTTTTGGCCTTTAGGAAAAATGTTCTCTCGTGTTCCTGAAATAGTTGGAGTCTACACTGGTTAGTAAGATCATTGACCTTTAAGCGACCATTTCTTGTTATAGCTCCTCGGTGTTGCATTTCAGAGAAAAAAAATCTTGCTGTATACTAGGCACTCCCTACCTCTGAGGCGTTATTTGAAGGGTTTGAAATTTTATTTTCATATAAATGTAATTCCTGTGTAATCTGCAGTTTATCATAGTAAATAATTGCTTAAGGATGTAAATTGAACAGTTGAAGAAAATAATCAAACGGCCTCAGAAAGAATCATTAAAATGACTGCTAACCTCTAATTATCTTCTCGAAAGTTTAGCGTCTTTATAATGTTAAATGTGGCTAACCTAAATCCATCCATTAATCCATTCCTCCATCTATCCAACAATCCATCCATTAATTTATTAATTCATACGTTCGTTCATCCATCTATAATATGCTGATTGGGAACCATTTAGGGATGCTATCAGAAGATTAATCTCAATGATGGAACTAAACAAATTTCTTGAACGAGATGTGAAGTCTCATCGCATTGTCAATGGGCACACTGAAGTTAATAAACACACATAATAATGGACAGCCTTCTGTGTCATTCATGAGCGGTTCTTCCTTCTATGATATCGTTTACACTTCGTAACGAGTTAGAGCAATTGAATCTCCATGTGTGAGTCAGACCTCACCACCGAACTCACCATGAAGACTGAGACACAAATCATAACAGTTATTTCATGCATACCAGTTTTGCTGTTATTTTGTCCCTGTTGCACGTTGTGGTCCTGAGACTTTCGTATTTATGACCACACGTCAGCTATACAGGATTGCGACGTATGTCAGTGTTGGTGGTGGAGTGGTTGCCAGGGTTGCTGTATAACAATGAGTTTGCCTGGAGATTTATTGCCATTCATCTTAGTACGAATCTTTGAAAGCTGAATAATATTCTTCTTCTGGTAGAACAGAAAAAAATATCATTACACACAGAAACATTTCTCTCAGTGTTGAGATTTATTTATAGTTTCTTAAGGCTCATCCTTAAGCGAAAAGTTCTTAGAATAACGACTTTCTCTGCACATTCTCTCTTTTCACCATATTTTTCGACATCATTTACCTGTTTCAAAAGATAACATTATATTGGTTTATTAACAGATAAAATTATAATGTCAGACTTGTAAATTAATCAGAATAACGCACATTTGTAAAATTAATAAAAAATTAAACTGTGAAATACTTCGATACCCTCAATGGCATCCTTCTTAACATAAAAGTACGTAAGAAAGTAACTGAAGAAGAATTTATATGAAATTAGGGTCGGGTCATATGACCACTTGATCTACTTTTGTCACCTTTCTTCATAATTACACCAAATGATACTCTTATATAAATGCATTAAAAATAAAAGTAACTTTGCATATTTTGTCAGGGATAAGAAGGGGCCAAAATTTCAAAATACGATAAAATTTAATAGAAATTAAGTAAAAAATTGTAATAATTTTACGAAGATTGGTAGATCACTGGACTGGAACCGGATACAACTGCTTACAGTGTGTACATCTGATAATTTTAAAATATACATCGCATAACAAAAATTGAGCTCAGAAACATCTCAAACGGGTTAAAATATCCTCATAAATTCAACTCCAGCCAATAAAAAACATTTATTAAGATGGAATTGGGAGGACTGAGGCTAAAGACAGTTACTGAGATGGAATTAATTCCTAAAACTGAGTAGATAATAGAATATTATGACTAACCAACATTGAGAAGTAGTTTTTCATTATTCTAAGCATTTTAGTCATTTATTTAATATCAGTACGCATTATTATTTTTTTTTCGGGTTTGGGACCCGAAAGTAGTATTATCGGTCATTGTGTAGTGCAACTGTGTGTTGTGTTGCATATATCTGATCCTTATCGTCTCTACAAGGTATTAATTGGCCCAGTTTGCCAGCGGAGAATCGCGTGTACACAACACTTTCATTTTCCTAATAATTTTGGGTCAATGGAATTTCTTTTATTCAAATTTAACTGGATGGGAAATTGAAGATCATATAATTCTTCCTATCTCACTTATTCTTAAATTTTATTGACTTTTAGTGTGTTCATGTGAAGGGCTGCAGAATGCAGCAGTTGATATCTAATTACATCAGTTGAACGGGTGTACAAGATACTTTAAAATACCAAATCACTCGAGACTGCATTAGCAGAACTTGGCTTCCAACCTTCCTCAAATGCAAATATCAATAAACATAAACATTACTCTCTGAGCATAATATACGCTTGCAGGAAAAACTTTGCAAGTTAGTTAAAGTTTATCTCAAATTTGATTTTGTCTTGTGAAATAGTTTTATTTTGTAATGTGCTACAGGAGAGCTGCTGCAATCTCTTGCTTATTTTTTTTAATTGACATTGGAGAGGGAGGGTTTATTGGGGAGGGGATGAGCTCTTCCTCTTGGTCCTGCCTCATAACTTGTGATTGGTTGACGTGAATTGACTTGTCATATGTATTTTTGAGATACTGAATTGTTTTCGTTGAGATAGTTTTATATATCCCCTTATGAAACTTTGATCTTGTTGCATCTCTTATAAAGTCCTATCTTGGTCTACCTTATCTACTGTATCTCCTGGAGTATTTTGATTCCGGATTCACTTCTTCGATAAGAGGATAATTTAAAGGCCTAACTTTGGTATTCTTTCTTTATTCTCATTTTTCTCAACTCAGGCGTCAGTTTCGATGCATTACTCTGTACTTTCTCGAATTTTACTTTGCATTTTACTAATTATTAGTCTTCAGCTTAAAAATACACTGTGGAGTCTTCGTTCAGCTCATCTTGTCATTTCTTCAAAGTGTTACTAATTCTTTATTTTACTAATATCACTTAATCGTTTACTATAATTTGTATTTTATGAGGTAACTTTGGTTCTGTCATTTTAATAGTTACATTGACCCATTTAAAACTGTCTGGTGCGGGAATCAGTGTGTGTGTGTGTTAGTTACCATTTTGTCCTAGGCACATGTCGATTAGACACTAGGCCTGTTGTATATGCGAGCATATGTTAGAGTGTGTGTGTGATTTATGCGAGTGTATAATGCATTTATGTTTGAGGTCATTTCTAATGCGATTTTGTTTTGGTGTATATGTACATGTGTTCCATCCTGTGTGTGTACTTGTGTTATCACATTTGAGTACATGTGTTTCCGTATGTGTGTATAGGTGTGTTGTCGTGTGTTCGCGTGCTTAAGAGGTGTGAAAGAGGTGATGAGGTGAACTTCAGCAGACGTGAGCGTGTTAGATGCGAATGAGTGAAAGTGAGTGGTCGATCCATGGGATTTCACCTGCTAGTCTGAGCTAATGTAAGTGTGTGTACTCACCTATATGTGGTTGCAGGGGTCGATTCATAGCTCCTGGCCCCGCCTCTTCACTGACCGCTACTAGGTCCTCTCTCCCTTCTCCATGAGCTTTATCATACCTCGTCCTATAACTATGTATGGTTCCTGCCTCCACTACATCACTTGCCAGACTATTCCACTTCCTGACAACTCTATGACTAAAGAAATACTTCCTAACATCTCTTTGACTCATCTGAATCTTCAACTTCCAATTGTGACCCCTTGTTTCTGTGTCTCATCTCTGGAACATATTGTCTCTGTCCACCGTGTCAATTCCTCGCATTATTTTATATGTCGATATCATGTATTCCCTAACCTTCCTGTCCTCCAGTGTCATCAGGCCGATTTCCCTTAACCTTTCTTCGTAGGACATTACCCTTAGGACATTCACCCCAAGATCTTTTTCCTTGAGTGAGGTTTGCAGTCTGTGGCTACCTAGCCTATACTCTGTCTGCGGTCTTCTTTGCCCTTCCTCGATCTTCATTACTTTGCATTTGGCGGGGTTAAATTCGAGGAGCCAGTTGCTGGACCATGCGTTCAGCCTGTCTCTTTGTAGTCCTCTTCATTAACTTCACATCATCTGCGAACAGGGACACTTCTGAGTCTATCCTTTCCATCATGTATGTGTGTGAGTGTGTGCGTGTGTTTGAAATCGAAACAACGTCACAGATTGCAGTGACATTGTTTCGAAAACATGTATCAGACTGTTTTCAAAAAATTTCCCATTGCTTTACATCGCAAGTTCCTGATGAAGTACTATCATTAATGCAAAATCTAAGCTATCTAAGACAAGCTTTCAGAAATCTTAGTAATAGGTCATTCAGGACTCTGCATACGGTGCATTTCAGGCCCATATTGGATTCTGCAGCACCATTATGGAACCCCCACATGGTCAAGCATTTCAAGAAATTGGAGGGATTGCAAAGGTTTACAAAGAGACTAGTCCCGGAGCTAAGGGGTATGTCCTATATGGACATACCTCCTAGCTCCGGGACACCAGAGGAAAGGAGGAAAAGAGGTAATAAGATAACTTACAAAATACTAAGGGGAGTTGAAGGGTGGACAAGGACAGATTGTTTGAGAAACAAGAAACAGGAACACGACGGCACAGCTGGAAGTTGAGTCACAGGGAAGTTAGGAAGTATATCTTCAGTCTTGGAATAGTCAGGAAGTGAAACAACCTGGGGAATGGAGTAGTAGAGGTAAGATCTATATGTAGCTTTAAGAGGAGGTACGAAAAGGATCACGGAGCCAGGAGAAGGTGAACCTAGTAGCGGCCTGCTAAGAAGTAGTATCAGCTGAGACTCAACGCCTGGAATCACATATAGGTGAGTACATATAGGTGATTACACAAACACACAAATGCACACATTCATACATAAACACATACAGACACACACACACACACACACATCACAACAACAAAACCATACACATACACACACACACACACACACACACACACACACACAATATATATATATATATATATATATATATATATATATATATATATATATATATATATATATATATATATATATATATGTGTGTGTGTGTGTGTGTGTGTGTGTGTGTTTGTGTGCCTACTTTTTCTGTATATATTTGAACATATGACACATAGTTTCAAATTATTAGTGAAGCGAAAATGCATGCAATCTGATATACAGGTCAGGGTACGCTCAATACGTGTACAGTTTTATTTGACACAGACGAGCAGGTAGAGTGACATATCCCACCGCTGCCACCATTACATGTTTGACCTGAAAATATAAGCTTGTGATGGGGAGTACATATGGCCGGATAATGAATATTGACATGGGATATTATTACAATTTGTTATACAATCTAACCATATGGTAAAACCAACTGAATGTACTAACTATATTGTGACAAAATTCATATGTGCAAGAAATATATTATTGAATGAGAAACCCTTTCAGAATAAGCATGCAGATGTTCTCATTAGGTTATGTATGATATACGTATACATGTATAATGTTCTACTGAAGATTATACATGTATATATCATACATATATATACGATAGTTAGTCAACATACAGCAGAAGGGGATGTGTGTGTGATAGTTGGCCAACATACAAAAGATGGGGATGTGTGTGTGATAGTTAGTCAACATACAACAGAAGAGGATGTGTGTGTGATAGTTGGCCAACATACAACAGATGTGGATGTGTGTGTAATAGTTGGCCAACATACAGCAGATGGGGATGTGTGTGTGATAGTTGGCCAACATACAACAGATGTGGATGTGTGTGTGATAGTTGGCCAACATACAGCAGATGGGGATGTGTGTGTAATAGTTGGCCAACATACAGCAGAAGGGGATGTGTGTGTAATAGTTGGCCAACATACAGCAGAAGGGGATGTGTGTGTGATAGTTGGCCAACATACAACAGATGTGGATGTGTGTGTGATAGTTGGCCAACATACAACAGATGTGGATGTGTGTGTATAGTTGGCCAACATACAGCAGATGGGATGTGTGTGTGATAGTTGGCCAACATACAACAGATGTGGATGTGTGTAGTAATACAGCGATGGGGATGTGATGTGGCCAACATACAGCAGATGGGGATGTGTGTGTAATAGTTGGCCACAACACAGAGGTGTTAGTCAATACAGCAGAAGGGGATGTGTGTGTGATAGTTGCAACATACAACAAGATGTGTGTGATAGTTAACAGCAGATGGGGATGTGTTATTGGCCAACATACGAGATGATGTGTATTGGCCAACATACAGCAGAAGGGGATGTGTGTGTGATAGTTGGCCACATAAGCAGAGGATGTTTGATAGTTGGCCAACATACAGCAGAAGGGATGTGTGTGTAATAGTTGGCCAACATACAGCAGAAGGGGATGTGGGTGTAATAGTTGGCCAACATACAGCAGAAGGGGATGTGTGTGTGATAGTTGGCCAACATACAGCAGAAGGGGATGTGTGTGTGATAGTTGGCCAACATACAGCAGAAGGGGATGTGTGTGTGATAGTTGGCCAACATACAGCAGAAGAGGGAATATGCACTTGTCCAATAAAACTTTGGACAAAATGCCATGAAAACCTTTGCAAGAATTTTCTTCCAGAAGTGAAGTGACACAAAAACGATGAAATATAGTTATAATGCGGTGTGTATTTATTGTACTCCTTTCTATAGAAAAGCTATTAACAAATAAAATGTTGGACATGCAGGCAAAATTTAACTTGAGGCATACACTGAAAAAGAAAATACAATGTCGTGAATTATATCAGTCGTAGTCATACAGCATACATACAGACCACTGCATTATACACGTCAAGTGCTGCATTATACATGCATAACCTTGCATTATACATACACAGTATTACATAATAGACACAGCGCTACAGTATATGCACAATATAGTACTGTGTGTATACTTAAATTATATTATATACAACAGTAATGCAATTCAAAATATTATACATGAGCAGCCACTTCCCTAAATGCATGCGTAGCCATTTGAATGCATACTATGTATAAGCAATATATGAATACAGGATTTAGCCGTATTCATATTCAACGACAAAGCCGAATATGAATATTTTATGCAGCACACATAGGAAGGACGCAAACAACCAATCTACGTCCAGGTAAACTTTGTATACACAAAGGGAGAGGTAAGAAGAGAATGAGCAGGAGCAAGAGATGGAAGAGCAAGCGAATGCCGGAAGGAGTCAGAGGAAGATAAACTAGAGTTGGAGGGGCAAGGGTAGGTGAAGGAGGAGTAAAAGAAAATATGTACAGTCTATTTCGGTGTTATCTACAAAGTAGGGCTAATTACAGTGTAGATATCACTTGTGTCTAGACAGATGTTGTCAAGGTAGTATAGCAGAAGTCTCGCTTCTCTCTCCACGTCCTCCGGTCACAATGCCACCATGAAGAGGACAGTACGGAGGATGAAAAGGAGGGGGAAGAGTAGGATGAGGAGGGAAAGAGGATGAGGAGGAACGGAGAACAGGAGGAGGAGAAGGACGAAGAAGAGGAGGAGGAAACTTGGTTGGGTAAGGTAAGCTCCCTCAACACATATATCGATCTGTTCCCTGACCTTGCTTATATCTCTCTGATTCACTGCATGATAACTATATTCGTTGAATGGTGTGCACGCACTGCCTGCTTCATGCGTCTTCCGGCGCAAGCGCTGCCTGCATCACCAGGTGCACGGACTGCTTCTTGTATAGAGTGCCTGGTGCTTTCCTCGCCCAATACACACCCTACCTGACTCACCTGGTGCACGCATTTTCTGCTGCATGAATCAGCCTGTGCATCATCGCTGGTTGGGAGCCACCTGCTGCTTGCGTCACTTAGTGCATGCGCAGGCCATTACTTGCCGCGTCTGTTGCCTAGTGCATGAACAGCCTGGTGCTTGCATCGCGATGCAATTACGGTCCGGCGGAAACCGCATTCTCACACTATGCATACGTATTGAATACAAAAGGCGAGAAGCATTTCGTATGACACTGTCTCCCCCCAAGAAAACTATATCACATATTCACTTCAAACGGTGATGTGGTTCTTCAAAGTATTTAGGCTTACACATTCCAGTGAAAAATGTTGAATACAAGAAATAATATGTAACCTTTTGCTAGTTTTTTTGTAATGGGTGATCAGTGGAGTTTAAACACACCAACAGAATATTAGAGAATTTGTACCAGAACGTTGAAATGAAACTCAGTCTATTCTAGAGTAAGTGAGTATAAGAATGAGGAAGACGAGGCAAGCATGAGCTGAATGACGAAGAATAGTGGTTATCAATCTTTTCTTTAATTATTTTCCATTTTGCTGTTTGGGGACTTTTTTTTTAAATAATCTGTGTTTGCATAATCAATACATTGGCTTCGGACTTACACCGATAAAATAAAAATAAAAAAAAGGAGTACATTTGCTCGAAATTTTAATTTAAACAGCAAATGGGATTTGTGTGTCTTCGTATCCGCGTCCTGGGTATGAATATCTGCCTGAGTGACAGACACATCGAAGATCGTCTTTACCGTTACTCTCTATTGGATATCTTCCAATAATCGAACACCAGGACAGTTTTAGAGGTAGGTGTGCAAGCACTTTTTATCCGTGATCAATATTGAAGAGGTTTCGCGCACTGATCGTCATCATTAAGAACTTCATCGACAGAGCAGAGAACCGGATCGCATGTCAACGAGGAATTTATTTTGATATCCGGAAAGTGCTTGCTAAATTCCTATTTACCGAGCACTTTGATAATATTTGTTATTGATTCATTAAATATATTCTCATGGCCAGTATATGAGCGCGTTTCAAGTATTCTGCAGATTTTTCATCTTTCTTCCTGAAAAGATTAAGCTAAACAATCACTGAGCAATTTGCATGAGTGATAATCTTTGTCTTTTTAACCTTTGGTGCTTCATGTTTGATCTGTTTACTTCAACAAAACTATCAACCCTCTAAGCAATTCTTAGTGTTGAAGACTTTAAGAATATCATGCCTCTTTTGCACATCTAAAATGTAGCTTTATATCAGAGCTATAAAATCAGAATCTGTTGATCACAGTCCCACGAGGAAGCCGCAATGGGGTGGAAGAAAGTTTAGAAGTAAGTCCATAAAGTTCAGTGACGGGCATTGATGCACAGCTGATGATACACTTTTTAATGCTATATTGATGTGGAAAATATCTTTAAGAGCTATTTCAAATGTCACTAAAGCAAGAATCTCTCGAAGAATAATACAGAGGGCAACAGTGGATTACTCTGAAATCCAAACAGTGCCACTTTACATTTTTTAGAAAATTCTGTAGTAAAACGAATACATTATTGTATTCGGTAGTAGTGTTCAGGGAATGACAAGATTGGTATCCTTCGTTCAAAATACTGTCATGGAGGTATGTCCCCATCACAAATTATTGTGCACAATGGATTATAATGGTAGACGCATCAAGTTGCAAGATCAAGACTGCTGAATAATAAAAAAAAATATTTATCTATTTTCTTGTATTACATGAAAACGACGAAGCGACGATGACCTATGTTGTTTAAGTGAGATATTTGCAGGAGCTTCTTCATTTCAGCTCCCCAAGTAGAAGACCCTGTCATTTCACACTCATTATACCTTCATCTTACCCTTAATATTTCTTCGAGCAAACTAAAATTATGAATTTAAGTTTACACAGCAATGAACCCATATGAAAAGGAAAATTCCTGTAGAAGACGGTTTTAGCTTACAATATGTGTAAAAATTATAATAATTATCAATAAATATATTTAAATTACATACTCTTTAATAATATTAATTTTATTGTAATTTCATTTAACAATTCCCAAATGTATCAATAATCTATATTCATATAATAATCAAACACTTTGCACTTTTAAAATTAAATGAAACTTGAAGCAAAAGTTACTTTGAGAGCTTTATGTATAACAGATAGTTTAATTACGGCATCAAAATTCAATAAACATGATAATGGAGCTTCCAATACCATTGGTATCAAATTTGTCAACTGAACTTTACACGGTGTATTTCAGCACATGTTTTACTATCACCATTGGTATTTTTTTTGTAGTATTCTACCTTCTTAGCGCAAGTCTTATTAATTCAATATTGACATTCCTAAATATACAAAATGTCGTATTTAGCTGCCAGGTTACCCTATAAGTTTTGGTCATGTTTCCTATGATGTGGTTCAGAATGCAAAGTCCAGATGCTAAGAACAATTGTCCGGGAAAAAAATCTGTCATGTCTTTGTTCGATGTCTTGCCGGTAAACCTTATTCTTCTTATGATCTCTCTGAAGTTGGCAAACCAGGGTTCTCAGCAGCACCAGTACTCTCGGCTAAAACTGAATGACAACTCTCAAAGATTATGTATGCTATGTATACAACATAGCATCCGTGCATGCAGAGCTGCTATCCGAAAGTTGATTACCGTTAAGTCTTTCAGCTAAGTGAAAGACACGAAGATGAACACAAACAAACTTGTACAGGTTTGATTGATGTTTAGATACAATCAGATATCTTCAGTCATAATCAAATTGTGCATTATTTCAACATTCTTCGATATGCTTAGATGTTGGTCTAGTCGGTCATGTATGGGATGTGCTGTGCTACCGTTTGTCAATCTCTTGTATTCAATAGTTTTCATTTGGTATATTGTGCTTCCTGAGAATATTGTGAATAATTCAGGCAGTTCCTTTCTTACTTTTCTGCAGCCCATGAATATATAAAATCTTTCTTGAATCTTGAACTTCTTAGTTTCATGAATCAATTAAATACAGCTCAAAACGAAGTTAATCTATTCTATATGTGCTCAGTCGGGATTTACATAGACATTTAGATAATAGTTCATTAAGATTTCCTGTCTAGTTATTAAAACGTTTGTCACAACATTAGCTCAATACTGGGTTAACTTTAGCGATGTAAAATTTGAGAATCATTCACTTTCTTTACATATTCTTCATATATTGGATCGTCATGACTGACCATCTGCAATATATATAAACAGGAAATCGCCATTTCTTGGATCCCAATTGAAATGGCACTTTCTTATGGACCCAAAACTTCCTTTGCCCCGGAATAACGTCACATTTAAAATTCTGTGTAGTGTTTCCAGTACGCTACCTGATTCTTAATGCTCTGCCTGAGTAGCTGGTTCACAATGGAATAACACTCGAGGCAATCTTTTCAGGTTACGCCACTCACCGTAATACATTTTGTGGCTTATGCTGTTTTGGTCTACAGAAAACTGTTCATGCAGATTTTTTCCATTTTTATACGAAGCTTGAATTTGACTCCTAGAGAGCAGTCACACATCAACTTCAAATTGTTAAGAGTCCATATCAAATTATTCATAGTGATTATAGAAAAAAAAAGCATAGAAGAGAATGAATTAAAAAAAGATTAAAATGCATGTAGAGTATATGATAACGAAGAGGAAAAAGGAAAAATAGTCTGCTTAGAATAGTGTTGCATAAAGCACACAGACAATCATACACCATTAAGGTCTGAACAGTGAAATATGATTTTATATAAGATTCAACATATTTGCATTTCTTAAAAAATATCGGAACGTCGATGGGTGTGTAAATTTGGTAATATAGATTTTCTTAGTATTATGATAAGTAAAGCTTCATATAAATTATATGAACAACCATTGATATTTTACCAATCAAGCATATATTTGTCTTGGAAATATGCAAACCATACCAACAGATAATTTGAAGTCTGGTGAGAATAGAATATTTTTTATGTACTCGTAATAGGTGCGATCGCCTACACCGAAAGACCTCGACTGAATCATTTTCAGTTATCCAATCTAAGCACATACCTGAAGACATTAACGACGCTCTTAATGTTTTAACCCACCCCAAGTTATGATGTCCTGCCTACGCATTGAGAAACCCCCAGCGTATACACTAAGTACACGAGTAATGCCAGTATATATTGTCTTCATACGCGAGTAATACTAGAATATACGCATGGAAAGTGCTCTTGCGGTAATATACTGTAATGATTAAAAAATGTTACCATCTGGTTGAAGACGAAGTTAAGAGAGAAATGTAATTTAATGAAAAACTAAATATTCTCAGAAATATATGCTCACATATCGATGCACTAGACGAACTGTAGTACAGAGCTCAACTACCCTCGGAAAGCACTGCAATAGGAAAGACACTTAACTTGTATTTAAACAACAACCCAAATATCGAGGCAGTATCTCTATAAGCAACTCACAACGTAAATTAGCTCCGGCAGTAATATCTTAAGAAATCTGTTTCCAACACAACTGTCATCCAGGAAGACGAATGTTGTTAATATAACCAGATATCATGCTATTGAGCCATCAAAGAGGGAACCCTACTCGACTTTTTAAGTTGGTAGTGAACCAAATTTTTACCCAACAATTTTAACATTACGCTCATAAAATTACCCAATTTGTGAAGTATGTGGACACCAAATGAAGTCTTTCGTTATCACTCATCAAACAACATAAGTTATTGCCCATCAGAAGAGGTAAGTTATTGCCCCTCAGAGGCATGATTTATTGTCCCTCAGAAGTGTGAGCTAGCTTCGATTTCCATGCCGATATCGCAGTTGCGCTGCCTTCACCTTCAAGTATGCCAAATATCCCGAAGTATAAAAATATAATTCTCTTCATTGCCGGTGGTAATATTTAGCACATATGTCAGCCCAGTACAAAGAGGTACCATTTCATGCCTCACAAAGACTCGTTTCGAATCTTCTAGTCCAAGAGCTTAGTAAAAAATGAGAAATTGTGCAATTTTTGCTACAAGCTTGAAATTTGACAATTTTCCGGAAACTCATTAATGATTTCATTTAAGGAGATACTGCATGAAAAATATGTTTTCAAACTTTGAGGAATTTCTGTGAGAAAGTTAGAAGACGCAAATTGGTACAATTTTCTTACTCTATTTTTTTGTTAGTTTCTGCTTTACATCATTTAAAAGTTATCCAGCTAACTTTTAACTTACTGGTATGCTCTACAAATTTTATGTGTATAAAACTGTAAGATACATAATTATATACATAACTTGCTTAAATCTATGCACGTATATCATTCTTGATCATATGATTAGAATTGACAGGAACATCAGTGCAATTTACCTCGTAATATTCACAATTGTCTATAAACTGGTCCTAAATAATTTATTATGAGGAGCATAACCTGAACGTCCAAACACTCTGACCGAAAAATAAGTTCTCTAAAATATTGGTGAAATTTATACCACTTTGAAACATTCTAGTGTAATAATACAAAACATGATGACGCACAAGAACAGGAAGAATGCGTAGCAGAAAGCCAAGGCTCTCAGAACAAACAAGATTATCTCAGATTAACTGTAACATTTCCATTTTTAGCGGAAAAGAGACAACAATCTATTAACAGAACGTCTTATGAAACAGTTTACAAAAGAGGCTTGTTGAACGTTTCAAACTATGATTCTAAAACCTGCATTTTCTGTATATGTATTTAAATTTTGTGCTAGTAATGAAAAAAATTAAATAGATTTTTGTGCCGTTGAAGAATCCAAATCATAAACTTTCAATCCATTGTGAGTGTCAACTACTATCACTGAAGTAGTTCTTCATAGTTTTTGGGTTCCCTAGATATTGTTTCTTGCAATAACAGTATTATGGTATCTGGTATTGCTGTTTGCATTGTACATAGAGACTAAACTTCATGTTGCAACAGCTTTACTGAACTAAATTTATGTGCATAATTTTACACGGTGACCACAGAGAGACCCGACAGTCCGGGTCTTGAATTACCATATATATAACGTGGAAGTAATATACGTAGGCATCCTTGGTGTATTCCTCCTCCTGGAGGACATAGGATTTATAGTTAACATTCTGAGATATGATTCTTGATTGAATGGGAGTTAGTGTAGAAAGCACAAGCACAGTAAGTGACGAGCAGTCTTTGTCAAGATTGTTACGTCTGTTCCACAACACACTCCCATGTTAGCTGAGGTAACAATAACAATTAAATGTTTATGCAGGAGCTCCTTCGAGGTTTACATTCATTTAATGTATGATACAACAACTCAGAAAATTTATTAGTTTCAAGATAGTGAACAAAATGGTATGGCCATGTATACATGGAGGGATTAAATTCGATAAATTATTTAAAACAATGAAAAAGTTGGAAGATGTTTTAGAACAAGCCTTTACTTGAACACCTTTTAGCTGTGTGCAGAGAGTTTTCAAGTCACGTGTGTTAGGCTTCATACTTGTAGGTAATATACCACTTGATCCTGCTTAAAATAATGTTAGTTGTGCCACAGGAGGAGGAGGTGTTGATTCGCCTGGAATTCTCCCGGCCCGGGTCTATTCCAGATGGCGACCCGGCTCCGGCTCCCTGTCGTGGGAGTATCAGACACCTATGTCTCCCATGGAAGGAGGTACAAGTACCCCCTCATCGTCGGGACCAACCGTCCCCAGGCCTAGCCACATTCCCCACCTGCACAGGGCGCGTAGGGAGAAGCTAGGCCTCTCTGGTCTGCCAACTTCCCTGAGGGAAAGGGCAGGCTTGCGAGCCGCAGATGGTAGCAAGCTCCAGCCTTGGCACCTACCCTGCCCTAGAAGGGCTGGGCATGATGATCGACCTTGTGCCACAGTTACTCAGGGTAATGCTACATGTATTGATCACCGATGAGTCAAAACATATATTATTATGTGTAATAAAAGATAAACATGAATTGAAATGAAAACTTAAGCTAGAATTTAAGAATCGAAACAATAATACTGATTTTTACATATAGTTTGAAATGACAGTAATGATAACAGTAAGGAAAATGAGAGTAGAAGTCCATTTTCAAAATGAAAGTGATCCTGTGACCCCTTTCCTTTTGAAAGTAACGAGTAAATTGTGAAGTTTTCAATGTAACGATCGCGAGAAAAAAGACGTAGGACTCTCCTTATTGAAGGGAGGTCTAATTTATTTTAGTATATAGCATATTTCTGCAAAATTTTAACCTATCTCCCAGGAAGTGTGAAAATTTATAGAGAAAGTAATCATACGAATTAATTATCTCTAAAATTGCCACACCAAACAAAAATATGTAAAACAAGAGGTGTGTATGTCACAATGCACTTAAAAAGTATACTAGATATAAAAGTGGTAGTGTACATATTACATGTAGCCTTGACATTTTCTGGGGTCGATGGTCTTTAAGCTTAAAAAAACAATTTTTTGTGAAATTTTCCTTGATTTAGCTCAGTATATCGGTCGTGATGTGGGAAGAGTTTTCGGTCTTGGTTTGCACGTGATATTCTAATCAGTTAGTCGAGGGAAAAGTACAAAGAGGCGCTGAAGCTGACATTAAATTGGAACAGTGAGAGCAGCGCCGCCTCTGTGACACGAGAACAGTGAAAAACATGAGCTCCTAACTGAGTTAGGTGGTGTTTTATGTTTTATTGAATCGCACAGGTTGTTGTATGACTTTGCATATGTACTCACCTATTTGTACTCATTTATTTGTGGTTGCAGGGGTCGAGACTCAGCTCCTGGCCCCGCCTCTTCACTGATCTTGTGTGTGTGTGTGGAGTCATTCAGTTAATTGCAATACAATTAAAAGAACATGCTAGTGGAACATTAACGATGCTGGCTGTACTAAGTTTGGAGACATAGGGGGATGATTACAAAATGCACGCGAATAATTGGCACCATAATACTATTCACTGAAATTAGAAATCATAATATATTTAACTGAAATTAGAAGTTAAAAATTTCACATTATCGGGAAAGCAGTAGTGAGAAGTAGAGGAATACTGTGCCAATGTCATATTTTACCACTGTTCTACTGTTCTATCGTACTACTATACCCCGGTATTTCTGAGTATGTCACACACTACAAATTTACCACAGGGAAGTGAAAAGTTGCAACCAAGAGCAATAACTTGGGGATTTATAAACAGAATTTTAATTTTTGCTGCACTTCCATGCCTTTTCCTTCGAATAAAATTCTATCTGCATAATTATTTTTGAATTTTTAATATTAGAATTTTATTGAAATTACCGAGAATTCCAGGGTGTTGAATCATCAGTGTTGTAAATATTCTTTCAATATTTTTTTAAGTAGTGTTGATAGTCGTTGCAGCTTCTTCATCTTTCCTTCCAATAATTGCTGGTGTAATTAAATCGCTGTGAAGGCCTGCTGAGGACCTCCGTTGCACCCCACACTAACCACCATTAGAGCAAACTGACTTTTGGGACATCAGCTGGAGAGGAACCCCTCTTCCCACCGAAGGACTGCCGTGAAAGTAAGAGAAACGAAGATGAACGGCACTGCCCTACCCGGGGAGCCAATGCCGGGTCACCAAATTGGAAGAGACCCGGGCGGCCGGGAGACATACCGGCAATATCACCTAGAATAGAATGTAATTAAACTCAGTTGGTGAATACCAAGTATTGGTGCCCGAGTCGCATGTTTCTAACTTCTACAAAGTTCATATGTCATGGTTCTTTTGGAACTTCTTGGTAGGTAGTTTGCGGTGGTGAGGGTACTGCTGCTCTTAACTAAACTGAATTAAAACTTCAGAGCTTTTGAGTGAAGCTTCAGTAATTTATATTTTTATATACCCTTTTTTGTTATTTATATATACCTTTTCCTTATCTTAGTCTTTCCCATTCAGATCTGTTTTAATATTTTCTTAAGCGAGAGCATAAAAGCCCGTGTAAATGTAAACGTAAATCTTAAATAAAAACATTGCCGTAAACGAAAACGTAAATTTGAGAGCGAACATAAATGTCGCTGTAAACGTAAACGCCTTAAGTATTTATTAGGTACTGAGGCCGTGTGCTTCACTCTGACACGGAATGGCTGCTTGATTTATTACTATTACAGCCTATCGACTAAACGGGAATCATTAAGGATGCAGGTCGCCCTTACTCAACCAATGAAGGACACTTTAATCTCTAGATTAGAAATTAAAGTATCCTCTCACCATATATACACTGTTTGCAGATGATGTGAAGTTGATGAGAAAAATTCAACCAGACGAGGACCAAGCAGAACCACAAAGGGATCTGGACAGGCCTGGTCCAGAAAGTGGCTCCTGGAATTCGACCCCACCAAGTGCAAAGTCATGAACATTGGGGAAGAGCAAAGAAGGCCGCAGATGGAGTACATTCTAGGGGGGCCAGAGACAACAAACCTTACTAAAGGAAATGGGTCTTGGGGTGAATATAACACCAGGTACATCTCCTGAGGCGCACATTAACAAAATATCTGCTGCAGTATATGGGCGCCTAGCAAACCTAAAAACAACATTCCGACATTTAAAAAAGGAATCGTTCAGGACCCTGTACACGTACGGAAACTAGAGAAAGTGCAAAGGTTTGCAACAAGACTAGTCCTGGAGCTAAGGGGCATGTCTCACGAGGAGAGGTTAAGGGAAATCGATCTGACGAAACTAGAAGACAGAAGTGATAGGGAAGATATGATAACGACATATAAAATACTGAGAGAAATTGACAAGGTGGACAGAGACAGGATGTTCCAGAGATGAGACACAACAACAAGGGGTCACAATTGGACGTTGAAGACTCAGATGAATCACAAGGATGTTAGGAAGTATTTCTTCAGTCACAGAGTTGTCAGGAAGTGGAATTGTCTGGGAAGTGATATAGTGGAGGCAGGATCTAGTAGCGACCAGTGAAGAGGCGGGGCCAGGAGCTGTGACACTACCCATGCAACCACAACTAGGTGAGCAGACACACACAAACACACACACAGGGAAGGAAAAGCTTTTGTCTTATGACAGGGTAACGGAAGTAAGACAGGAGAGAGAGGGGTGGGTTGATTGCATTAGATTGCATTTTCTTGGACTGCAAGGATGCCTTCGATACAGTTCCTCACAAGAGATTAGTGCAAAAGCTATAGGATCAGGCACACATAACAGGAAGGGCACTGCAATGGATGAGAGAATACCTGACAGGGAGGCAACAACGAGTCATGGTATGTGACGAGGTGTCAGACTGGCTGCCTGTGACGAGCGGTGTTCCACAGGGTCAGTCCAAGGACCAGTAATATTTTTGGTATATGTGAACGACATGACGTAAGGGATAGACTCAGAAGTGTTCCTGTTTGCAGATGATGTGAAGTTAATGAGGAGAATTAAATCGGATGAGGAACAGGCAGGACTACAAAGAGACCTGGACAGGATGGAAGGCTGGTCCAGTAACTGGCTCCTCGAATTTAACCCCGCCAAATGCAAAGTAATGAAGATCGGGGAAGGGCAAAGAAGACCGCAGATAGAGTATAGGCTAGGTGGCCAAAGACTGCAAACCTCACTTAAGGAAAAGGATCTTGGGGTGAGTATAATACCGAGCACATTTCCTGAGGCACACATCAACCAAATAACCGCTGCAGCTTATGGGCGCCTGGCAAACCTGAGAATAGCGTTCCCATACCTCAGTAAGGAATCGTTCAAGACTCTGTACACCGTGTACGTCAGGCCCATACTGGAGTAATCAGCACCAGTTTGGAACCCACACCTAGTCAAACACATCAAGAAATTAGAGAAAGTGCAAAGATTTGCAACAAGACTAGTTCCAGAGCTAAGGGAAATGTCCTAAAAAGAAAGGTTAAGGGAAATCGGCCTGACGACACTGGAGGACAGGAAGGTTAGGGGTATATGATAACGACATACAAAATACTGGGAGGAATTGACAAGGTGGACAGAGACAGGATGTTCCAGAGATGGGACACAGAATCAAGGGGTTAAAATAGGAAGCTGAAGACTCAGATGAGTCACAGGGATGTTAGGAGTATTTCTTTAGTTATAGAGTTGTCAGGAAGTAGAATAGTCTGGCAAGTGACGTAGTGGAGTCAGGAACCAAACATAATTTTAAAATGAGGTTTGATAAAGCTCATGGAGCAAGGGGAGAGAGAGGACCTTGTAGCGATCAGTGAAGAGGCGGGGCCAGGAGCTATGACTCGACCCCTACATCCACAAATAGTTGAGTTGGTGAGTACACACAAACACACACACACACACACACACACACATTCCAGAATGTTCCAGAGATGGGACACAACAACAGGACACAGATGGAAGTTGAAGACAGATGAACACAGAGATGTTAGGAAGTATTTCTTCAGTCACAGAGTTGTCGAAGTGAATATTAAAGAGTAGTGGGCAGTATAATATTACAGAGTATGATAGCTCATGGCGCAGGAGAGTGACCCGTAGCGGCCAGTGAGAGGCGGAGGCTTTGACTGACCTACCACAACTAGTAGTACAATAGGTATACACACACACACACACACAAACACACACACACATATATATATATATATATATATATATATATATATATAATTTATTTGTGTATTCAAAGCATCTAGTAATTTGTAAGTTTTGAAGAATGTATGCTATAAATATATACATAGAGGTTTTTATGATTTCACCTCTGTATTAGGAGAGACCAAGCATGCTTCATAAATTACTGTCATCATCAATATCCAATACTTGCTGCCAACATGTCGCTGATGGCCTATGTTGGTCATAAGTAACCCCCCGTCTACAACGTGTTTATGGGTTCATGCAAGATTTGTAACAGTCTAGCTCACGCTTTTTTGTATGTTGTTTTGCATTAAATCCTAAACAAGTTCGACTCATGTAGCATAAGAAAAGGAGTTTGCTCTATTCTCTGTCTGTTAACTCCGGATCGGTCTGGGAGGCAGTTGGTGATTCACAGACTTTCTGGTAACAACGTTAACAGAACCGTATTTTAATACTCACAATATACGTGACTAGTAAAACGATTGAGTTGAGTTTATAAAGAACTTACTGCAATATTTATATCTTGTTTACTTATTTAATAACTATCTCGTAATGAAACCACATTCAACATATGTTTCCTACTGAGAAAGTAATTCATTTCGGAGAAAATATGGCTAGAATTATTTTTTGGGTTCGATATGTTCTGAGAAAATGCAGCAAGATTTATCATGGTAAACATAAGTATAGGAATTATATGTGCAATTAAACAAAATCAATATATATTTAGAAATTTCTTCCGAAGAATTAACCTTAT
Source organism: Cherax destructor (assembly GCA_009830355.1). NCBI lineage: Eukaryota > Metazoa > Arthropoda > Malacostraca > Decapoda > Parastacidae > Cherax > Cherax destructor. The sequence continues at coordinate 55,463 of WNWK01002681.1, forward strand.
GCCTCATGTACAGACCAACATTTCCTTATAATGAAACCTTGTGAATCATAGTGTTCGTAATAAACATATGAAACGTGGCAGGATATCAGAATAATACATGAATATATTCACTCCATTATTTGAAGGAACTCTCATCAAGGAAGCGAAAATGAGATATCTTGAGAAAGCTAAATTAACTAGCGGTTTCCATCTCAAAGAGCGAGAAATAATTTATCCTTATTACAAATAAGTGGAGCTTATTATTGTGATTATAACTTATATTGTAGAAAATTACACTTATTTGTAGTGATTAAAACCAGTGTTGTGCCTCTGGGTTAATTATCCCTTAGGTGTGTTCCTGGATGGAATGCAAACGAGACCGTCTCTGGGTTATTAATATGGTTAGCAGATAATTATTGCTATTATGTGGATTTTGTATGATTTTATTGTGCTATTTTAATTATATATATTAGAGTTGTTCTTATAATAAAACTAATAATAATAATAATTATTATTATTATTATTATTATTATTATAATAATAACTAATTATAATAACAATAATAATAAAAATAATAATACACAAACAACCTGCACATAGGAGAAGGGAACTAAGGACGACGTTTCGGTCAGATTTGTACCATTTACAAAATCAAACTTTGTAAATGGTTGAATTCGGACCGAAACGTCGTCGTAAGCTCTTCTCTGCGGGTTATTTGTTCCAGTCACCTTATTGTGCCTTTTGGTTCTTAATAATAAAAATTATAATAATATAAACATTAAATTTTTTTTTATTGTTAATAGTTAAATATTACTGATATTTTTTTCCCCTGATGTGTCGAAACAATGGATTAAATCCACCTAGAAGAATTTTCTTCTATATCTGACCTCCTCTGTTAAGAATAAATTCATATTTGTGTATAGATTCCCTAAATTAGATAGACAGAACTGCTTATACTGACGTCGCTGTTGTTGTGAGTGTTTGCTCTGGTGATGTACCAGAGCAAACACCTACTTGCTTTAGTTATCTGACAAGTCATCGATGCTGCTTGACTTGAGTGTGTAGATGCTGATAGGTGTGTTAAGGATTTGTGTATCTTTGTCTCTGTATTCCTTGATGGAATACTGGGAAAACTTCAATTTACCGAACATGTCTGACATATACTGGAATTAGTCCTTCAAGAAGGTTGTAACAAATATTGACACGCCTTGTGTAATGTCTGTGGCACTTTTCATTCATCTGCAGTGAATGTTTTGCGAAACATTGGTATTATTTTTGACGTTTATAATGCATACAGACATTCATCCTCAAAAATAAATTTTAATGTGAACTCTGTTAGCCATGTGAAAATATCCTATAGAGACGGCAACGTTACGTTCTGTTGTTGTAGCGCAAGTAGAAATGTACCCAGGTGGACAGAGAAATAAAAAAAAGAATCGGGAAACGTAATATATATTAGTCCAGTAAGGCATTCTTCCTTCTCGATTCATGGCGGCAGCACCTCGGGCATTGGACACTAATTACGAGTCTCATGATTTACTGGCAGAAACAAAATATTTCCCTTAAGGAAATGAAAGTAAATGTAAAATTTTGTTTCAAAACTATTACGCTTCCTATGCAATTTTGGCAATGCCCTTCTATAATACAGTAATATAATTCAAGGCGTGTATAAATTCGGTTGAAAGCAAGTAAGCGAGTTTCTGTCTATCGACCAGTGTGACACAGAATAAGACCATGCTTGCCGCTTAAGTAAGCCATAGAACGTTCTTGCAAGATGACTTTGATGTTGATTCATAAATATTATCCTATTGTTATATATATAAATGTTGGTTAATATTTATTAAACAGGAAAAAATATATTTTGCTTGCTCGTTTGATGAAGATGCACTAGTTATTCGCGAATTATTTATTCTCCGTAATGTTTATGGTGTTTAAAAGTTAGTTACTAGTTAAATGTGAAGGGTAATTACCGTAGGCTTTCGTGGCATACCAGTGTTTTGTAATGTGTCATATAATTGGTTCAGGTTAAAATGGATTTGCTTAGTAATTTTATAGGGTATTTGTTTGATATTTACTTGACAAATTTAGTGGATGTTGATCTCCAGCTCAAGAATTTACCTTTCATATTTATCTTGAATGATATTATCTATCTTTGTTTCATTTACTTCTTTTGTAATACTCATCATATTGTTAAGATTCCAAGTGTTTTCATTGCATGCTAGGTTATCTATTTGTGATATCTGTTTATTACATTAAAATAGTTATAATAATTATGTCCCGTCTTAGGCGTTGTACTCAGCTAGATGTTCTCAACTATATTTGGATGCAGGAGTCGAATCTCAGTTCCTGACCCCAACTTTTTCGCAAGCCGCTACTGGGTTCGCTCTCTCTCTTTGCTTCGAGAGTTTTATCATACCTCTTTATAAAGTTATGCTTCTACCATACTTGTCTGCAGGCTGCTCCACTTCCTGGCCACAGTAACGCTGAAGAAATATTTCCTGACATCCTTGTGACTCATCAGTGCTTCAACTTCTGGCTGTGCCCTCTTGTTTCTGTTTCCCGTCTCTCTAGCATTCTGTTCCTGTCCACCCTATAAATTCCTTTCAGTATTTTGTCATCACCCGTGGTCCTTCTTTCTTACAATATCATCAGTTTTAGCTCTAGTAATCTCTTCTCACAGTTCATACCCTCAGCTCCGGGACTAGTCTCGTTGCAAATCTCAGCACTTTCTCTAGTTACTATACATGTTTGACTAAGTGTGGGTTCCGTACTGCATACGCGCGCCCGCCCGTATACACAGACACACAGACACAGACACACAGACACACAGACACAGACACACAGACACACACACACAGACACACACACACACACACAACACACACACACAGGCACAATGGCTATCATAACAATCATTCATAATAATACAATGAGTGATATATTATCATATTAGCCACATTTTCCTATCAACCTCAGCACACACAGGACACGCTGTGAATGTATTGATGCCGACAATGCTGTTAACAACACCAGCTTATAATTGAAAATATTTCGGGTGATATTTTATGATTCAGCACAAATTCCGACTCAATTGTATTGGGTCGTGATAACGCCAACGAGGTAGAGCAATTAGCCAAGGTTATTATGATCATAAAAGAACCATATACGAACTAAGCCGTTACGCTATTCAGCAATCACTGTAGGATTATTTAAATGTTGGTGTTGAATCCTGGTATTTGCGAGGCTCGAGATTTTTTTTAAACAATAATATGTTTGATCCTCGTTTATTATTTTTATTGTCATTTATTCATCCGGCATAATTTAATAATAAAAATTTCCTTTATTGTAATATTGGTGAGTTTTATAAATTCCTCTACGCCAACATTCCCTAATGTCTTATTTTATTATTTGTACTTTTATCTGATATCATGTTTACGTTTGCATATATATGTCGTGCCGAATAGGTAAAACTTGCGATTTTGGCTTAAATAGCAACGCTCTTCTTGCCGAATAAGACAGACAAGCTAAAATTTGTGTATGCAATAATTTTGCAAAAATCATTCTGAACCTAACGAAAAAAAAACTATTTTATTGTGTTTGTTTATTATTAAATTATTGTAAACTTATCTAAAATATATTTAGTTGGATTAGGCTAAATTAAATTACGCTGTTTATAATATGGTTAGGTAAGTTTTCTAAGGTTCTTTTCGTACAAAATTATTAATTTTTACATTAACATAAATGAAATAAAAATATATCTTTAAACGTATAAGAGAAAATTGTAGAAAGGACTTAATTTTAAATGCGTTCTTGCTAATTGACCAATTTTACCTATTCGGCACTACATAGGTAGGTAGTCGGTGCATGAGGTAGGAACTCTAGGAACTTCCTTTCTAACCACCATCACCAGCTATCCTTTTCTAACTCCACCACCAAAATCATGTAAGAGCCACACCATCACCAACACCAACTGCTAGTAGCAGCGTCACCAGAGCCGCCTCCAACTATCATCAGCTGCCATCAAAAGCATCACCATCCCATTACTACCACCAGCCATTGCATTCACCACCACTATCATTCATTACAAGCACCACTACCATCCTCGTCTGTCATCACTCACACGCACCAGAACCACCATCCCTTTCAATAACCATCACCACCGCCACCACCAGTATTCCGTACAAGCACCATTACCACTATCAGCCTTTGCATGCACCACCACCACCATCAACTACAAACTCTGCTAATATCACCTCCACAACTGCCACCAGCTTCACTTCAAAGAATTACCTTCACAATCACCTTTGTCTCTAACAACTACCACTCCAGCAAATCCTTTCAAGTATCACCTACATCATCCCCATCATTAGCCACCGTTACCACTTTCAAAGCCGGTCCGTCATACTTCGTCTTTGCGTATTTTCAAGGATATTAGCAGAACAGAGAACATTCTTGTTCTCCATCCATATTATAAATATATTTCACTTTAAAGAACAAAAAGGCACAATACCGTGACTAGAAAAAGACACAAATAATCCACATCATGGGAGAGAGTAGCTTAAGACGACGATTCGGTGACTTTGTAAATGGTCCAAGTCGGACCGAAACGTCGTCGTAAGCTCCTGTCTCCTATGTGTGGGTTACTCTCGTATATTTCACTTTCCCTGTAACATACCCGCTTCCACTATGTTTTGATGAATCACTTTCTGGTTCTTTACCTCACCACCAGCCACTACTAAATCCCATGCCGTCAACCACCACCAACATGACCACTACTCACCACTACCACCAGCCTCGCCACAGATGCTGCGAACAAACACCACCACTAAAACCATCACCATCGTATTCGATGCCAAAGAAGTAACGGCTGTATAAAATGGAACACTAGTGAAATGGAGTGGGTGGTCAGGCATGGCAAGCCCTAACATAGCCAACAATTACTGAAGTTAATGTAAAGGCTTGATCGATCATACCAAGAACGGACGGCTAGGAGGAGGAGGAGGAGGAGGAGGAAAAAGAAGATGAGGAGGGGAAGGAGGATAAGAAAAATGAATAAAAAAAGAGAATTAGGGGGAGAAAAAAGGAGGAGGATGAGAAAGAGGATCACAGGGAGAGGTATGAGGAGGATGGGAAGACTGAGAGGGAAAGGAAGGTAAAGGCAGAGAATAAGAAATTCAAGGAGAAGGGAAGGAGGTAGAAATAATGAGGAAAAAGGATAAAGATATGTAATGAAGAATAAAGAGTAAATAGGTCTGAACGAGGGCCAAAAATAAATGAATTATGCAGTCTCTACAGAGGAAATAAAATTATAATCCAAAATAACTTAAAATAGTGAGAGACTAAAACGAGAAAGGAATACCAACCTCTTCCAGTCACACACACATACAGGAGCTGTGACTCGGGGCCAGGAGCTGTGACTCGATCCCTGCAATAACAACTAGGTGAGTACACACACACATACACACAGTCACTAGCGTCAAATCTCACTAAATATATGACTGATAATTAAGAGATACGCAGTGAAGCGATAATATGGTGAAATTCGCTCAGCAAGACCGTATAGTTCCTTAAGTGTTGCGTGAGTATTTCTTGTGCTGGAGCCTTTGTGCGTGACATACCCACAGAGTACATGCACGCGTGTTGTGTGTGCTTACGTGTATATGTATGTGTGTGTGTTTACTCACCTATTTATGGTTGCAGGGGTCGAGACATAGCTTCTGGCCAAGCCTCTCTCTCCCTTCTCCATGAGCTTTATCATACCTCGTTAGTTATAGTTTCCATTTTGTCCTAGGCACATGTCGATTAGACACTATGCCTGTTGTATATGCGTGCGTGTATGTTTATGTGTTTCTGCACTTGTCTCTTTGTCGTGTGTGTGTGTGTGTGTGTGTGTGTGTGTGTGTGTTCTAACTTCGCTCAGTTCAATATTCCATATTTTTTCAGCTGTTTAATTACGTCGCTGCATTTCTTTCGGTCAACGTTACCTCAACACGTTGATTAGGGATCTAGAGCCCAAAAGTTTTAATTCAGGTAATTGGTCATTCTAATGAGTGTTCAGCTTAAATGTGTAGGTAAATTATTTATATATGCTTTGTAATGTTCTGCTTCTGGAAGCAATTTTCTTATATTCTCGTAGTTCAAAATCTACTGCACCTACCTGCTAAATACGATTACTTCCGTTCAACATTCTTCGCTTAGAGCTCATCTCAAAACCCTGCTTTAGTAAAATCATTTACGTTATGGTATATATTTTCCAGGATTTGGCCAACAGTAATCACCTAACACCTCGTATCTATTATCTATTAGGAAATATGGGCAACACGGGTAAGGCGATTTGCCCATACAACTAACGTTGCCCATCTATTAAAAAAGATATAACTACGAGAAGAAATGTGGTTAATTTATCTTCTTATTGAACCTTCGTAATTAAATAAGACGGTATGACTAGAAGAAGAAATGTGATTAATTTATCTTCTTATTGAACCTTTGTATAATTAAAAAAAGAAGGTAAGACTTGGAAAAGAAATGTGGTTAATTTATCTTCTAATTGAAACTTTGTATAAATAAATAAGTCTTAAGTATTTTGGTAGGGTCTTACTTCTCTGCATTAAGTGTGCACAGTTATCTTCAAATCAAGCTACGGAAGCAGTGTAAAGCTTTAATTACATTAAGTAAAGTAAAATCCGCTTCATCTCTCCCCCTCTCGACACAAACACAAATCGTTGCAGTGTGTCTCTGCGTGGGATATCCATCGTGTTGACGGCCGTCTACAGTTTCCAGTCGCTTTCCTGCTTAACAGATGAGTCAACGAAAGATTAATAGCCTCTGCTGTACCTCCACCTTCACTACTTTTTCAGTAGCAAGAGAATTTCCAACATGACTACATAATCTTTCCTCATTCTGACGGCCACACATGTCCGTTTTTTTTTTTTGTGGCTGCTTCTCTTTATTAACTTGATGATCACAGTTTCAGTCTCTTGGTGAGACAAAATACAAAAATCAGAGATATTTTTTATTTTTATTAACACATCGACCGTATCCCACCAAGGTAGGGTTCCACGAAAATGAAAAACTTTCACCATCATTCACCATTCACTCCATCACTGTCATGCCAGAGGCACGCTTACACTACAGTTATTAAACTGCAACATTAACATCCCTCCTTCAGAGTGCAGGCACTCTACTTCCCATCTCCAGGACTCAAGTCCGACCTGTCGGTTTCCCTGAATCCCTTCAAAAATATTACCCTGCTCACACTCCAACAGCGCGTCAAGTCCTAAAAACCATTTGTCTCCATTCGCTCCTATCTAACACGCTCACGCATGCTTGCTGGAAGTCCAAGTCCCTCGCACACAAAATCTCCTTTACCCCCTCCCTCCAACCTGTCTTAGGCCGACCTCTACCCCGCCTTCCCTATACTACTGGTTTATGAAGTCTCGTAGTCATTATATTTTGTTTCATCTTCTCTACATGTCCGAGATATGCCAAAACATATTTACCTGCAAACAGAATAACCTCGCACCACTTACTGCTTAAAATTTCTCGATGTCAGACGTAATAATTTAGGACTGGAAGAGCAGAAATGGGCTGATTATTAACGAAACTATTTTATTGCAAAAAAATATCAAAGTTGTTTTTCCGGTTTTTTTTCGGGGGATCTACCTATTTAAGGATTAATGACGTACTTGAATGTATTTTGGATTCAAACGCTTTTATTCATTACAAGGTGCTTCATTCTCATTGCTATAAAGTGCCATCCCTGTATTATGCGAGTGGTCTTCAAGACAGGTATCCCTTTGTAATCTTCGTGTTTGTGTATGTCTCTTACCTCAGAGTCTCATTTCACTCACAGGTAACTAATTGTTTGTCTTTGCTAACTCATTCTCTTTATTCTGACGTGAAAGAAGAGAGTAATCACGTTTCTCTGATCTTTTATTCATCTTGTGCGCGTAATATATTCTAATCAGCACTTGGGCTCTTCAATACTTCCAACTCAGAGCCTCAGTTATCTACAACGAAAAAGATCTGTATTAATGATTACTAATTTATCTGAAGATTTGTTATACGGTTCTCCATTACTTGTAAAAAAATTGGTTTAAGTCTTCAAAACAATTTAGCAAAATTCTATCATGCATATAAAATACATGAAATAGTTTTTTCTTCCTCGTAATAGGTTGTTATAATTTTAAGTATGATTATACCTAACATAATATGTATGTGGAAGGTCAAGAGATAGCTTCGTAATGCACTTTTAGGAAGAGTGAGCAGAGCAATATAAATGTGCACAACCTCCCTCTGGGACTGATAATACATTATTGTGCATGCCAAAAGAGCGTGAATGTTTTACATCAGATCATGAGGTAAGCTTGGGTGTGTCGAGGTCTTCTGATATTACTGAATAAAAGAAATTAGTAGTTATGAATTGAATGAATAAAATTTAATGAATAAAATATATGAAATTTAGTAAAATGAATGAGTGAAATTAACGATGTCAGCATTGTTAATAAAGTAACCTCCACATCCTGGTTCTCCCCCGGATTTTCACATCATAACTGTATCTGAGCATCTCTGTCTATAGTGTACCACTCTCCCTCACTTCATTCATCACTCCTCCCTCAATTTCTATATCGCTCCCCGGGCCATATGTTATTCCTTCCCTCCCTCACTCCCTAGGTCATTTCCTCTCTCTCCCTTCATCACTCTATGCTTCTTTCTTTTTTATCTTCCTCTTTAACTATTTCACTCCCTCTCTTCAACATTTCCTCTCTCACTCTATATGTAACTCCCTCTCTCCCTCAGTAACATTCCCTATACCACCCTCTCAATCACTCTCTCGCCCCCCTTTTTTTGGTACTCTCTTAATTACTCCCTACCTGATTCCCTCCCTCATTCTTTGACCCCCCACCTCCTCACTGGGATTTTTTTCCTCTTTTGATTTGATAATTATCAAATTCTCGTCCACATTTTCATTTGTCTGAATGTTGCTATACTTCTCACAATTCACCCTTTTATGGTGAACATGTCTTTCAGATTATTATTGCTTCTTTATAATCTTACAAACAATTATCTTCAAGCTGTGTATAGATCCAGCCTCTTCACTTCGTTATCCAGGTCATTCCATTTTCTGACCACTTTTAGGCTGAAAAAGTATTTCCTGACTTGCCACTTTTTTTGCTTCTGGAGAATTGTCTGCCTTGAAGCCATGTGTTTGATAACCATTGTTTCATAGGAGCTCAGCAGCGGCACATGACCATCAGAGTCACATAGGATAATCCTTCAGTTGCTAATTATTCTCTCTCTATCTCTAAAATACATCTGTTGTCATATCTAAACACAGCTACCATAAAAGTGAATATGGGATGAAGAACCACACTCTCCTTCCGATATCTTGTTAAAAGTATCTCGCATAACTCATCCAAACTTCTCTATCTCATTTACTATATTCTGATGCCAAATTCAGCAGCAATTTATTTCCCTCTAACTCTAACTTGGAAAATCCCTAACATATACTATATAAAAATCGTTTAAATCTACTGCAAATTAAACGTTTTAAAGCTACTTGAACTCTATTTTTTTCTCTGTGACCATCGCTATAGTTACTGTATAACAGTTCTACTGATAATCTGCTGCCCTTAATGCCATGGCATGTCAGTGGCTCTCCTTGCACTTCAGTTTATGATTGTAATTACGAAATCTATGTAAACTTGCAATGAAATAAATATTTGAATTTGAATACTGTTTTAATCTTCGACGTTATTGTGATTCCTTGTTGTAGATATTTCCCACCAAATCTTTCCTCTCTTTCGGCTGTTCTCTTTCTTTCTTTAAACTTATTTCGAACTTAATTTTCCATAGATATATCTTTTTTATTGACTTGGGTTTCACTCGCATCAATCTTGCACCTTGCAGTCAAAATTTCATGTGTCTGATCTACATTTTATCTCCCTGCTAAGTATTTGTAATGGAGTAAAATTCAATTATAATAAAACTCAGTATCTGGGTGTTTCATTAAAACTTACTTCTGTTGATTACAGATTTTACTAAAAACTTATTTTTCAGTAAATACTTTAGTCTTCATTTCACAATTTACGCGGGGCGGAAGCTGAAAACATTCACTGAAAAAAAAATATTAAAAAGAAAAAGAAAATTTAGTCGAGCTGCTTCTTTAATATTTGTATAAATTTTGATTTTATGTCAATCATAAAGAGTAATGAATATTTAAGCTGAAGGTTTTGCTAATGAACTGTTTATTAGTAAATATTGCCTCTGAATATTTAACTTCTACTCCTGAAGGAGGAACTAAGACAAATACTAATAATACGGACCTTTGTAACGAGGCTTGTCCACGGAATGACTGATAAATGTTTCACTATGTTTAAATTATCCTCGTAATTTCTCCTTATATATTCTTGTGATTTTTTTTTAATTTATCTTCCTAAGATATTCTTACCGTGAAAAGGTCATCCAGATGAAAATATCTAAATGATTATAAACTGTCTTTCCTCGTCAAGACTCGACTCCACTAAAATAATGATTAAGAATTGCACTCTAAATTGTATATTAATATAACAGTCGTGTGTTGTTTGCACATTTCCTGTAAGGTGGTTGGCATAAGATTTTCCCAAACATTCCCGTGCTTAAGCTAATGTAGAACTTAATATTTTAGCTTTCCATTACTTTTATTAAGAATCTAATGACGTTCTGAGAACTTTCTCCTAATTGCCTCACCAGTCAGGATGTTTCCCATTAGTCTGACTCGAATGAAAAAAACTAGGCTAAGTAATTAAGCGATATATTCATGTGTTGTTTTCAGCAATCCTTAAACTTGCACCAGAAACAAAGTTCGAAAGTCGTTAGAATTGTTTAATTGAAAAAGTTTTTTTGTAAAAACTTTTAAAGGTGAAATGTTTATTTCGGTGTTTACGAAAGAAAGTTCGTCTTAGGAGAGTCTGCTACGTCTTACTAAACCCAAAAAATAACATCAAAGTTTAATCAGCGTAATGTTTGCTGGCATACAAACGATCTGAATTTGAAATGTTATATCAGATATGTTTTTTTTGAATAAGTTATATGAAAAACTTCATTAAAATGGAATATTAATATTGATATACAGTATATATTAGGGACAGTAGCGCTGTCTGACCTTCATAACTTATTGTGAAAAAATTATAATGTTGTACAGAAAATATTTTATTCAGTAACATAATATTTTTTTAATAATAATAATAATAATAATAATAACGATGAAATAATATTAATACGGACATGATTAATATTAATATAAATAATATTATTATTTTTATTACCACCAATAACAATAGTCCTAATGCCACTAGAACTGCCCACAATAATAATAATAAATGACAGTAAAAATAATACCATTAATAATCATTTTAATGAAACATACTTGTAATAGCAACGCTGCAACTGGTCACAGTCTCAGGCAACACCTGACAACCTCAGCAACATAAATATATGTATATGCAAATTACTGCGAGAAAAGATACTCTTGGGCCTTCTTAAGGATTAAGTTACGTCCCCTGAAGATGTTAGGCCGACACGGAGTAGTAAATGTGGGACATTCTTTGGTGCAACATAAAGGCAAATGATCATTCTATGTCATCATTATTTTTCTTGAAAAAAATATTTCTGAATTTTTGTTTTGCAGTGAACTCTCTGTAGTGTGAGTGCATCCAAAACTGAATAACATGAACTATATTGGCATCTCCACGCACTATTCAGTCGCACTATACAGAGGAACCTTATAAGAGACTTTACTGTATACTAGTCGATGGTGAGGCTTGCTTAATTAGGTTTAAAATCTATCGACTGGAGGAAGGTCTTGAGGCTGCATGTCACCCTTACTCAGCGCAGATACACTAAGAGACATACAACTCGTGGACTATACAATGTTGTTGGTTTTCATGTCATTTTGTGAAAAGAATATCAAAAGTTTACCGTGTTTAATAATGAATACTTTATTTAGTTTTTATTTTGCCAATCATTAAAACTGTGATTTATTTTTAAATTCATGTGAGGTTATCTCCGCGCATAGCAACATATATCTAAGTGGACATGGGTTGTATTTAATATTATCAAAAATTTAAACCCGGTTAATAAGTAATGACAGACATACCATAATTGCAAAAGTTAACCGGACCATCCTGGTAAAAGTTACAATGGTTCCAGTTATTGATTAAGGACACAGCATAGACAATTACACACGCAGGCACGTACTCAAGCTCCTTATACATACACAAGTGTAGGCATTTCACGAACACCAGCATTTCTGTGTTGGGGGGCCGTAGTACTGGGCTGCGCCAGTAACGATGGTACTTATATTGTTCAACAGGAAGACAGTAACATATGATAAAAACTTAAGTGATACATATTCAGTGTTACACCTAATAAATTACGGACACTGTATATAATACTAGCAGTTTTAACACAACCAGAATTAAAAAATGACAGTTAGGTAGCCTACACAAATGAGCATGGTCTCAAAAGAGTGAGCTGGTGGCTACAGCAAGTGTCTTGCTAAAGCTATGACCACAGACAAGATAACGACATGAGTTGTCAGACACTCATAAAACTTATTTGAAAGAGCTTGACTCCCCTGCCTGTCATCAGCACATCTAAGGTCACATGTCAGCAGTAGGTAGCACTAGTGATGCCATCGATGCAATTGGCAAACAACTACAGAACTCGTGAATGGGCACTGTGTGAGCCATCTAATTGTTACGTACTGTGTGCATGTGTCAATGGTGAGAAGAATTCGAATATTATATATGTCGTGGGCAGTAAGAGAGAGAGAGATAGACACAAAATCACAGAGAGAGAGAGAGAGAGAGAGAGAGAGAGAGAGAGTAAATGAACGGGGAAGGGTGAGAAGCGCTTGGCTCGTGTGAGATAGACAGACAAAATCACAGAGAGACAGAAAGAAAGAGAGAGAGAGAGAGAGAGAGAGAGAGAGAGAGAGAGAGAGAGAGAGAGAGAGAGAGAGAGAGAGAAATGAACGGGAAGGGTGTGAAGCGCTTGGCTCGTGTGTGCGTTAAGCAAAAGAAATTAGTAGAAATCGCTATATTTATGCTGAGGAACAAAACGTGGGCAACAACAGCGTGAGATACAACAGGTCGTCAGGGGACAGGTTCGTGCTAGGGTATCAAACAAAGCGACGCAACACAGCTGGCTGCAGTCCCTCGGTAAAACAAAGCAGCATGCAGTGAGTGACTGCTTTGTTATCCTAAACTGTTTCCTGGAGGGCAATGAGAGCAGGAGGTAAAACAGATAATTGCATCAGTAACCTTCCCTCCTCCCCCTGCTTCCCTGCTTACTGCTAAGTCATGCAAGTTGAGAGGATATTGAATGCCTTTCCTGCTCAAATTCCTCTGATTCTCCAGGCTATCATAGGTGTCACTCGGATGTTGGATTTGTCAAAAGGGTATCGAAAATGGAATTGTTGCAGGCGATGATTTTAGGTTTAGCAGAAGCTTTGTGTAAATGGGATGTGTGTGTGTGTGTGTGTGCGTCAGTTAAAGATAAAGAGAGAGAGATGAGAATCAAAATGTGAACTTGTCTTCATGCACCCTGTGTCTCTATGTTTATCTTTATACACCGGCTTCACTTTGACAATGTTACTTATTTAGTATTCCACTGCAGTAGTTTCTCTGCGACAACTTGAGAATGTCTCTTTACTGGTACTTCAAACTTTCTGCACTTGTATATGTTCCTAAAATAAAGTTTTTTTTATTGTAAAGGGGCAGGGTAGCCCACCCGGCGGATGATTTTTTCTCCTCAATTTTTCAGGTGTTTTTTCTTTGGGGAAGAGGAAGTTTTCCTTTTCACTTGACTCAAGCAACATTGAACATGCGAAACGTAACCAAATTTATCATATTCAGTCACTAACAAAGACTAATAGGCCATGAACGTATCACTAATTTTTTTCATCACCTCTACAGGTGATGAATTTATGTATTTATCAAAGAGACGCAAAAAAAATGAAGTAGGAAAAAACTGAACTATGGTGAGTAATGATTTCTATCCCACTCTGTCACAAGTTGGAAACAGGTAGGGAAGTCTGTTGAGATGTCTTGAAAAAGATTGTCCAACTCTTGTAGTATTGTCGAGAGTTTCATCACTTTCTCAAAGTTATTTGAGTACTTTTATTCTTGTCTTGATGCCTACTGCCTTTCCTTGTATTTTTATCTCTTCAATGCTCCATTCAGCAACTAGACAGCAAACTCCAGGTGAAATCCAACCAGCATCCACTTTCTTCGTTCTGTTGGGTTCTCACTCGCCACTTGCTCCTTATTCATATTTAAATACGACTTTGTTTTATTCGGGAGTTTAATTGATGGCCAGTTCAGAGAACTTTCTGAATCATGGAACACCAACTTTACCTTAGATTCTGGATGCTTTGGTCGATTGAAATAATGTGTCGTAAGTTCATGCGCAGATCATGCCCCAGTTGCTGTCCTATTCATACATGGTAGGCATTATTATTTTTCACTGCGATTACTTAAAATTGTGGTCACTGCCATCTGAGTCTTGAATTAAAATATAGACATCAGAGAAGGCTTGAAAATGTGGGAACTAGGATCATCAAATTCCTGAGCATGTTAAATGACACTGAGTTCACGGTTAATTTGCGGAAAAGAAATAAGTGGATCATGCAATTTTCAACTGCCTCATTCACAACATTTGAAGAATAACCCAAATAAATTATTCATGCCAGATCTTGTGGTTTTCTCATAATTTGAAAGACTAAATGATTTTAACATGTTCCATCTTTGGATCTCAATGTAGTATTGCCGATGGAAGTGAAAAAAAGCATAAGAATGTTTCGTTCTGTGTAGAACTTTCATTAAGCTTTGATAAAGCTTTAATAATACTCTACAAAGAGCGAAACATTATCCCAAAATAAGCTTGACCGCAGCATGTGTCTTCTTCAATCTAACCTGTAGTTACATGTCATAAATCTTAATAAATAGTCAGCTCTTTCCAGCTCTTTCCTGCCTTAGAGAGCCTTAGATTTCTGCGTTAAGATAGCCTGTTTGTGATTGTATTGCATATATATATATATATATATATATATATATATATATATATATATATATATATATATATATATATATATATATATATATATATATATATATATGCACTGATAGGTTGTCCCCAACCCAAAACTGTTATGTATTCAGTGATATCATAATATATAAACCTCATCCGTATGTAAATGATCCATACTAAATATTTTCATTGTTCTGGTGATATGTATGTAAATTTGAAATAGATGCCCTCATTAAAAGAATTTTTAGACCATTATTTGTAATGAAAATCTGTGCATTGGAATGCTTAAAATACAATGTCCTAATATTAGGTAAATATGTCAATCATGAAGTACGGTATTCCCTCAGTTACAGTTCTAATGCATCTGAAACATTAGAAACATTATGTTTTTCTATTACAGTATTAAAACAAGTGTATAGGCTAAGATATATAAAGACGGAGAACCAGAAAAACAAACAGATGAAGAGGCAAACATGCAGAGGCAAATAGCTGAAATAGTAAGCAGAGTCAAACTGACAAAGGCACACAAGATGAAGACGGGTTTAGGGCACACATGTTGTAGACGGGTTTAGGGCACACAAGATGAAGACGGGTTTAGGGCACACAAGCTGTAGACGGGTTTAGGGCACACAAGATGAAGACGGGTTTAGGGCACACAAGATGAAGACGGGTTTAGGGCACACAAGCTGTAGACGGGTTTAGGGCACACAAGCTGTAGACGGGTTTAGGGCACACAAGCTGTAGACGGGTTTAGGGCGTGAGCAAGGGACACACATCACACTTGTAATTGTCTTTCATTTCGACATATAAATTTGCTTTATAAGAGTTTTCATCATTTCCACCACTTTTATAGTTAGTCAGTGTATTATTAGTGTTACTTTATTAATATTATTATTATCATCATCATCATCATCATTTAGGGTTAATTGTTTAGGTTGCTGTATTTCTACATCTAAATTTGAAACACATTAAATTTTATATTTACATAAGTATATTATTTGTTTTGGCTATTCAGCACATCGTACATTCTGAAACAACAAGACAAGTGAAAGAAAGATGGTGGTGGAGTGTGAGTAACGGAGCGCGTAGCTCGTTAGCGAGAAAGATGGTGGTGGAGTGTGAGTAACGGAGCGCGTAGCTCGTTAGCGAGACAAGATTTAATAACTAGCGTGTATTACACTGAACACTCTATTGTTTCAAGTCACAGTAATTGTCACTAGCATTAAGCACTCGAGAGGAGTGGATACAACTCGTCTTACTCGTTCCATCCCTCATCCCCTCTCTCATCCCTTTCCTGCATTCATTCTTCTCCCTCTCGATCCATCCCTCCCTTCCCATTTTCCTCTCCCTCTTCTGCCTTCTCAACGCTCTCCTTCTCACCTTAAGATTCTCCCTTCTCTTTCCTCTTATCAGTATTTTTTTTCTTATCTGACTCCGTCCGTCACACAGCCACAGACGATGTACTCCCTGAGTATTTCCCTAATCCTTTCCATCTTTCCTTCTCCTATTCTCTCTCTCTCTCTCTCTCTCTCTCTCTCTCTCTCTCTCTCTCTCTCTCTCTCTCTCTCTTTCTCTCTCTCAATCCGTCACGTTCACGGATGCCATTTTGCCTCTCTCTCTCAGTCCCTCTTTCGCTTCCTCTCTCGCTCTCCTGCACTGTTACAGACGATGTATTGTCTCCCTCTCTCCCTCCCTCCTTCTCGCCCTCCCTCCCAACCTGCTCCGTCACTCCCTCAGCGACGGACAGAGCTGCTTTGTATGACACTCCTGGAATTGGTTTGGAAGCCACGTTGTGATACGGAAGAATTCAGAGCGACTGAGTGTTCCGACGCGGCAAAAATTGGTTTCAAATCCTTGTTTGCAAAGAGAAACATTATGGAGAAAAACTCGGAATTGTTTTATGTTTTACCATCCTCAGTGGATCACTGGGTGGAGGAGTGATGTACCGTCCTCAGTGGATCACTGGGTGGAGGAGTAATGCACCAGCCTCAGTGGATCACTAGGTGGAGGAGTGATGTACCGTCCTCAGTGGATCACTGGGTGGAGGAGTGATGTACCAGCCTCAGTGGATCACTGGGTGGAGGAGTGATGCACCAGCCTCAGTGGATCACTGGGTGGAGTAGTGATGTACCGTCCTCAGTGGATCACTGGGTGGAGGAGTGATGCACCAGCCTCAGTGGATCACTGGGTGGAGGAGTGATGCACCAGCCTCAGTGGATCACTGGGTGGAGGAGTGATGTACCGTCATCAGTGGATCACTGGGTGGAGGAGTGATGCACCAGCCTCAGTGGATCACTGGGTGGAGGAGTGATATACCGTCCTCAGTGGATCACTGGGTGGAGGAGTGATGTACCGTCCTCAGTGGATCACTGGGTGGAGGAGTAATGCACCAGCCTCAGTGGATCACTGGGTGGAGGAGTAATGCACCAGCCTCAGTGGATCACTGGGTGGAGGAGTAATGCACCAGCCTCAGTGGATCACTGGGTGGAGGAGTGATGTACCATCCTCAGTGGATCACTGGGTGGAGGAGTGATGTACCATCCTCAGTGGATCACTGGGTGGAGGAGTGATGTACCATCCTCAGTGGATCACTGAGTGGAGGAGTGATGTACTATCCTCAGGGGATCACTGAGTGGAGGAGTGATGTACCATCCTCAGTGGATCACTGGGTGGAGGAGTGATGTACCATCCTCAGTGGATCACTGGGTGGAGGAGTAATGTACCAGCCTCAGTGGATCACTGGGTGGAGGAGTGATGTACCATCCTCAGTGGATCACTGGGTGGAGGAGTAATGCACCAGCCTCAGTGGATCACTGGGTGGAGGAGTGATGTACCGTCCTCAGTGGATCACTGAGTGGAGGAGTAATGCATCAGCCTCAGTGGATCACTGGGTGGAGGAGTAATGCACCAGCCTCAGTGGATCACTGGGTGGAGGAGTGATGTACCGTCCTCAGTGGATCACTGGGTGGAGGAGTGATGTACCATCCTCAGTGGATCACTGAGTGGAGGAGTAATGCACCAGCCTCAGTGGATCACTGAGTGGAGGAGTAATGCACCAGCCTCAGTGGATCACTGCGTGGGGGAGTGATGTACCGTCCTCAGTGGATCACTGGGTGGAGGAGTAATGCACCAGCCTCAGTGGATCACTGGGTGGAGGAGTGATGCACCAGCCTCAGTGGATCACTGGGTGGAGGAGTAATGCACCAGCCTCAGTGGATCACTGGGTGGAGGAGTGATGTACCATCCTCAGTGGATCACTGGGTGGAGGAGTAATGCATCAGCCTCAGTGGATCACTGGGTGGAGGAGTAATGCATCAGCCTCAGTGGATCACTGGGTGGAGGAGTGATGCACCAGCCTCAGTGGATCACTGGGTGGAGGAGTAATGTACCAGCCTCAGTGGATCACTGGGTGGAGGAGTGATGCACCAGCCTCAGTGGATCACTGGGTGGAGGAGTAATGCATCAGCCTCAGTGGATCACTGGGTGGAGGAGTAATGTACCAGCTTCAGTGGATCACTGGGTGGAGGAGTAATGCATCAGCCTCAGTGGATCACTGGGTGGAGGAGTAATGTACCAGCCTCAGTGGATCACTGGGTGGAGGAGTAAGCATCAGCCTCAGTGGATCACTGGGTGGAGGAGTAATGCACCAGCCTCAGTGGATCACTGGGTGGAGGAGTGATGCACCAGCCTCAGTGGATCACTGGGTGGAGGAGTAATGCACCATCCTCAGTGGATCACTGGGTGGAGGAGTAATGCACCAGCCTCAGTGGATCACTGGGTGGAGGAGTGATGCACCAGCCTCAGTGGATCACTGGGTGGAGGAGTAATGCACCATCCTCAGTGGATCACTGGGTGGAGGAGTAATGCTCCAGCCTCAGTGGATTACTGGGTGGAGGAGTAATGCACCATCCTCAGTGGATCACTGGGTGGAGGAGTGATGCACCAACCTCAGTGGATCACTGGGTGGAGGAGTGATGCACCAGCCTCAGTGGATCACTGGGTGGAGGAGTGATGCACCAGCCTCAGTGGATTACTGGGTGGAGGAGTAATGCACCATCCTCAGTGGATCACTGGGTGGAGGAGTGATGCACCAGCCTCAGTGGATCACTGGGTGGAGGAGTAATGCACCATCCTCAGTGGATCACTGGGTGGAGGAGTGATGCTCCAGCCTCAGTGGATCACTGGGTGGAGGAGTAATGCACCAGCCTCAGTGGATCACTGGGTGGAGGAGTAATGCACCATCCTCAGTGGATTACTGGGTGGAGGAGTGATGCACCAGCCTCAGTGGATCACTGGGTGGAGGAGTGATGCACCAGCCTCAGTGGATCACTGGGTGGAGGAGTGATGCACCAGCCTCAGTGGATCACTGGGTGGAGGAGTAATGCTCCAGCCTCAGTGGATCACCTGGTGGAGAAACAGTTTATCATCCTAAGTTTTATTTTATATTTAGGAAAATATGATGACTTCAATATGATCAAATGAACAGAAACTAGTTGTGTGAATAAGACAATTAGCAGTTCATGGCATTTATTTAGAAGACGTTTCCTTCCTGGTGCGCGAAACGCATTCTCAAAAAATACTATGGACAGCATATTGCTTCCGTAAATTTTACAATAGATATACTTATGATTGCAATGTTTTCCTGTTATATTTCATCACACAGGATGGGTTTTCATTTATAGGGAAGAAATATATCAACCTTAGATGGAAGATTTCAGTTGGGCGATGATGATATAACTAAATATTCCATTAATGTTTCCGCAGCTACTGGAGCTTCAAAGGTTTAGGTTCAACAGAGCTGGAGTTACTATTACTTGAGAGTAATCATATCTCTGAATGGTCTATCTCGTACACATTAGAAATGGAATTCTTAAAGTGACATTTCTATTATCACTTGAAAGAGGGTGTATCATTTTCATTGCATCTCAGGGTGGAGAAATGACGCGTCATTCTTAGCGGATCATTGGGGTGGAGAAGTGGATCACAAAGGGATGGGGGGTTGCAGCATCTTCAGTGGATCGAAAAGAATAGCCATACCATGCTTAGTGGATCACAAAGAGACGAGGGACTGTATCATCGTTTTTTGAACATAAAGAAGTGGCTTTGTCATTGTCAACACGGGGATATACCATCCTCTGTAATTACTAACAGTACACACGACTCTGGAGGAACACAAATCTAGAAAAGAAACGATAAGACAAGATAACGACATACTAAAGTCTCTTGGTCATAGACAGGAAAGACAGTGATAGGCAATTTGTCTCGTGAGGACTCAGATGATCCATGAAGACATAAGATAACCCTTGCCATGTTTCTTGACTCAGCTTCCTTCTGTGTTTTTCTTGACATCGATGTATTCTCCCTGACAATACACTCTTTTTTTCCAGTCGTCTGACTCTCCATCTTTCCTTCAATTATACTCACTGTTGCCCATTATTCTTTTCTTTCCATCAGACGCAGTGTTCTTTTCTTTAATCCTCGATGTTTTAATATTTGGTATTTTTGTTACATTCTTCATCTTCCTCCTTCGCCATCCCATACTCTCCTTGTTTCCTTTCGTTCCCCTGCCTTCTCATTTTCCTACCCCTTCGTTACCATTCTATCTCCTCCTCTTCCTCATCTGTCTCCTTTTTCTGCTGTCATGTAACTTATTTCTCTCACCCTTCCCCATTATTCATGTTGTATGCTCTTCCCATTTCTTTTCCTATCTTCCTGTTACCTCTCTCCCTTCCTTCATACGACCCTCTTTACCTCACTTATATCTCTCGTCTCTCAAAGAACCATCTTTACCGCCATTCATGTAACTTTTCTTCATATTTTCCTACTCTTTCTCACTTTCCTTAATTGTCACACACTTTCCTTCCTTAATTATCCCTCCTACCCTACCGTCTTTTAACCTCTTTACTCATAATCTCTGCCCTTTCTTTTCTTACGTTTTCTTACCACTCACGATAAAAATATGTTTTTATAATAACGTCTAAACTATGTTGCAAAGAGAAAAGTGAACTACATACATAATACAGTAGGAGGATCTCTGCACCACAGCTTTAACTGAGACATGAATAAATGTGATGGATCACCCACTAATAGCAAAATTATTCGCACCTGGACGCATTACCTTCAGAAAAAAATCGTTTAAATAAAAAAGTTGGTACAATGAAATATAATAAAAATGTTGCAAAAGCAGCAAGGAAACAAAAACTTTTCAGTTAGACTTAGGATGATATTTATTACCGAACTGGCCGTCTTCCACTGAAATGGAGTGATCCAAAAAAGAAGAAATACTTTTCCCATGATTCATTCTATCATTGTCTTGTCAAAAGCGTGCTGACGTCACAGCTTAGTTAACCCTCAGAAGATCAATCTTTCCCTCTTCTTCAAAGTGCAGGCATGGTACTTCTCGCCTCCAGGACTTGAGTCGTGCCTAATAAAGCCGAACTTGCCCAATAGGCCAAACTCCCTTAAAAATTAGCATAAACAAATTTTCACTCTGCTTATTTGGCAGAAATGGCCTAACTCGCCAATTTGGCTTATTCGGCTAACTTTTGTATGTTAAATTCGTTTGGTACAGTATAGTTATGTGACAGCATAGCTATCCTGTTATATAACTATAGTGTATCAAGCGAAGTTAAACAGACAAGTCAGCCAAGACTCATGAACTGGCCTCCTCGATGTTCACTCTTCACACCAAATGCATTCCAGTTATTGATAAAATATAATTTGCCATAAAAACGTAAACTAAGAAAAAGCTAGACATTAGCAAGTGTCCTTCCATTAAAAAACAGAATATGTGCTGTAATTTTAATTCATTTTAATTAGAAATTAGGTCTAATGATATAAGGAATAGGATCATGAATTGTTAGACTAAACTTACATTATAATGAATCAACGTGGATGTTCCAATAAAAGATCATGACTGACAAATAATTTATTAGGTCTCTTAAACTGTATATATATATATTTATATATATATATATATATATATATATATATATATATATATATATATATATATATATATATATATATGTAACTAGTGGAATTCAAATGTCCCGACAGATGTAATATATCTAAACTTTTATATAAAAACTTTGACAAAGCACCACATAAAACAAGACTTGAGTAAAATAGCGCTGCAGGGTTGAGGGGATAAATAAAGACCAGTATTCAGGTCTATGTTACCAATAATATACAAGAAATAGTGTTGAACGGAGAAACAGCTCTGGCTAAATGTAACTACTGAGATCGTATTTAGCAATTTTTTTAAGATTTTGATAAGAATAACACCAATTGGTGTATTTCAAGATTTAATCCTTCAAAACCCTGCTAATCTCATTAGAAACAGGACTAACAAAAACGGTCAAAATATTCTGAGGTGACATAATATCTGGAAAATACCTTGCACATTCAGTAAACTGTTTGTGTTGAAACGATGCTAAGTTAAGGAAGTAAATGAGTTTCATTGATGATAAAATAAAGATAGTTTATTTTAGACACAGTTATGTTAAACATGAATACATCCCATCTGGAAAAATCATTCTTCGAGATAAAAGAAAATAAAGTGCTTGAAATAGACATTAGCAATGACTTTAAGCCGTAACATCACAGTTAATGGCCCAAGTCTCATTCTGGGGCTGAGTAGATGTGTATGCCCAAGTCTCATTCTGGGGCTGAGTAGATGTGTATGCCCAAGTCTCATTCTGGGGCTGAGTAGATGTGTATGCCCAAGTCTCATTCTGGGGCTGAGTAGATGTGTATGCCCAAGTCACCTCGAAGTAAATAGATATCTGAACGTTAAACGACTGTAGCTGGTATCCAGACTTGTGGTATTATACCAGTGTATATTTATAAACTGCTTTGCCATAAATGAGCTGGATAGCAACTCGTAGTCTGTTTTATAACAAGAAACATCACAGTTCTGTCTAGCAGACTAATAAAGTTAAGGGAAACTTTCATTGTGTTTGTTTATTATTAAATATATTTAATTGCGCTTGTTATAATAATGTTAGGTAAATTTTCTAAGGTTCTTTTGGTACAAAATTATTAACTTTTACATTAACATAAATGAAAAAATATATCTTTAGACGTATAAGAGAAAATATTATAAAGGATTTAATTTTAAATGAGCTCTTGCTAATTGACCAGTTTTACCTATTTGGCACAATATTATATATATATATATATATATATATATATAAATAATATGAAAATCTTCACATGACTATATTCATATCAAGCGTGTCTCTAGAAAATGCAGTGTGCTCAGGTTAATGTTGCCAAGAAGATTAAATAATAATTTTTTTGCATAAGTAACGAGGCGAAAGACATAAAAATTTTATAATAAACAGTATATTTTGACCCTAAATACATTTTTCATGGCGCATGATATTAGATACATAAACAGTGTCAAAATAAGTCGAAATCTGCTTTTATGTCTTCCTAAATCTTAAAAGACGAGGTGCACATTGGCCAAAGAGGCGGTTAAAATGAATTATATTAGAAAAATGCCTCATTGGTTAAATTATTCTGTGTTTCGAGAAGAAAGTGGAGTTTGTGTCCTAAATTTTCTCAAAACAAGTATTAAAATTTGTGTAAATAAACATCCTGGGATCCTTCCTTAGCACCTGAGTGCATAATGAAAAAAAAAATCATCTTACTTGCTAGTTAAAATTTTATTTGTTCTCAAACACAATTTTCTTTAATTGTGGCCTAATCCATGTGACTTTGCGTCTCTATGTATCTGTCCTTCTACCTCTATTTATCGTTCACTTTCTTTTTTTCCTTTCTATTTTTGTATTCCTATTACCCCTTTTTTTCTCGCGTCTCACTTTCTCTGTTCACTCTACTGCACGCATATCTCTCTTCCTCTGACTCTCTCTCTCACTTTCTCTATCCCTCCCCTCACACTCACATAGTTTCACGCATCACTGGCAGCCCCATTCATAGCCTTTCACACCCTCTGCCTTTGGTTTCTGGCCTCCCACACAAGCAAGCCCAGATATAATCCAGTCCGCCCCTCTTGACATCTACACAAACTGCTGTATATTGCTTTTTATGAATATAGCTTCACAGTCGTCTTTCATTTCATATCTGTCCTTTAATCCCAGTGCACACACACACACATATATATGTGTGTGTGTCGAATAGGTAAAACTTGCGATTTTTGGCTTAAATAACAACGCTCTTCTTGCCGAATAAGGCATTCGAAAATTTGTGTAAGCAATAATTTTGCAAAAATCATTCTCGACCTAACCAAAGAAAATGAAGTATAAGCTCACTCTTGTCTATCTAACAGTTTCCTCTTTACGTATTTCATCAAGAATGCAATATCTAAATGAATGGAAAACCACAGTAATAGCAAGAGCAAAAACTATATAACCAACAGGAACAAAACTAACAAAAACAAGAACATGGAAGCCACAATACCGAAAAACCAGGTACGTGGTCAACCAATACCAAGAAACCGGTGTACTCTGTACACAGTGGAAAAACACCAGTAAACAACTATTGATACACGACAGGAATGTCGACAACTAAACGGGCAAAACACATGAACAGCACATACATGGTAACGTTAGAATATGCATACTAGAAATTCAGCAATGTATATTTGACTAGAATAAACAAAAAATACCCCAAAAATAAAGCTTCACGTGCATAGAGGGTCAGAAAAATTTATCACACGGGAGGTCTCTGGAGTGGACAATTTATGGGGTTTGAAG
This sequence comes from Cherax destructor, assembly GCA_009830355.1. Taxonomy (NCBI): domain Eukaryota; kingdom Metazoa; phylum Arthropoda; class Malacostraca; order Decapoda; family Parastacidae; genus Cherax; species Cherax destructor. The sequence continues at coordinate 80,236 of WNWK01002681.1, forward strand.
ATTATCGCCTGTCTGAATATTTCAGCGGAACGTCGGCAAGCGTCTTAAGAAAAGCTAACATATTTTATGCATTGCAGAAAAATAAAAACAAAGAAAGTTCGATCTCTTATACACGTGGAAACACACTCAGAAGCACATCCAAGCAACATATGTTATATAGCACACACACACACACACACAGTCTAGCGAACGATATAGTGGAGGTGGGAACCATACATAGTTTTAAGACAAGGTATGATAAAGCTCATGGAGCAGGGAGAGCAGAGACCCAGTAGCGGACAGCGAAGAGGCTGGGCCAGGAGCTGAGTCTCGACCCCTGCAACCACAATTAGGTGAGTACACATACACACACACACACACACACACACACACACACACACACACACACACACACTGTAATTAAGATAGACAATATTATCACCCATGGACTATACCAATGAAAATGTGAACAATTCCTATTCTATAACCAGATGTCCATAGATACTTGGTATCGCGTGAGGGGTTACTCAGGTCCCTTACTTAAGAGTCTCTTGGAGAACCTCTTATGCAACACATGTTCTACCAAAACGCAGAGGACTCATAACTAATAAAACTATTTAAGTAAATATGAAAGGAAGAAGGTTTTGCAACAATGCTGGACCCGGAGGTTAGAAGCATAAGTTAAAAAAAAAATACGTAAACTGGAGCTCATGACTTTAAAATATTGTAGAAAGAGAGGATATATGATCACAACATGAAACATAGTCAGAGAAATAGCCAGGTTAGATAAAACACAGTTAGCATAATTGGTAACAGAACGAGGAGACTGTGAGAAACTGAATACCCAGATGAGTTGCAGATATAATAAGAAACATAATTACAGCATTAGAGTAATATAAAAATAGCACAGACTAGAGAGCAGTATAGTGGAAGCCGGAGTAATTCATTACCTAAGAGCAAGATAATTATGATAGATCGTGATCACGTCACGTAATTCAATATTAAAAGTTGGGCTCAAGAACTTAAGCTCAAAACCAGCAAACTCAATACCGTAACAATACATGCATATCTTACACTAAAATATGAATACGCAGCTGTGATATGGTGACTAATTAAAAAAAGACGTGCAGAGAATGACTCACATATTTATTAAAAAAATAAACATAAAAAGAGAAAAGGCACTGAAAATGTCCTCGTTGGTAGACAGGAGGAAAAGAAAAGAAAGGATAAAATATAAGTAAAACAAAGAATTCGTTAAGATATTTCTTACACCGTCCACAGACGACAAGAAGTAACAATTTATTGTATAGAAAGATCAGTGAAGGAAAATCTGTTTGAGGGTATTTCTTTATATGCTTTAAGAAAACTGGAATAAGCCCCAAGAGGAGAGAGTTGTCGCCAAAGTTACGCCAAGTGCTAAATACTGAGCACCTTAAACTTAAAGTATGTTTGCTTCTCTAACGAAAAATAAATAACAACAAACAAATTATCCCACACAGGTGATCATAAATCAGAAATAGATCATTCCAAAAAGGTGATAATAAATAAATGATCTCAAATACATGTTTACAAATTAGTAACACAAACTGGTACTTACAAACAAGTAAGCACTAGAAAAAAAATAACAAGAGGTTAATCACTTACACTCAACCATAGATAAGCACAGTAGTAGCAAATAGGCAATTACAAATAGGTGGTCACGTCGAGTATTATCTTTGCCCCATTCTGCTGATTGTGAGGTAACAACTTTGTGGTGTGTGTGTATATATATAACACAGCGACAACAGCAATTATATTATAAATTATTTTTCTCAATGAAATTTACATTACAAACAATCGAGTTGTTTTGTATAGTGACACTTGCTTCACTTTTTCTCATAATCCATACTTCACCACCTTAACCTCACAGTCCTGACTTACCTAAACCTTACTTACCAAAACCTTGTTTACATCATTTTCTTAACTCTCCCTCCACAATGTTCCTTACTACATACACCTTTATCATCTCATCGTACCTTCCCAGACCTTCATAATCTCACCTTCCTCGTGCGTCTTACCTCACATTTCTTATAAGACCTTCCATACCTCAATTTGTTTACTTCTTGTTTATTCCACCTTCTTCGCCTTCCATGACTAACTTCCTTTACTTTGCCTTCTTCCACTAACCTCATTTTCCTTGCTTCACCTTCATCACCTGGCTTTCCTTGCATATTTCTCTGGTTTGTTTATCAGCGTGAATCTTCCTAATTAAAAATGGCGAGCTGCAGTTATTCTTGTTTTTTCTTCGTAACAATTATATTTACTGTTGGACTCCTTGTAAGTTTTTCAAGTAATTGTCTTTTTTTCATGGATATACTTGTCTTGAAAACTGTAAGGCCCCGATGGGTTTAGTGCTTCTCCATGAATATGTAAATAATAGGGTAGAGGAATTTTTCAGATGTTATCTGTTCGTGTCATTTTTTATTTGTTTACAAATCTTTCTGGTTTGATTTAGATTCAAATATTTATCTCTTAACTCGCTTTAGAAGAAACTTCAACGACGTTTCGACCTTGCCTGAACTTTTAAGCCACTCGACACATAATAATGGTCCGAGATGGACCTAACCGTCTTGTAAATTTCTTCTACAAATTGTTATTTTTGAACTGCTGCAGCCACGGTATTATGACTTTTATTCCTTTCAGACTCATGTTTTCAATTCGGTTTTTCAATTTTATATCCTGGAGTTTACTTAAACTTGTATATTTAAGAGAAAACCAAGCAGTTACTTTACATTTCTATCACAAAATTACATGAATTACTGCCCTGTCTCTCTGCATATTCAAGAATACTCTACTATGTTGGCAACAATTCCTGAGCATTCCTCCCTGTCTTAAATCATAATTCTCTAAATATATATTGTTATTGGTTCACGTCTTTCAAGTAAGTTATTGTCAGCAGTAAATCAACCCTTAAACCTTGAATACTATTAGTAATTCATGTGTCATATATATCATTGTTTGCCCAACGATCTCAATTCCCTTCCCTCTTCCTGTTCAAATCCCTCCTTCCAAACTCCTCCCAATCCATCTCCTCATAACCACTCGCTAACCCTAATCCCCAACCCTAATCCCAATTTCCAATTCTATGTTTACTCCCTCCTCTTTGTCTCGCTCTCTCCCCTTGTGTGATTATATAGAGTGTATTATGATCACCTATTTGTAGTGACAGGAGCAGAACTACTGTCGTATAGTTCACTCTACACTGACTAATTTGGTATGGGATCTTGAAAAATTTAGAGTAGATGCAGTACATAATAATTCTTCCTGTGTCTTATTCCAGCAGTCTTCTATTATTTGTGATTTAATGTTTTATAATATTATGATGATAAAAGAAAACATCTACATGTTTTATAGCATAGTTTCGGGACTGTTTTTCTTAGTTTATATTTTTGGGTGGTGCTAAGAATCTACTTTATTTTCTAATATAATTCTTGTGATTTTATATGGATTTTCACATCACCTTTCGTCACACAACACAGCGAAGGCATTTTCAATGTTTTCAATTTTCCTTAGTTACTCATCGGCCCCAGTTTGCAGTCCGTGTTTGATTTTGTTTATATATGTCGCTATTTTTGGGAAGGTGAGGTCACTACACTACTGGACAACAATTAAATTTTGAGCAAACTCATATTTTTCAAGAGGTTTTTTAACATTTTGCAAATACATATATATTCTAAAGTTAACTTGAAGCTTGCTGACGTAACTTTATTCTCACTATAGTATCTATGGAAGTCTTTTGATAACTATATAATGTCTATGATCACTAGCTGATCATTCATGTACCTTTTTCATGTAACTTTATTTGCTTTTTTATTACACAGCACTTCCATTTTGTAATTGTCTTTCTATTTCCTCAGTTAATTCAAGTATTGTTTAAGGGATTTGCTATATTTTTTTCATTTTTTTTCATCGTTATCGAACATATTCATATAATTTTCATTCCTTTCAGCAAATACCCTTCCTTGGTGAATCACCTTTCCTTGGTGAATCACCTTTCCTGGGTGAATCACCCTGCATTGGTGGATCACCCTGCCTTGGTGAATCACCCTGCATTGGTGAATCACCCTGCCTTGGTGAATCACCCTGCATTGGTGAATCACCCTGCCTAGGTGAATCCCCTTATCTTCGTGGGTCATAGGTGAATCCCCTCATCTTCGTGGGTCATAGGTGAATCCCCTCATATTCGTGGGTCATCCAGCCTCAGTCGGGTCACCTTATCTTGGTGGATTACCATACCTCAGTGGGTCACCTTACCTTGGTGGGTTACCATTCCTCAGTGGATCACCTTACCTGGGTGGGTTACCATACCTCAGTGGGTCACCTTACCTTGGTGGGTTACCATACCTCAGTGCGTCACCTTACCTTGGTGGGTTACCATACCTCAGTGGGTCACCTTACCTTGGTGGGTTACCATACCTCAGTGGGTCACCTTACCTTGGTGGGCTACCATTCCTCAGTGGGTCACATTACCTTGGTGGGTTGCCATACCTCAGTGGGTCACCTTGATTTGGTGGGTCACTCTGCCTTTGTGGGCTCCCATGAATAGGTTGGGTCACCATCTGTACTCAAATAGGCCACCTTCCAAGGTGAGAAACGATTTATATATATATATATATATATATATATATATATATATATATATATATATATATATATATATATATATATATATACGTATATAAATGGTAGCCACACTGCACTGATAATCGTAAAAGATCTTCTTAGCTTCAGCAGTGTAGTATTTCAGCAGCAAATTTTAAACAGTGGCAACCAACATCCTGCTGATGTTTGCATATTACGTCTGACAAATTTCAGACAAAACAAAGATATGTCTAGAAAAATCACGGTTCAGGTAAGCATTATGGATGAATTGCTAGGGTCTATATTGGCCACATCGCGTATCCGGTGACAACAGAGAGGCTCTCTTCTTATTCGCCAACCTTCTAGAATTATCAGTTACTGGCAATAAAATCCGATTTTTCCATCAGATAAATCTGGTGACGATCTGTTGCCTCATTCTTTCCATCATTAGAAGCCCTATAAGTTTTAATATTAGGGATATAGAGTATGGCTCCTTTGACACGTAAGAATGGAGCGAGCATTGTGTCTCTCATGAGGTGGACAACGGGCATGCCAACATTAAATAAAATATGCACATGTGATTTACATATTAGTGTAAAAATAAGTAATGACAAGATTAATGTTAAGGGATATAAGAGTTACTTATGATTATTGCTGTTCTTAAAATAGTTTATACATGACTGATTTGCTGCATGCGATAACTTTCATGTGGCGTTGTCTTCGTCATCCTTTGGCCCCTCACATCGCTATGTATCTTATTTCAGCATAACTTTCGTCATAGTGTAAAAACACATTAAAAAATCTTTACGATTTTTCGGACTATTTCCTTCCTACCGCTAAAATTAAAATATTTGACTAAAAATCCATTATTTTACAGTCAGAATGATGAATCTCTTTGATTTCATTGTAGAACTTCATATGATTTTTGTTTGCTATTTGGTTATTAGACTAGCACATGTTAGCTTCTCAGAGCGATGCCTGGCTGTCAGCATCACTGGTAACCAGCACCATGTTAGCTTCTCAGAGCGATGCCTGGCTGTCAGCATCACTGGTAACCAGCAGCATGTTAGCTTCTCAGAGCGATGCCTGGCTGTCAGCATCACTGGTAACCAGCAGCATGTTAGCTTCTCAGAGCGATGCCTGGCTGTCAGCATCACTGGTAACCAGCAGCATGTTAGCTTCTCAGAGCGATGCCTGGCTGTCAGCATCACTGGTAACTAGCAGCATGAAGGCTGAAGCAGCACATTACCTTTTATTTTTCAATTAAAACTAATAGGCTGACTCATGATCCTTGGTTTCACCCTGGTCAATAGAGTTAGGAACTTAGAAGAGTAAAACTGTGCATGGTTCCTGTACAGTAATCCATATATTAGATCTTGTCATTAGCCAACCATTATTTGGTGGATGGGTAGTTTCCACAATGGGATTAAAAAAGTGAGAGTTAATGGCTCTTGTTCTCAGAATTTCTGATTTACCTAATCGCTAAGCGACGAAAAATGTTTTAATGGCTTCCTATTGATAGCATTGTTTTTATAATGGCTGAAAGCCTTTACACAGTAAGACTTTAAACCTCGCTTACTTTGTTGAACAAGGCCTCCGAGTAAAGCAAGCATATTAAGTGTGCCCTTCTAATTTTCTATCCAGTAATTGAGTATATATATTTATATATCTGTCTGACTATCTAGTTATCTATCTATTGTGTGTGTGTGTATATGTGCGTGTGTGTGTGTGTGTGTGTGTGTGTGTGTGTATGTGTGTATATATGTGTGTGTGTGTATGTGTGTGTGTGTGTGTGCACACCTAGTTGCTCACCTAGTTGTGGTTGCAGGGGTCGAGTCATAGCTCCTGGCCCCGCCTCTTCACTGGCCGCTACTGGGTCACTCTCCCTGCGCCATGAGCTTTATCATACCTCTGCTTGAAGCTATGAATGGATCCTGCCTCCACTACATCGCTTCCCAAGCTATTCCACTTCCTAACCATCCCTGTGATTTATCAGTCTTTAACTTCCAACTGTGACCCCTTTTTGCTTGTCCCATCTCTGGAACATCCTGTCCCCGTCCACCTTGTCAATTCCTCCCAGTATTTTATATGTCGTTATCATGTCCCTCATATCTCTCCTGTCTTCCAGTGTCGTCAGGTCGATTTCCCTTAACCTCTCCTCGTAGGACATACCCCTTAGCTCCAAACCTTTGCATTTTCTCTAGCTTCTCTACGTGCTTGGCTAGGTGTGGGTACCAAACTGGTGCTGCATACTCCAGTATGGGCCTAACGTACACAGTGTACAGGGTTCTGAACGATTCTTTATTAAGATGTCGGAATGCTGTTCTTAGGTTTGCCAGGCGCCCGTATGATGCAGCAGTTATTTGGTTGATGTGCGCCTCAGGAGATGGTGACTTGGTGGGGTTGAACTCCAGGAGCCAATTGCTGGACCAGGCTTGCAGCCTGTCCAGATCCCTTTGTAGTTCTGCCTGGTCCTCGTCCGATTGAATTCTTCTCATCAACTTCACATCATCTGCAAACAGGGACACTTCGGAGGCTATTCCTTCCGTCATGTCGTTCACAAATACCAGAAACAGCACCGGTCCTAGGACTGACCCCTGTGGAACCCCACTCGTCACCGGCGCCCACTCTGACACCTCGTCACGTACCATGACTCGCTGTTGTCTTCCTGACAGGTATTCCCTGATCCATTGTAGTGCCTTCTTACAGTCCAAGAATATGCAATCTACCCACCCCTCTCTCTCTTGTCTTACTGCTGTCACCCTGTCGTAGAACTCCAGTAGGTTTGTGACACAGAACTTCCCGTCCCTGAAACCGTGTTGGCCGTCGTTGATAAGCTCATTCCTTTCTAGGTGCTCAACCACCCTTCTCCTGATAATCTTCTCCATGACCTTGCATACTATACATGTCAGTGACACTGGTCTGTAGTTTAGTGCTACGTTCCTGTCTCCTTTTTTAAAAATTGGAACTACATTTGCTGTCTTCCATACAACAGCTAGTTACCCTGTTTCGATATATGTGTTGAAGATTGTTGTTAGGGGTACACATAGCTCCTCTGCTCCCTCTCTCAGGACCCATGGTGAGATGTTATCCGGCCCCATCGCTTTTGAGTGTGTGTGTGTGTTTGCGTGTGTATTCACCTAATTCACCTAATTGTGGTTGCAGGGGTCGAGACTTAGCTCCTGGCCCCGCCTCTTCACTGACCGCAACTAGGTCCTCTCTCTCCCTGCTCCATGAGCTTTATCATACCTCGTCTTAAAGCTATGTATGGTTCCTGCCTCCACTACATCACTTGCTAGACTATTCCACTTCCTGACAACTCTATGACTGAAGAAATACTTTCTAACATCCATTTGACTCGTTTGGGTGTTCATCTTCCAATTGTGACCCCTTGTTTCTGTGTCCCCTCTCTGGAACATCCTGTCTCTGTCCACCTTATCTATTCCACGCAGTATTTTTATGTCGTTATCATGTTTCTCCTAACCCTCCTGTCCTCCAGTGTCGTGAGCCCGATTTCCCTTAACCTTTCTTTATAGGACATTCCCCTTAGCTCCGGAACTAACCTTGTTGCAAACCTTTGCAATTTCTCTAATTTCTTGACGTGCTTGACCAGGTGTGGGTTCCAAACTGGTGCTGCATACTCCAGTATGGGCCTGACGTACACGGTATACATTATCTTGAACGATTTATTACTAAGGTATCGGAATGCTATTCTCAGGTTTGCCAGGCGCCCATATGCTGCACCAGTTATCTGCTTGATGTGTGCTTCCGGAGACGTGCTCGGTGTTATACTCACTCCAAGATCTATCTCCTTGAGTGAGGTTTGCAGTCATGGGCCACCTAGCCTATACTCTGTCGTCGGTCTTCTTTGCCCTTCCCCGATCTTCATGACTTTGCATTTAGCGGTGTTAAATTCGAGAACCCAGTTGCTGGACCAGGTGTCCAGCCTGTCCAGGTGTCTTTGTAATCCTGTCTGATCCTCATCTGATTTAATTCTCCTCATTAACTTAACATCATCTGCAAACAGGGACACTTCTGAGCCTATCCCTTTCATCAAGTCATTCACATACACGTGTGTGTGTGTGTTCGCGCGCGCGTGTGTGCGTGCGTGCGTGTGTGTGTGTGTGTGTGTGTGTGTGTGTGTGTGTGTGTGTGTGTATGTGTGTGTGTGTCTGTGTGTGTGTGTGTGTCTGTGTGTGTGTGTGGGTGTGTGTGTGTGTGTGTGTGTGTGTATTCACCTAGTTGTACTCACCTAGTTGTAGTTGCAGGGGTCGATTCATAGCTCCTGGCCCCGCCTCTTCACTGGCCGCTACTGGGAGTCTGTGTGCCTTGCGGCATTGTAGGTTTGTCACTGATTTCTCAGTTTTACTTCACTGGTTCTCACTCACTGAGTGAGAGCAATTAGGTCATTTAAGGGAGTTCGAGTCTCTCAGACATTGTAGCATTGACCATCTCCCAGGATGCGACCCACAACAGTCGACTAACACCCAGGTACCTATTTACTGCTAGGTAAACAGAGGCAACGGGTGTAGACTTGCCCATACGTCTCACCCTGCCCGGTGTGTTAGTTACCATTTTGTCCTAGGCACATGTCGATTAGACACTAGGCCTGTTGTATGTGTGTGTGTGTAAGGAAACACTTCGAAATGTTTCCGCCCCGCCGGGAATTGAACCCTGTATGTGTGTGTGTGTGTGTGTGTGTGTGTGCAAGCAAGTTAACTCAATACCCTTGTCACTAGGGTGTCTTTTAAATTGTGCGCACCCTTATAACTGCTCTCTGTAATTGCAGACTGAAATTACACACTGAAATATCTACATCAAAAGACTAATTGTATAATAAAGATTCATTTCGTCTATCACGGAATCATGAAATTTCAGCGTATAATTATAGAGAGAGGTAGTAGAGGTCGACTGTGTTACGAGGACACTGATACCTCCTCTATAACTGTTCCTTAAAATCTGCCTTCCATTCTTTCATCGCCAATACTTTTATTTTCATCACGAGACTCTTTTTGTGTTTTCACTTTCAACTCCACTCTTTTATAAACTCTTCTGAACACAAGGAACATCTGAAGGCCCAGTCTATATTTACCAATAACATTGATTAATGTATAAACAGAAGCTGGTAAAACTTTCACTATCTTTTCAGATAATACTTCACGTTAATATTCTAACATTCATTTGTTTTACAATATTATCTATCAACAAAATGAAGAACCCCAATGGCATCATTCATCATCGTTTAAGATCCTTCTTTTCTACACACCTGAACTTAACCTAACTCGCCTCATAAAAATTCTTCACTATTTAAACACTGCTCATTTATAACATCAGCATCAACTCATCCTTTTACATTTTCTTATATGCGGTGGATCTCAGCATCCCATGTGGGGAATGTGACTCGGTTTATATGGGACAAGAGGCATACACACACACATACACACATACGATTAGAGAAATATAAATGTGTTTGCAGAATAAATGACATTGAGAAAGTATGTGTTACCGGTCCGCTGTGAGACACATGCGAATCTCGTCACCCTTAAACAACACTGCTGTACCAGAAGAATGGCAGAGAGAGAGAGAGAGAGAGAGAGAGAGAGAGAGAGAGAGAGAGAGAGAGAGAGAGAGAGAGAGAGAGAGAGAGAGAGAGAGAGAGAGAGGGGGGAGACCGCTGTGTCAAGAACCTGCAGTTATTTATATCACAAAGAACACCACAAAGAACAGAGGAATGTATATTTTAGTAAAAAAAAATCACAAAAAAAAAACAATTTTGGAATAGCACAGGAGGCAAAGATTTTCCTCGGCTTAGAGCTCACATAATGTACTACAGTGTTGGACCTGCTACCTATCAAGGCCACGGCTCGAGTTCTCGTCCATTTTTCTGTTTATTTACACACACACACACCAAAAAAAAAAACTACTGCAGCATACGGGCGCCTAGCAAACCTAAGAACAACATTCCGACATCTTTATAAAAAATCGTTCAGGACCCTGTACACTGTGTACGTTAGGCCCATACTGGAGTATGCAGCACCAGTTTGGAACCCACACCTAGCCAAGCACATAAGGAAACTAGAGAAAGTGCAAAGGTTTGCAACAAGACTAGTCCCGGAGCTAAGGGGTATGTCCTACGAGGTGAGGTTAAGGGAAATCGACCTGACGACACTGGAGGACAGGAGAGATAGGGGACACATGATAACGATATATAAAATACTGAGAGGAATTGACAAGGTGGATAGAGACAGAATATTCCAGATAAGGGACACAGAGTGGTCAGGAAGTGGAATAGTTTGGAAAGCGATGTAGTGGAGGCAGGATCCATTCATAGCTTTAAGAAGAGGTATGATAAAGCTCATGGGGCAGGGAGAGTGACCCAGTAGCGGTCAGCGAAGTGGCGGGGCCAGGAGCTATGACTCGACCCCTGCAACCACAACTAGGTGAGTACACACACACACACAAACAGCTCAAGACTCAGATGAGTCAAAGGGATGTTAGGAAGCATTTCTTCAGCCACAGAGTAGGCAGGAAGTGGAATAGTCTAGAGAAAGACATAGTGGAGGCAGGAACCATACACAGTTTTAAGACGAGATATGATAAAGCTCATGGAGCAGGGAGAGCAGATACCCAGTAGCGGGCAGCGCAGAGGCGGGGCCAGGAGCTGAGTCTCGACCCCTGCAACCACAATTAGGTGAGTACACACACACACACACACACACACACACACACAATATATATTATATTATATATATATATATATATATATATATATATATATATATATATATATATATATATGTGTGTGTGTGTGTGTGTGTGGACCTCGCAGAACAATTGAAATATTTACAAACATTTATCTCGTCCTGAAGGAGAGTCGAGCCTGCGAACTTTGGGATAAATGCCTCAGTACTATACACACTACACCAGACCAGACAAGCCTTTGGCACCCAGCCAAGCGCGCCTTGTCTGGTCTGGCGAAGTGTGTATAGTATTGTTTACTTTGTTGTCCCAAATTATATATATATAAAACTTAAGATAAGCCTTAATAAACGACTGTAACTGAATAAACAAAAGAACGAATGCGGACTCGAAACCAGATCGAACACTACTCGTCGTAGCTAATTAGTACAACGCTGGAATGATACATGGAACATTTGCTAACATATTAACGAGTAGAGGAATTTGTGTATATGTAGAATAGTGGAAAAGGAAATTAATTTAATATGAGGAACTTCTCGAGACCGCTGGAAGAGAAAGATGGTATTTTTAATGTTAATTATAAGTCCTTTTCAGTAACACATTTTAGTAATAAAAGATCTCTCTTTCTATAAGTGTCCATTTTGATCACTTGCTTTCTCAGTTATTCCACAAATCTTTTCCCAGTTGCTTTTAACATGTCTCATGTTATCATTCTCTGCTTCTTCTCTTATTTCCATCCTGTTTATTGTGCCACTCCCTTCCTTCATACTCTCTTCCGGTTTTTCACTTATTAGGAAAAATATATTAACCCATTGTTCCAAACTTAAAATTTCTGCAGTCATTTCATTCTTTACATTCAACAATTTCTGAAACATTATCTATCATCTGAACACATTTTCTTTTATCATATAAGTCTATTTACTCCCTAGGCTTCCTCACCTCATTATCTCTCCTGAAAACGATTCCTTATTCTCGTAAACATTTCCTGATGATGACTCACCCATTTTCATTTGCTCTTCCTTTGCACTTCTTCACCATATTTTCAAACTTTCCCTGTATTCTTCATTAGAGAGCGAGAGAGAGAGAGGAAGAAAGAGAGCGAGAGAGAGAGAGGAAGAAGGAGAGAGAGAGAGAGAGAGAGAGAGAGAGAGAGAGAGAGAGAGAGAGAGAGAGAGAGAGAGAGAGAGAGAGAGAGAGAGAGAGAGAGAGAGAGAGAGAGAGAATAAGAGAAAGTGAGAGAGAGATGGTGGGGGAAGAGATAGCATGGACAAGAGCAAAAGAAGGTAAGAAAGGGATCAAAGGCGGTGTGTACGGTGCAGAATACCTTCCCCTACCTGAAGATCTATGACTGGAAAGTAAATCTCCGAAGGGCTATTCGTTTGCTCACCAGCAACATCCTCAGTATCAGTGAGGCTGACAGCGTCTCCTCCCTGACGTCATAGGAATATTCTGGCGACTGCAGATTACAGTGTGGTGGGGAGAGCCATAAACCTTTGAATTTCAAGACATACCAGTCAGAACAATAACAAGATGTATATTACCACTCTGATTACTTCGGATTTTTACTATGCAACATTTTCAAGGACGAGACGTTTGCTCCTAGAAGTACCGTCTTGATAATGTTAATTGTTTTGAGTAAGTTTTCTGAATCTGTGAGCCTCTTAAACCTCGTCTCTGCTACAAACAAAAGCGCTTCTAGTGAGGTGAGAATGTGGAAATAATGAATAACATGATTTTCGTTAAGATACTGTACTCTGGATCGTGTACATGCCCGGTACAACACTCTGAACCGTCTACATGCCCGGTACAACACTGGACCATCTATATGCCCGGTACAACACTGGACCGTCTACATGCCCGGTACAACACTGGACAGTGTACGTGCCCGGTACAACACTCGACAATGTACATGCCCGGTACAACACTGGAGCGTGTACATGTCCGGTACAACACTCGACAGTGTACTTGCCCGGTACAACACTGGACCGTGTACATGTCCAGTACAACACTCTGGACCATATACATGCCTGGTAAAACACTGGACCGTGTACATGCTCGGTACAACACTGAACAGTGTACATGCCCGGTACAACACTGTGGACCGTGTACATGCCCGGTACAACACTGGACAGTGTACATGCCCGGTACAACACTCTGGACCGTGTACATGCACGGTACAACAATCTGGACAGTGTACATGCCCGGTACAACAGTGGACCATGTACATGCCCGGTACAACACTGGACCGTGTACATGCACGGTACAACAATCTGGACAGTGTACATGCCCGGTACAACAGTGGACCGTGTACATGCCCCGTACAACACTGGACCATGTACATGCCCGGTACAACAATCTGGATCGTCTACATACCCGGTACAAAACCCTGGACAGTCAGTATATATACCCAGTACAACAGGCTAGATCGGTTGAAACACATTTTTGGTGTATTTTTGTTTATATGTACCTGTGTTACTAAAGCTGCAGTTACTGCAGCCTTTGGTTGTATTGTATCTATACTCAAGAATCTATATGAAATCTGCTTTCATTATATATCATATGAGTACTTTATATCCATCATGTCCCATCGTTCTGGTTCAGATTATGTCAGTCTGTTTCCACTCCAGACTTGCATATATTGTGCATGTGTGTGTGTGTGTGTGTGTGCGTGTAATTTCGTCGCTCCATGCATTTTAAATCAAATATATGAGATGTTGATTGGAGCGTCTTCAGCAGCGCAAATTATCCCCGAAACATGGCACAACTTGTCTCGACAATTGAGGGAGTTGCAACTGAAGTTATGGAAGATCAGCGAAGCATGTTGGTGGCGACTTGGGTCCGGCCTCCTGCCTTACTGGCTGCCCTTCTGATCCCTTCTTTTTCGTGCCTCTCTACCCTTTCCTTTCCTTGCTCCCCGTCAAAGAACTTTCTTCACGTATGCATGGTTGCCATCTATGTAGCCGTACACTTATTGTTACGAAGAAGGAAAGCGAAGTTCATGTTGCAAATTTTTTTAAGCCAAATATAGAACAAAAACTATGGAAATGTAGATAGATTGAGCACATGGAGCAAAAATGTGTTGTGTGACTGAGATGCGCTACAGTGAATGCACATACCATGTATATAATAAGTTTTCTGAAGATATTTAAAGTTAAGAATATCTGTCAGAGGGAAATCTATCGATGATATAAAAATAGTTAAATTAAATCACATAAATGTAATTTTTAGAAAGTCATGTGCTACATTAGTACGTTAAAACTATGTTCTAATGTAGCGTATTTGGATGGAGAATAATTGAAAAAATATATATTTTTAAAATTGTATTTTTATACCTAAGCTAGAAGGTGCAATTGGCCTGCGTGTTAGTAACAGCGAAGGCTGTTAGTAACACGGTAGATTATTAGTAACACCGTAAATTTTTAGTAACACGGTAGACTGTTAATAACACTTAAGACTGTTAGTAACACGAGAGCTTGTTAGTAACTCGGTAGATTTTTAAACACGGTAGATTCTTAAACACGGTAGATTTTTAATTGCACTGTAGATTCTTAGTAACATTGGTAGCCTGTTAATAGCAATATAGTATAGCACGAGAACACCCTCCTATCCCATGGTAACAGTTATGGGGCACTCTGTAAAGTACTGAAATTTGTTATGACACATTTGTACAATATATTCACATCGTTTAGGGCATACTACAATGTTATGACAACAATTAGAAGAAACAAATATTCTTATCTTCAAGATATATCAGAGAGTCTTAAAGATGACACTGTTAGAACAACTGTAGAAGTAAGTCCCTGGTTGAATAAATACCTACAAATCAAGGGCACCAAAACCCAACTCTCTCATGATCTCAGAAAGTCAACATTGCAACAATAGATTCGCTCTCATAAACTGAAAATCTCCCTTATTACATGCATTAGTATCTTCCGCATTCCTCCACCAGATATATTCTCAGCAATCATGATGCTATATTAATAATAAATTACACTAATGTTAGAATTATCTAGCATTTATTAATGTATTTATAACGATTTGTTTGATATTATATATTATTATTCCTCGCAGACTAGAAATATAAAACACGCAGTGCATGTTAAGAAAAATATTAGCGTCAGCAATACTCTCAGGGTGAACAAACAAGAATATAGCGAGACACTTTGCAATAAAGCAGAGAGGGAGATTATAGAGGAATTATGAAGACAGTGTCATTTGCCCAATGTCGAGACGGAGTCCAAACACCGTAAAGTATAATTAAGTTCATTATATAAAGTTAATCCCATCATTAAAAGGTCAAATGTATCAAAATACGTTTCCTTCTAGCATGTTTTAAAAGTGTTTTTGCTGATGTTTTAGTGTGGTTAAAATTCGTGTTTTATAAGTATTTGATTCTAATGATTCATTGTGTTGTATACTGGTATTTAGGAAGTGGTTTATTATGTTTCAGTGATCTGGCAAAGGGTGTTTCAGAATTACTTTATACTAGTGTTTTAGTGTATAGAATTTTGATGTTTCAGAAGAGCTTTATATTGAATTTTTTTTAACATGTTGCACTTGTTTTAGAAATAGTTTATATTGTGTCTTAGAGTGCTGGAAGCTTGTGTTTCAGAATACTTTCAACTGGTGCTTTATACTGAGTTACTAGTGCTTTATACCGAGGTTTTGGAGAGCTGTATCTTGGCGTTTTTGTGTGTTTTAAGCCGGTGTTTTATGGTCCTTATAATCGTGCTTTTAAGTGCTCTTCATTGGTATTCAAGGGTGCTTTTATTGGTGTTTTAGAGTCCTGAATACTGATGGGTAAGAGTGTTGCGTAATGACGTAGACTTTATTTTTTATCATAATAAGTTTGGATCGTTTTTTATACATAATCTATGTAATGAAGGTTCGGATGATCCAGTATTTTGTTTCAATATATGGCAATACTTCTCTAATGATGCGAATTATATGACCAAAATTCAATTATGAAGACAAAACCTTTTTTAATTTATTAATGTGCTTTTTAAGCTGTTCAATTTAGCTTTCTATTTTTAGCAAGTATTCTCTTTTCAACATTGGCTTTAATGAACGTTGAAAACAACTACTGCATATGTTTACTCTAAGCATTCTCATACATTTTTTATTATTGCTGGAGTAGTCAAAATGTCAGTTGTTAGATATTTTGTCCTTAAATGATTATTTGGTGTTCTCTAGTTACACAAATTTATAATAAAAATTATTTGCACATTTTTTTTCCAAGTTTATCGGATGAATAGAACTCTAAAATTATCCTTTTAATTTTCAAGTATTTCTTCCTCCCAGCTTCTCCCGTTTATAATAAAAGATGAATACTTACCAAAGAATGGCCATAACCTCCAAGAGATACAGTATGCAGTAGCAACAATAACCTAAGCCAATTCCTTATTCGTGTGATTAAATATGCAAGGTCGCTTTCGCAGAAGTATTTTTTCCTTTCCTCAAATGTTTTTCTCTGAGCCTGGCACTAAAAGCATCTTAAATTGAATTTTCTCATTGTCCTCAACGTTTGCCTTCTAGGAGTTCTGATTGGCGTTCTCTGAGATGCTTTGTTTGAGGTTTTCCTACTCACTCAGCTGGAAATCTGATTAGACGATCTGAATATGTTTGGTCGGTTGGATGGACATAAGCTCTTCCAGTACCTTCCAGTCTGCTGGTCTGTTGTCGTAGCAGCCACCGAATGATTACATTTACCTTTTCCATCGTCTGATATCTAGATGTTTTTCCTTCTGCGTAATTGCTGGATTTCTGCTTCGGTTATTATATGTATTTGCTTAGACATTTCAAAGGATATTCTGTTATGCTTTCAGACTGGTATTCTTTAATGTTCTTTTCCATTCTTTACTGTTATCATAGTTTATTCCCAGTCATCGTTCTGTTTCTCCTGGTTTGCATTATTCGTATGAAATTATCCAAGCACAGACCTAAGTGCATTTAATACAATGTTCCAGCTTCCTATTCAGTGATTTATAAATAGATTTTCTTTCCCTTTGCTGAGTATTATTCAGTAATTTCACAAGGTTCGTCATTGCTGTTTCCCACTGAAGTTTTACTCTTTCTTAATCCTTCTCTTTCTGACGTCACTTATTTATATAAGAAAGAGGGGATGCAGAGATCCGCAGCTGACAATGACGACGACGACGACGACGACGACGACTACGACGCTCTACACTTGGAAATAGTTGAGAAAATTCCTTCCTTAGTAAATGGATCAGGGACGTGAGTGTGTATAACTTCCTAGTGGAACTCGCCTTGCTTTGTCTTCAGAAATTCTGCTATAGCTTTAGACTCGCCACTTAAATTTTGGTTAACAGAAGTGATTTATATCTCACATTTCTTTTATGTTTTTCAATGGTGTTGACGTACTTGACGATTAGTAAACACACAGGTAAAACATAGTTAGTGAGGGTTTCCTTGTTCAGATTTGAAGGTCATTCTTGCGCTTGATGGTTTGACGTATACTGATAATTTTATTTTGTATATTCTTCAGGAGAAAAGAAAAAGTTTATGACATCTTCTACAAGGAATCTTATATACACATCCATGAACAGTCTATGATGAATTTGTAAATAAGAAATTGTTAATATGTCTTAACTTTTAAACTCTAATAAGTAATTATACACATACGTTGGCTCACGTACGTAGGATAAAATTGTAAGAGATACTCCCTTAAATTGTATACCTGTCTACCTCCACTCTCTGCCTCAGTATCTCGCTACTTTACCAGACTTCCACCTTCCTTTCCATCTGCCTCCTTTATTTCCTCTCTCATGCCTCCTGCTTGACTGTTTATCCTTCATTCATCCCACTCCTGCTTGTCTCCTTTCTTTCCCCTTTGTCTTCCTTCTTCCGTACATAGCTAACTCGATACTTCCTTCCCTCTTTCATTTCTTTCCTTCTTCAGTTCTTCCCTCCCTGTGTCGACTCATCATCTCTGAGTGAATATCGCTGCCGACGATATCTGCCTCCTCGGGGGAGGGCAATGAAGGTGCTAACCCACAGCCTGAAAAAGAAAATGGACATTAAATCAGCTCCACCTTGATAAATCTCACACTGGTGCGTTTCCCTCTATTATATGATTCTTTTTTATTCTTGTTTTTTTTTTTTTCGTTCTTCTTTAATCTCTTCACCAGTTATAATGAAAAAAACTTTTATTTCTTGGAAGATTAATTATAATCAAGGAAACCTGCGAATTGTAATGACCCTTTTTTTCTGGTCTGGTCTAAGTGAATAATTTCCAGTTTTCTTTTGGTATTTATTGGTGAAGAAATGTGATTGTTTGTAACATTGTTGATGGTTTTTTCCTGCACTTTCTAGTATTATTATTATTGTTATATTATTATTATTATTATTATTATTATTATTATTATTATTATTATTATTATTATTATTATTATTATTATTATTATTATTATTATTATTATTATTATTATTATTATCAATATAGTTATTATCAGTATTATTATTGTTGATGTTATTATTATTATTATTATTATTAGTACTGTTGTTATTATTTTTATTACTATTTTATTATTAGCACATCAACCGTTTCCCACCAAGGCAGGGTGACCAGAAAAAAAAAAACTTTCATCATCATTCACTCAATCACTGTCTTGCCAGAGGCATGCTTACACTACTGCATTATTAACACCCCTCCTTCAGAGTGCCGGCACTGTACTTCCCATTCGGCCTGCCGTTTTCCCTGAATCCCTTCATAAATGTTACCTTACTTACACTCCAACAGCAAGTCAAGTCCTAAAAACCATTTGTCTCCATTTGCTCCTATCTAACACGCTCACGCACGCTTGCTGAAAGTCCAAGCCCCTCGCACACAAAACCTTCTTTACCCCCTCCCTCCAACCTTTCCTAGGCTGACCCCTACCCCGCCTTCCCTCCACTACAGATTTATACACTCGAAGTCATTCTATTTCGTTCCATCCTCTCTACATGTCCAAACCATCTTAACAACCCCTCCTCAGCCCTTTGGATAATAGTTTTCGTAATCCCACACCTCCTCCAAATCTCCAAACTACGGATTATCTACATTATATTCACACCACACATTGCCCTCAGTCATGACATCTCCACTGCCTCCAGCCTTCTTGTTGCAACATTCACAACTAATGCCTCACATCCATACAAGAGCGTTGGTATAACTATTCTCTTATACATTCCCCTCTTTGCTTTCATGGATAAAGTTCTTTGTCTCCACAGACTCTTCAGTGCACCATTCACCTTTTTTCCCTCGTCATTTCTATGATTCACCTCATCTTTCATAGACCCATCTGCTGACACGTCCACTCCCAAATATCTGAATACATTAACCTCCATATTCTCTCCCTCCAATCTGATATCCAATCTTCCGTTACCTATTTTTTTTGTTATCCTCATCACTTTACTCTTTCCTATATTTACTTTTAATTTCCTTCCTTTACATACCCTACCAGACTCATCAATCAGAATCTCCCAAAAGTACAATATCATCAGCAAAGAGCAACTGTGACAACTCCCACTTCGTGTTAGATTTTTTATCTTTTAACCCCACACGTCTTGCCAACACCCGAGCATTCACTTCTCTTACAACTCCATTTATAAATATATTGAACACCCATGGTGACATCACACATCCCTGTTTAAGGCTTACTTTTACTGGGAAATAACCCCCCACTCGCCTACACACTCTAACCTGAGCCTCACTATCCTCGTAAAGACTCTTCATTGCTTTCAATAAACTATTACTATTATTATTATTGGTATTATTATTATTGGTATTATTATTATTATTATTATTATTATTATTAATTATTATTATTATTATTATTATTATTATTATTATTATCATCATCATTGTCGTTGTACCTGTTGTCGTTATTGTTGTCAATAGTATGCTAGGTGCATCCCCTTTCCGTTTCCTATTTCGTAAATATTTTAGACTGTGTTATGCGAGCTATTGTTACCTGTTCGTAGCTATTTAAGTTGATCTTTGATGGTGTCGCAGCGTCTCGTAGAGTCTCGACTGTAACAACTCTAATGTCCATAGCTGTCAGAGCTGAGCGCAAGGGACATCAGACTATTCAGGGACAAATTAAACAAAGGTTAGTTATCAGCCATTCGTGGTCAGATCAGTGGAGGCAAAACCTCTGTGTAGTGTGAGCTAACTCATACCTTTCTTATTCCAGCTGAAGGGGCCAAGTGATATAGCCTAATGATACTGGTTCCTTTTCCTCGTTAGTGATTTTATAAATATATATATAATATATATATATATATATATATATATATATATATATATATATATATATAAACCACTGCGACTAGCCGAGGATTCGAACCCATGTTGTTTTGACCCTGCCTCGTGGTGAGCGAAAATCCACAATTTATTATGTCTTTAAGTGAGAAATTAAAGCTGGCTGGCGTTTGTGTTGGGTGAGTGTGTTTATGTGTGTGTGTGTGTGTGTGTGTGAGTGTGTGTAAATGTGTGTGTGTGTATGTGTGTGTGTGTGTATAGTACTCAAACTGTGAATTAAAGCAGTGGAATTGTTCAACACTGCGCCACCAGTCTTGAGTCTCTTAATAAATGTGGATGCTTTGTATTCCATGTGTTGTTCACTGCTAGCATGGTCAGCACAACCAACTGATGAAAATGATCATCAAATCAGAAGAAACTGGCGTCTGTGCTGCGCAGAAGAGGTGATATTTTTCTTGACATGAGTCTCACGTATCATTGTTAGATATAATTCACATGTCCAATCAAAAAAATTGTTTCGTCAGGGCAAATTACATTGCTTCTATGTCGCCTGAAAATCAATGTCTAATTTGCAATGTATTTGCATTTTTGACAGCAATGCTATTGATTTTTAAAATTCTTGACAGTTATACACGTCATTTCTTTGAAGTTTATTTATATCAGTATATACCAATATCTACCAGCATTTACTAGCTATATCACCTTTTATTTTTATGGTAAATAATACGAACTTTTTTTAGCTTGTTTATCTACGTTATAAGCTGCTGAGTCTGCATATCTGACCAATGTTTCACATACCTTACATATATCATAGATCATTTACATATATTATACATAGTTTCGGTATTATAGCTAATCCATTTATTATTTTTATCCAATCTCTTGAGTTTTAAGCACTCTTTCCCTGACTGAAGTTCGTACTTTCAGTCCAGGATCAGACTTTATTGGAATAGCTTAGTTTATTAGGTTTAAGGTCTATCAAATCAATGAGAATCGATAAGGCTGCAATTCACCTGAACACGAATATCAAGAATACCTTTATCCCGGTTAGGTAAGTTTTGGATCCCACAAGCAGCGGAAGAGCGCAGGGAAGTCACGCACATACGAGCATATAAAAATATGCGCGTATATGCGTGAATACGTTTGCTTGTGTATGAATGTACGTCTGTATGCTCCCATATATTCGAGATGATACGTATGTATGTATGTGTATGGGTGAGTGCATGCGTGTATGCTTGTGTATCTGTGCGTGCTTCTATTTTTTGTATTCATATATATGGTGCATATTCATGCACGTGCGCATTTATGTGTATTATGTACACTTATGTATTTACGTATGTATGTGCATATTTATGTTTGTGCGAATGTACTCACCTAACCGCACTCATCTAATTGTGGTTACAGGGGTCGAGTTTGGGCTGAGTTCACTCGCTGCTAAGTTCACTCACATGGCTGCGTGTATGTATATATTTCCGTGTATGTACACATTCTTGTCAGTATACATGTTTATGTATGTTCTTATTTATTCATGCGCATACATATATACATTTGCAAATATGTGTGAATACATTAATGTGCACTTGTACACGTGCCTATGTCACCACCTGTTTGTATCACCACCTGTGTTTGTCCTCGTCACATGGGTAATGATACAGACAAAGGGACTATATTTCAAGCCACAAAAAACGGAAATAAAATGAGAAAATACTTGGCTATTCCTGGCGGACGATTCCCTTTAAGTTGTGAGACATAAATCTCAACAGCTGAGTTGTGAGACATAAATCTTAATAGTTGAGTTGTGAGACATAAATCTTAACAGCTGAGTTGTGAGACAAATTTTAACAGTTGAGTTGTGAGACATAAATCTTAACAGTTGAGTTGTGAGACATAAATCTCAACTGCGTTCATTGTCTATGTCGGTGATTTCCAAGAAAAAATATGTTTCCCCTTTTATATCACGGAGGTCAATGGACTGATGTTAATGAAACTGACACAAGTTCTTCTCCTATGAAAGAACGCAGAGTAGACGTTATCACTGTAAAAATTATATTTATTTAAAATTCTGCTTAGTATTTAATATTTGTGACAGGTTTATGTGTGTGTGTGTGTGTTAATTGCGTAATATTTACATGTTGTAGATTTGTAAAGTTTTGAAGCTCTTCATATTTTTCTTCATCTCTGTATTCCATTCATTTAGCTGTCAAGTATATACTCCAGAGAGTATATGCTTACTACTGCCAAACTAGAGGCAACAAGGACCACTAAAAACATATATTCCTATAAGACACATTAATGTTGATGCTAGAAGACGACCGAAAGAATAATTCTCTAGTTTTTGCATGGAATCCAACGAGTCCAATCCTAACCTTTCTTTAGGAAAGGTAGACTAATTTTAAAGGGTTGAAGCCAAGCAGAAGAAAAATTCTCCAGTTGCTGAATGAATCAATATAACAACTTATTTAATTTAATTGGCGCTTACGCAGCCAAGAAAAAGAAAGCCAACATTATGTTGAGCAAAATATATCGGTGCTAAAACTTTTAAGAAGAAGAAAAAAAAAGTGTTCTCGTGCTCACACAGAATTCAACGATTCCAAATTTTTTAGCTATGTTAATATTCTGGCAAATTTGTACCTACACAGACTAAACTAATTGGGTATCATCTGTCTGATAAAATGCATCATCATTAGAGGTTTCAAGCCGATTAGAAGAGGGATTTTCCAGTTATTGAATGAAAATTAATATCACAATTTGTTTAATAATATTTGCAAATTGGGACTTACACATCCCAGTAATAATGAGAACACTTCGTTGAGGAAAAAACAAACAGGAGCTTAAAATTTGAAGCCACCAGGAGAGGTATTCTCCATTATCTCATGGAGTCCAACTGTGTTGGGCAAGTGAAGTTGCACCTACACTGCCTAAACTTAAACGATATTATTATTCTTATAAGTTGGCACCTACATACTCCGGTAATAATCCCAACCAACCCTTATGTGTGATACACTGATGATGAATGCTAGAAGCTGATCAGAAGAGGCTTTTTCAAGTTATTGCACAGAAACCAAAAAGTTAATGATCTATTATAACACTGACCAAAGAGCAACTCCATATACCAATTGCTGCATTTAACCTTGGGCCAGTTGCAGTATACAGGCGTCGAGAATTTGAAGGTGATCGATTGAGGCGTTCTCTAGTTAAAAATTAAATTCTCGGAGGAATAAATGCCTCTCGGAGTATATATACTGAGACATGCACACCTCTCACTTTATATACACTGAGATGTGCTTTCATCTTGATGTATATACTCTAAGAGATACACACATGTTGGTGCAGTACCCTGGGGAGAGACAGTGTTGAATACCTTTAGATACTCTTAGAGTGTAGAAGGTAATGCAGGAGTGTTTGCAACCTTGTGCCTGATTCATGCTGATAGCTTGATACTCGTAAATTCTGACATTATATATCTATGTCGAGTGAAAGCAATTCTTACCTTTCCTGAGGTGTTCGACTTAGGAGTACAATAATAATGTTGATACGCTGGTCATTAAGGTTTGACACCTGCCAGGCTTTGTTTCTTATGTTGTTGATAGTGTTTTGGTAGTGACCGTGCTGGTGATTGTGAAAGAAATTTTAATAGTGGTGGTGGTGCTGCTGAAAGTGGTGGTGTTGGTGCTGCTGAAAGTGGTGGTGTTGGTGCTGAAAGTGGTGGTGGTGGTGGTGGTGCTGCTGCTGCTGAAACTGAATCGTCCAGTTTGGCCTATTTGGTAAGAGTTCGCTTTACCGAATAAGCCGAATGAAAATTTGTTTTTACCATAAATCAGCTGAAATCGATCTGACCATAACGGGAAAAATATATATCATACGTTTAATGTAATATTAAATATATTTAAGTTGACCAAAGATATATACAGCAGAATTTAGTTAAAAGTATTGTTAATTTGAGGGAGGTTAGGTGAGGTTTCTTAGTTAGCTTTGGTCCAAAAATAAAAATCATTGCATCATTGTTAATGAAAAAATGTAGGTATCAATCTGTAAAAAAAATGAAAAAGAATTTTTTTAATTTAGTTCAGTCTATTCGGCAAATTCGGCTGGGAGGTATAGGGGTGCGCAAAGCAAGGCAGGTAGCGTTACCTGCATTTCTGTCATCGTGTTTGGCCTCCTATGGATCAGTCAAGAGGATTGTCCCTGAACGTTTGAGAGGTGTG